>JALMQS010000075.1:409882-1009882 GCA_024734495.1 Forficula auricularia
TTGTTTTTGTAATATTAAAATGCTTTATCATGTAATTTTCAATTGAATTTATTAAAAAAATTGACTTCAAACACAGGCACATGACCCCCCCCCCTCCTCCCCACACACTTGCACACTTTTACATACGTTTTGAACATTTTTGCTCCCATATTCCTTTGTACCGCGCAGTCAGCAAAAAAATTAGAGGGAACATTGGCAATAAGCTAAAGCCTTCTAATAATATACCAAATTTGGTGCATTTCCGACGCGACTCTTCCAAATGTGTAAAAAATCAAAAGTTATTATTTAAACTGAAAAAATTTCACATAAGTATAGAGTATATAAATACTTTGTTCAAAAATAAATTGTTTTAAATTTTTTCTGTATTTTTTCAATTAAAGTTTCTTCTTTTACATATAGCCAAAATCAGAAGTTTTTAAAAATTATATTTATGTAGGTATAATTTAACATGAAAATATTTAAATAAAACTAATATTAAATAGTTGATATTCAAACAAAATGTCAATCACAGTTTTAGATCAAGAAATTAATTTATGGGTCTCAAACTCCAATATTGGTTTAGCGTAGACAGAATTATAAACTTCATCTAAGTACGTGTTTTGTATTTATTTTCAAATCAAAATTTGTTAAAAAAATTAATAAAATCATTAGTGTTCATTGAAAATTGTTATATGCAGTGGCGCAAGCAAATACTTATCGCCGAAGGGTGATCCGCGATTGGAAGTAGGTGTACACCTCTTTGGAAGTATTTTGGAAGTACTTGGAAATATTTGGAAGTACTTGGAAATATTTGGAAGTACTTGGAAATATTTGGAAGTACTTGGAAATATTTGGAAGTACTTGGAAATATTTGGAATTACTTGGAAATATTTAGAAGTACTTGGAAATATTTGGAATTACTTGGAAATATTTGGAAGTACTTGGAAATATTTGGAAGTACAAGTGGAAGTAGGTGTACAGCATATTAGGTCACCCCTCGACTTACGCCCTTCATCGGAAAAAATTTTCTGTTTTGATAGGAAAATAAAATGTAATTTCTTCAAAAATTATCTTTAATTTAAATCAGTATTTTATATAGAGATAAAAAAATATAAGTTCTTTAAAATGTCTCCAAAAAAAGTTTCTCTTCATAAGGAGTGAAAATTTTACACAAAGTTCGCCATAATGAAAAATTTTCCAATTTTTATAAAAAAATAAAATTTCATTTTATTTGCAGGAAATTTTCTCTGGAGAGAAACGGACTGCTAGAACTTTTAATTGAAAGTAATGGAAGGCAGCCCAGGGTAGTGAGGAAAGAAAAAATTAACACATATCCAAATAAGGTGTAATTTATTGGATTCCTTCCTCCTTTCCATTCAAACCGACGTTTCGGAGGATTCTTCCCTCCTTCTTCAGGATTTCAAGGGGTCAATGAAGGGAACAAATAAAATGCTTTCTTCCTCTCTCCACAGCAGTGTTTAAAACTTTTTTCTTCCTTAGCAGTAGCATAGAATTTTTTTTCTATCCTTCTGCTAAGGAAGAAAAACGTTTTAAACACTGCTGTGGAGAGAAGAAGAAATCATTTTATTTGTTTCCTTCATTGACCCCTTGAAACCGTGAAGAAGGAGGGAAGAATCCTCCGAAACGTCGAATGGAAAGGAGGAAAGAATCCAATAAATTACATCTTATATGTGTTAATTTTTTCTTTCATCACTACCCCTAGGCTGCCTTCCATTACTTTCGATATAAAAATTTCATTTCTGTAAAATTTATACTTTTATTTCAATGAGAATTTTATATACTATAGAGTTGAAAAATCTAATTTTGTTAGTGCAGGGGCTAGAGGACGTTATTTACGCCACTGAATATAGACGTTGAGATTATTAATTAACAAAATTATTTGTATCTTTATATTTTCTGATCACTTAAAAGTTTTATGAAATAGGTTAGAAACCAATGAAATATATTATAAATAAATAATTAAATTATTTAAATACTAACTCAATAAATTCGGGTTGGCAAATGACGGGCAACGAAAGACGTAAAAATTCCCAATTGGCTTTCTCCATTGTTTCAAAAGTGTTGTGGCTAATTTTCATACAAGGTGGAGAATCAGATCCAGCTGGAATACGAGTCACATCAATTTTCGTATCTGGAATTTCATCAGTATTCTCGAAAATTGGCTGATCTTTGGTGTACCAATAAGTCACTGCGCGTTTCATGTTTCTGGAAAATAAATATATTAGATTAGAACAAAAAATAATTCGTTGATGAAGGAGAGATGGCTGTCCAAAAATTTATAAATTAGAAGGAGAGGAGTTCAGCCAGTAAAGGAAGCCTCTGTGGTATAATAAACTCCCAATTATAGAAAACAGTTTTGGTTTTAATTATATAATACCATCTTCAGTTCTAATGAGAATATTTGCAAACTCAATACATTGAATGCAGACAGACTTTTTATGTATTATCAAACACAAAATTAATAGCTTTTGAATGGATAAGCTCGGTTATTTTTATTTTTATTTTATTTTTTTGAGAAATATTTTTTTCTTCATTTTTTTATCCTATTATTTTTTCGAAATTTTTTTTTATTAGTATATTCTCGTTTAGACTTTATAACAATACATCTTTTTACATTCATGCAGGAATGAAATTGTCAACTCTCCTTAGATTGAGAGATGGGAAATAAGCTCTTTTATGAAAGATATTAATTTGCCGATAGTAATAGATTCAAATTTACAAGAAATCACAAGTTGGTGTCATCTATTAAATTCGATGGAATGGAATATTTTTAATTATATGTCAGAGGGGTTGTTTTTCACCCCTTCGGGAATCGAACCCAAGTGCCAGTAACAGCAATCCGGGCCACCTGGCTCACCTGCAGAATCCGAACCTCTCTGACATATGTACACGCGTAAAATATTTTACTCAAAGATTGTTATCTTAATTTGTAAAATTTCGCGATATAGTGATTCTAAATTTAAACATATAGCCATGCCATATAATTTAAATAAAGGTCGTTGAGTGTTTCGAATTTTGAAGAGATTCAAAATTCGAAGGGCAATGGAATGACTTATCCCAATTTAATATGAAAGATATTAATTTGGCGATGGTAATAGATTCAAATTTACAAGAAATCATAAGTTGGTGTCATCTATTAAATTCGATAGAATGGAATATTTTTAATTATATGTCAGAGGGGTTGTTTTTCACCCCCTCGGAACCGAGTGCCAGTAACAGCAATCCGGGCCACCGGGCTCAGCTACAGGATGCGCACCTCTCTGACCTATGTACACGCGTAAAAAGTCATTCCACTGCCCTTCGAATTTTGAATCTCTTCAAAATTCGAAACACTCAACGACCTTTATTTAAATTATATGGCATGGCTATAATATATGTTTAAATTTAGAAGATAAGAGTAAATAAATATTTTATTTAATATGGATTTACTATGAGTTAAGGATACTGGGTCACTTATTTCACATTTTACCCAAACAATCCTATGTAAATAAAGGTCAACCTGATATTCTTTCTTAACAACAGCTTAAGAGAAAGTGTCCTTTTAAAATAATTTTATAAATTTTGTCTCTCTGTTCAATAAACATATATATAGCCTGTTATTCAATAAGTTAAATTAGTTACCTTCTGTATTTCCTGAAGATGGGTTGATAGCCCGAAATATATATATTGAAAAAGAAAAAAAAAAAAAAAAAAGTGACCCAGTATCCTTAACTCATAGTAAATCCATATTAAATAAAATATTTATTTACTCTTATCTTTATTAAAGATGTTTCACCTTGCACCAACACCACAATCTCTACTGATTATTTAAATTTAGAATCTCTAGATCGCGAAATTTTACAAATTAAGATAACAATCTTTGAGTAAAATATTTTACCCTTGTACATATGTCAGAGAGGTTCGCATCCTTAAATTTTCATAAATCCATATTTCATCCATAAATTTTGTCAAGTCCTAATGTCCTAGAGTTGTGCAAAATTTTATTTAGTTCTCACAAGCAGAGATTAGCTGAGGTAGAGAGAGGTCATACCATCCTTGTTAAGGTTTTGACCAGGTTTCCTTAACAACTTATACATTTCTATTTTTTTTCTTTTCTTTTTTTTTACTTGTTTATTATTTGTTAAATTGTTGTAATTAATTTGTATTGATGTTTGTTAATGTATTGTAGCTAGATTGTATTGATGTTTGGAGGACCTAGCCACCGAGGACTTGTGCCTCTAAGCAGGTGGAGGAATAAGGATTTATTTATTTATTATTTATTTATTTATTTATCCTGCAGGTGAGCCAGGTAGCCCGGATTGCTGTTACTGGCACTCGGGTTCGATTCCCGAGGGGATGAAAAACAACCCCTCTGACATATAATTAAAAATATTCCATTCCATCGAATTTAATAGATGACACCAACTTATGATTTCTTGTAAGCCCTTTTACTTTTTATTTTCCGCTTTTTCTGTGTGATGTGATTTGAATCCTTCAGCAAGCAAAATGTGTTAGATCTTCATGCCCCATCCTGTACTATATTGATTATTTTATTGTATATAAAAGAATACAATTATAACAATTCGAAAAAAAGTTTATTAATATTTCAAACATTTCGAAAGAATTTCGCCCTTTTTCAATGGAATTTATTTGTAAAATTATACAATCTGTAGGATTGTATTGAAGAGATTTTTGCTTGCTGAAGGATTCATATCTCATGTTTCTCTCAACTCTTCTCTCCAAGATTTGGTTAAGCACAAATATATTGTCCAGGCATGATCTTCCCGATCTAAAACCACTTTGTTTCTCTATGTTCCTCTATTTTTATCTATAACATATAAAATGTGTACATGGGACTTTGTATGCTCACTACTTAATATGGCGAAGTCTGAAAAGCGAACAAATAAATAATTCAATTATCATCTGACTAGTGGATGATCATCATCATGGAGTATATAATCATAATACTGGCTTGATGCAACGACTCGCTTCCATTCGACTTTATCCCATAACTCTTTCCCTTCTCTAAAAGTCTCACATCACATATCTTTAATTTTATTGAAAAAACACTCCAATGTCTTCAGTTTCTTCTTCTATTTCCTACATTGCTCCCTGCCGAGTTTAATCTAAAAGCGCAAATCACACTATTTTCTAACACTGAACAGTTCTTTATTGTCAAATCAGATAGAAATAGAATAAACGCATTCGTCAATCCTTTATCACTATGACATCTAGGAACTATCTCCCTTTCTCTCGACCAACAAATCTCGGTCATTAAAAAGACCCATATTCACAGACACCTTCGATTCTGACCCAATCCCTGAAATCTTCACGATGCACTCCTTTTTGGTGCAGCTTTTATTCATAATAAAATTTTTTTAAAACTATGTTTTTAGCACTGGGGAAGACATTTTGTATATATGTTGAAACTTCACTATGCTGAGTGAATAAAGATTAAAATTTTTTAACTTATTTACATTATTTTGTTTGCCGTTCAACATATCACCACATTTTTGGAAAATTTCTTTAATTACAATATAACGACAGTTTTTTAATTGGAGTCTTTTTTGAGAAATGAAATAGATAAATAAAAGTTCTTAAATAAAGTAGGTAATATAAAAAAAAAAGTAATAAACAAAGTAAAAACTCGTGTTTCATATTATATAAAATTCAATAAATTTTAATAAAAAATAAGTTAGTAAATCGTCAAAAATGCATTTTGTAATTGTAATTCGTTCCTTGTTGAAGACCATTTTTTTTTACAAAAGTAGGGGATAATTTAAACAAGGAGGGGGTAAATATTTTATTAAAATAAATTATTTTTCTCTTTGCATCATTTTGTTAAGTATATAAAACAGTAAAAAAGATGACAATACTTTGATATTAAAAATAAACACGTGGTATATGTAGCCCCTGAAACTTATTATTTTGTGAAATCTACCTTGAAATTTTACTCACTGATTATTGTATTTATATCTGTCGGGGTAGTATAGCTTGTAAAATAAAGACAAACTTGAAATTTACACGTTATTTGAATTTATTTATCGAAAAATCAAAAATTAATATTGTATTAAAATTTTATGTGATTGGTTATTTTGGAGAGAAGCATTTGTATGGCCAAATATACAAATATTTTCTACCATGAGTTGTGAAATGTTCGTGTAAATAGGGTGGCTTATTGTATCTTTAAACTGAAAGTTCTGAAGCTACTATATAAAGTCAAAAATCTAATCAGTTTTTCAATTTGGAAATTCAAACATTTTGGCACTAGAGTAACGGCTGATCCTTTTGGTTATAATAACAAATCGTTTTTATTAATTTGTGATTTAATTATATAAAACAGAACTTACACACAAAATGGTTCATAGCCCTCTTGAAGTCCACAGGTGGTGAAATATTTAAGTGTGTTGACATCTTGACCGAAAGTAAGTTTGGCCCTTTGGCCGACTCCGAGCGTAAAAGCCGGGACGAAAAATTCCCCTTGCACGTCTGCAAAGGACGTCTCACCACCGAGGGTATCCATCAGCAGCTCCCCATTCAAGGAGTAACCTAATAGAGAATTGTACCCAAAAGAAATTAGATGAGAAAATGTCCAGAAAATTTAATTTATTAGAGAATTCACGTATATGGTAAAAGTACGAAAAATAATTTTTATATTTCTCTCTAAACAAAATTTTTTACTAGAATCTCGTTTTTTTTTTTTTTTTTTATTATTACATATATTTTTAAGAATTATCAATTTTATAAAATAAATCTGCAATGTAGGTAATCCTGATAAAAAGGGACATCTATTCGAAGTATATATAATTAATAATTGCATATAATGTGATAGGGAATTCACCCCTCTGCTCTTGGTGGCAGAAATCGAGGAAACAATTTCCATTCTCCCATAAGAGCAATGCATTTACTTCCCCGTTAACTAGTCCCTCTGATCTTCTGCAATAGTAGTGGTTCTTAATCTTTTTCGACCATCAATCAGCCCCCTGGAGACAAGAGTATAATAAGTCGTGATTCTCTTTATATAGTCTGAAATTTTCGGATATCTGAGTGATAATCACATTAATTCAGTTTAAAATAATGGAGTTGTATAATTAAATGTCATTTCTTTACATTTAAAAATTTTAAATTGTCGAAGCAGACATAAAATTTCTTAAGAAATACCGAAATTGTTTTCTACTGAATTCGAGCTGTTGTGGATAATAATTTTTATTACGTTTCAGAAAGATTCCTAAGAGAGGGTGAACACAACCCTTCTGAGAAGTAACACAAATTATCTAGTGCAGCACAGATTTAGTAGATGGCACTCTCTCGTGATTTCTTTACATTGAACAATAAAAAGCAAGTGGCATGGGATTTTTAAAATTAGCTGCGTTCTATACGTCTCATAAAACTATTCAGTTCGTCTTCTATTTTTCGAAAAACAAACACCACTCAGGGGACATGTTTGACTTGTGGTCAAGTACTATTGTGTTTTCGGAAGTGTACTCCTTGCCAGACAGTCTTGTAAGACAAAATCGAAAATCGCTGGGTTTTCTGTTTACAGACTGTCGAGGTCCATTAAAAGTAATAATGTTTTTCACTGCTTTTTTTTTATTCAAGATCTCATCTTTAAGGATGTAGCATTGTCTATTTTCAAAATATTTTTATGTTTGCTTTCTTATTCTTTTGTAAAGCAACTATTTTTCAATTGATAAAGGGAGAATTTCTTCCGAAACGTCTTGAATCTTTATTAAATGTTTTTCAATTGTTTTTTTAAGAATTGAATTTATTTCACAATCCTATATCTATGTAATCTCGAAAATTTTAAGAGAAAATCAAAACCTTTCTATTAATCGTTTTATAAACAAGTATATTAATTTCATTCACTAAAACAATCAAAATTTTTGAAAACATAATATTTTAAGTAACTGAATACTTTAATATTTTAATTTACTTGACTATAATTTATACGTAATAATTTGGTGGTTATTCACAGCCCCTTATTGCAACCTACTTAGAGATAGTCTCGATCCCCAGGGAGGGCCACTGTAAACTTGGATTAAATTCAGAAGGCTTGATTGAAACTTAGTTAATTCTAAAGGGTATAGTATATCTCATAAATGCCAAAGTATTTAGGATATGACACACAATTGTTGGTTTGAATATTTTATTTTTGTTCGCTAAAGACAAATTCAAGTGGAATAGTTAGCCGTTGTCTATTTTGGCTGTAGACTGACAGGGCCTGAATAAATACATAAATGTAGGGATATAGACCCATCGCGGGCAACTAACAAGTTTTAAAGAATATGGAGCTATCTTTATAATAAATAAACCCCCTTTCCAAGTCTTTAAGCAAAAATAGCTATCCTCGCTAACTGCCAAAAAACTTGTATAAAGTATAAACTTACATCTTTTTTACTTTGCTTATTCCTAAGCCTTTTCTACAGTTAGATGTAATTTTTTATTGAATTTAATAATTAATTTTGTATATGAGTTTTTTAATCATTCTAATATTATTTAAGAAAGTCTCGCGTTTGTTTTCTCCTTGAGGGAGACGGTCATCAATCTACTCTTTTAAGAACCTCTGATCTATAGTTTGGTTGATAATTCTTAAAAATATTGATCTATCTCTTAAAAAACATGAACATATGTATTCTTAACTAAGGAATCATAAAAACTGCTTTCTATTAAACAAAACAATCATGGAACTGTTTCAGCTATTCCAGAATCAAATTGAATTTATTACTGGCATCTACGTAAAAGATTATTTTTTTATTTTTAATATATAATTATATATAATTTTAATAATTTTGATACAAAATACAATAATGTAGACTATTTATAATCTGTTGTTCAACTATATTTTTTTTTAATTTGATCTAATGGATTTTTAACACTGAACAAATCCTGGGTGAGTTGCCCGATAAAGAAACCCATTTGTTACAGTTCAGACCTTTGAGCCCTTAAGCCTGTTCTACAATCAGATGATAATCGTTTCAGTAAAACATAAGTACATGTATATCTAAATTGAAAGTTTTTTTGCCGAGAGTAGCAGAATTTTTATATATTGAAGGAGACAATAAAAGAGTGTGTCTTCTGCTGGAATTATAAATTAATTCCTGTGAATCCATTGTAATAGACTGATGAAGAGGACAAAGCCCTCGAAACTATAGCCTCGTTATAAATAAATTAAATTTATAATTCCAGCAGAAGACACACTCTTTTATTGTCTCCTTCAATACATGTATATCGCTATTTTCGGACGGAAACTTTTGTCACCAGATCATAAAACAGCTAAATGTGCGTACGACTGTAACCACTACTGTTTGATTGGAGAACACTTTTCATTGAACTCAAACGTAACTTTCGGGGTTACCTATAGTTGTTTGTTGTTTTTTTGTCGAATAGAAAGCAGCTAAAATGTAAATTGAAACAACACAAACAATTGCATCAAACAAAAAAAAACAAATACTTTAAAACAGGGATATAAATTTGTTAGATTACATAATATAGGAGACATTAATGTGATCAAAAAGAGACAGATAGACAGCCAGAAATAGAAAAATGGCAGCACATGCAAAAAGCTTGAATGAACATGCATCAAATGACGGCCGTTTTACTCCGTGTTTTTTGTATATTTTTCTATTCTTTTTTATTTTTTTGTTTAAATTGTTTATCTCCACTTCCTCAATGCGAATAATAACTGATGAATCAGACTAAAAAATACAGCATGCAGCCTTGGATGATTTTAGTAGCCAAATGTTTGGAGAACGTGAAAGAGGACTGATTAAATTAATATGAAACAATAATATCGTGTGGTTAAGATTTAGATAAACAAACAAAATATATATTAATTGAATATTGTTTTTAGTTTGTCAGTCCTCTTACAATACTCCCCCTACTGATACATGACATCCTTGTAATCTTAAATAATAAGTATATAATAATATATTATCGCGATATATAAATGTAAACAATGTATATACCTTCAGGTTTACCGTAACAATGATAGCTTTCAAAACTGTAGTGAATACTAATGTTATTTATATATAGATACAGGTGAAATGAGTTTAGTAAGTATAAGTTTTTTTAATAGTATTTTTGCCTATTTAATTTTTAGTTTTATAATTCTAAAATTCTGACATTTTTATTATTGTTTGAGCATGCATTATACAATAATTTTTTCACTTTCAAATTTTTAATGTGTTCAATTTAATATTGATTTTAGTTTTATATTTGGTTGCATTACCATATACTGTTGTCTTTAGTGTCATTATTTGTTTTTATTATTTAATGTAGTTTAAGTTTAAGAATTATATCTGGCTTTGTGATTTAACACGAATACTTTTGAAGCATCGGACCTCCCCAAAGATAGGTCATGGTAACTTCATCAGTCGGGTTTAACTTAGTCATGACAATTTGTAGTTTAATTATTATTTAATGTTTATTTGATAAATTTGGGTTATTATCATCCATCTTTGAAAATAATTAGGCTGGATATTGTGATCTTGTACTTGAGAAACTGTGTTTGAAGTTTTTATTTATTTTGTTTAATATCTTTTGTATTAAGTTTGTTTAAGCCTTGTCAATGAAGGGAACGTGTCATTGGAAAATCTAGTCTAATGGTCTGTATATATCTATTAACGATAAAGCTGATCCCAAAAATTGCCTGAAGAAGTCTAAAAATAAACGACGAAACCTGTTGCGACTTTTGGGAATTTTAGCTTTTAATTATTTTCTCAAGTCCAAGATCCCAATATCCAGCATAATTATTTATTTGATATCCTCGAAATTTTGCCAACATACTCGTATATAACTATAGGCCTACCTATTCCTTAATGTAAAAAATAATCAAAAAATACACGTACATGCTTTCTCTCACCCATCCTTTGTGAAACTCGATTAGATTTATATAAACTTATAACACATGCGATAAAAATTTATGTATCTTACTTTATTTATTTATTTAAAATATAGTCAAGGCTCTTCCTATGAAATTAAAATTACAAAAGAAATCTGAGAAAAATAAAAGGCCAGTAAGGTCCCCTGTATTTCAGCATCTCATGGGTTTTATTCTTCTTTCAAATTATAATCTTTGTATTTTAATATACTATTATATTTTCATTTTCGTGAATAATTTTAAACTTATAGTGAAATTATATTAAATATAATATATAAGTAATATACTATTATTGGATAAAAATACTTGGTAGGTTTCACATTAATTAGCTTTTTAGCTATAACTCGAGTTTTAAATGAGCTAAAAACAAGTGGTAATTTGAAAATCAAAGAAGAAGATGTTTTCTATTACGCCAACAAAATATTTTGATTTCAAATATTGCTGTTTAATATTTAATGGGACTCGAAAATAGGTCGAAATGGCATCTTTCATCATTTTGACCGATAATATCTCAAAACTCTGACGTGTTGTAAAAAATCTGGAAATTGCATGATAATCAGCGTACAAAACTCTACTGGAATCCATTGTTAGGTTTACAGGGAGAAATTTTTGTCGAACAGTGTTATTAGGTGAATCTGAATATAATAGTTATTTAGACAAAAAACTCTGTCAACAAATACTGGTTTATGTTTAAATCGAAAAATGTAAATTAATTTTAAAATTACAGTTTTATGAAAGCTATCATTAAATTGTACTTAAATCTATGAGTTTTATTTTGTTGTAGACTTTAAATTATAAGATTATTTTATAAAAGTTTTGATCAGTTTTTTCAGCTCAAAAATATTCCTTATGTTGGATGTGTAATCGTAAAAAGTTTTCCTATACTTGAATTGATCAAAAACTATTTTTTGGGCACGAAGTGACAAAGGAATAAAGCAGAGCATGCAACAATGCACGCAAATCTTTGCTAAAAAAAATTTCTTCAGTAAATATCGCAATAATTTCTTTCATTTCACTTCACCAAAAATCGCTGTATCATTTTTTATTCGAGTTCACAAGTCTAAATTAGTTTTCTTTTGAAATTAATTTGCCTCGAATTTTGTAGCTACCTTGAAAGTTTAAAATAACACAAACAGAGCCAAGAAATGTTTTAATATTAACATTTATAAAAAATTACCATACACCTGTCCCTCTGTTGTATATTTTTATTGTTGTATTTTATTTTATTATACAATAAATAGATATATTATGACGTAATAGTAATCGTGCGGAATTTTTTATGCATATTTTTCAAAAAATCCCCATAAGGGCTTAAGCTATTTTAATAATAATAATAAAAAAAAGACGGTGTTAAGCCTCATAATAAATAATTTTATAGTGAATATGTAAAAGTGGCATTTTTCCTGATAGCAGGCTCGCTTTATAAGATGTATTCTAGACTTTTTAAAGACAAAAAGAGCGAAATAAGACATATTCTAGAGCAGTGTTCCGAAAAATGGGTGCCGCGGCACACTGGTGTACTGTGGTCATTAGTTGGTGTGCCGCGTAAAAATGCTAAATTTTATGAAGATAATGCACCTAAACATAGCTGAGAGTTATGCGAGCAACCTTATCAACGATTGCTCCAAATTTGGATCACCTATGCTAAGTTAAGCAGCCTCAGATTTCTCATTAAACATCTTTTCATATTAAATTGATTCTAAAAATAAATAAATATTAAATAAACATTGGTTTTTTCTTTGGTGTACCGTTAAAATTTGTTGATTTGGTAGGTGTACCTTGAACACAAAAAGTTTGCGGAACACTGTTCTAGAGGGAGCATTGTGCTAAGAGATATTAATTATTAAAAAAAAATATGTACAGTGAATACAGTTCCAATTTCAACTAAAATCTTCTTATTTCGTCTTAATCTCAATAAAAAACAACTAAATATTAAATTTTGTTTTGATATTCTTATTGAATTTCGAGGTCCAGGGCCTTCGAGAGCTTACCCGAGCCCCTGGGTTGAATTTTAT
Source organism: Forficula auricularia (assembly GCA_024734495.1). Classification (NCBI taxonomy): domain Eukaryota; kingdom Metazoa; phylum Arthropoda; class Insecta; order Dermaptera; family Forficulidae; genus Forficula; species Forficula auricularia. The sequence goes on from JALMQS010000075.1 coordinate 422,756, forward strand.
CACTCTCCTCTTATTAAATATTTGTATTAACATGATATTTAATGTAAGCTAAAAATTAAATATACCAGATATTATAAAAGTATAATTTTCAAAATAATTTATTTGTCTAACAGCCTTGGCCGGACCTCAGGGCTATAGACCCTCTCCTTCACACATCTGAGAACAGTGCACGTGCACTCAAAATTTGACGAAATCACTCACGAAAAGAGGTACAGTCTTTTTAACAAAATAATTAATATTTGTTAAAAAACATTAAATTATTTTCGGTTTACATTAAGCTTCTTTATAAGCTTCAAAAATAAGCACAAAATACAAATTATTTCCACACGATTACAATAATTATTCCTAATATGGAGTAAAAAAATTAAAATATTTTAATTTTTTTTTTTATTTAATTTCATTTAACTCTCCATCTTGTCCCCATAAGTGTTCAATGCATGATCTCTGCATGTGTGAATACTTCGTGTCCCGCCCATGCCGTTTATATATATATTTTTTTTTGTTTCACGATATTAAAGTACGAACAGTTCACACGATTAGAGAGGATGTCATGTGTTATTAAAAAAAATAATAATATAAAATAAAAATTGATAAAAAATAAAACTAAAAAAATAAGTAAGTCAATAAAAGAAAAAGAAAAAAAGTTCACTCGAAACGTCACGATGTTATTCTTTTGATCTAAACTCGAAACAGCGAGAGAGATAGTGAATGAGAAACGAAATGTCTCTCTGAGTGCTCTCTAACAAATGAACTATAAGAAAATTAAGTCTACTTTATGAGTCAATCACTACATCATCCATTTGATAAGGGAAACCGATTAGTTTAGTACAGAGGTGGAGAACCTTTTCATGTTGGAAGGCCGCATTAAGTTAGATGCAACCCAAAAAGGCAACATACATCGATTTCTTTTTATTATGCACTTCAAAATATACATTTTTTTTAATCTAACTGTCTTAATCTCTTATTCTTGATTGTGATACTTTTTCAAAAATCCTTCTTTCAAAGATATTCTTTTATTCAATCATTATTAAAAATCAACAACAAAATAAATGTTCAAGATCATTAAAAATATATTTTAATTAAATTAATACATGTTTCAGACATAGCCAGTCCATCTTCAGTTAAATTCAAAAAATCCCCTATCTTCTTATCTTAACAAACATTACTTATAAGTATCTTCATTAAAATCCGCCAAAAACACCATTAATGTATTTAAATTATGAATTGTGGTATTTATTAAGGCTTTTAATGGAAGTATAATTATTGTTAAGAGAAGGGGAAAGAGATTTTAAGAATTTAATTGATGATGAGCAGACTATATCCAAAACATATACTATTAATTTAATAAAAATATAAATTTTTCGATGGAGTTGAAGATATATTTTGTTATTTTTATAGTGGTTAAATAAAAGAATATCTTTGAAAGAAAAATTTGTAATATGTAATTTTAAATGTTATTTAATTGATTTTGAATAAATAAATAAATACAGACGTTGTCTACGTTTTATTTTCTAATGATTTTGAAATAATAAAAATACATAATGAAATTTGAAAATTAAAGAAATAACTATTTTCAAAATCAAAATAGAGAGAGCTTTTAAAATTTATTAAATTTGGAGTTTAATTAATTGCAAAAAATAACTTAAAATAATCGAAATTTTTCCATTCAATTAGTTATAAACTGTGGCGTAATTAGATCATCTGCTAACAACCCCGAATGTCGTTTGTACTGAACTTGGCTTTTAGGACTATGATTTTTTTTTAATTTTTTTTTTTTTTTGAAAATCATTGAAATTTAAATAAAAGAAAATCGCAATAAAACTAAAATAAAAAATAAAAATTCAAAAAGATATTAATATCCTATTATCTAATATATCATAACTGATTTAATGAGACATTTGCTTAGTTTGAATTACACTTCATCTTAAATCGTTGAGTCAAGATTATTTTTATTATGAAATTATTATTATTATTATTAAATTATAATTAAGGCTGTTAATAAATAATAATATTAAAGCGATTTTTGCGTCACTTATTAATTATGCGTATATCCTATACATAAATATTATGAGAACGCGTTAAAATCTCAATAATATCATCCAAAAAAATACTTTCTACATTTTTGAAGCAAATCATAATCAGTTCTCCGAATTTATCACCAAAACAAACATTATACAATTTTCCACTATTGAGTTATTTTGGGTATCAGACTCCAGATAGTCAGTTAGAAACACACAAAGAAAAAATTCTAGGGCCGCCAGGAAGGTAATCTTTGCCTACCTCACAGGCGTACTGAGTATAATAGTTATATTAATCATTCAATGACAAAAATAACAGATTTTCAATGAAATGCAATCGAATGCATAAAACATTTACAACGAATAAAATTCAAGGCTGTGATTTGTATAAGTTAATTGTATAAATTGTATAAAATTCTTAAAAAAAATCGAAATTTTACAGGGAATTTTTGAATTATTTTCATAATAATGTTTTTGAAGTGCATACTTTATCGTCTATAAAAAAATAATTAAAGCCAATCTAAACCATGTTAATAAAATTGTAAGTACTTTTTATGCAAAATTTGGTTTCATTCAAGTCGCAGGTTCCCCACTCCTGACTTAGAAAGAAATAGAGATAAAAAAAGAGAAAGAAAGAAAGAGATAATATGAGCGTGTGAGCGAGATTCGCGTTTCGCGGCCGCCGATCTTACTTATAGTGCGATCGAGGAGGTCGAGGAACACGCCGACCGTGTCTCCGACCTGCCACGCTTTGCCGAACGACTCGGCCGCTCCAGAAAAGACCTTCTCTTCCTTTAAAAGAACATGCACACACACAGGGGCCCACCCCTTAGTACAGTGTGATACAACCTCGACATTAACAGCGCCCAATTCAGTCCAAGAAATATTCTAGATTTTTATTTTTATTTTTTTTTATTTTTTATCAAACAAACGATAAAGGAAATGGAGCTGGGACCAGGAACATGTTTATTTTATTTTATTCAGTATATGGGAATTATCCCAATTATAATATTACATTTTTGTCAAACATATCTTGTGAATAAGTACAGAGGCGGATTTCCGTACAGGAGCACGAGGTGCGCGCCTGGGGTCTCTTAAACCTAAGGGGCCTCAAAATTAAATCGTTTTGCTAAGTGTAGAAAAGACAGGTCAAGCTGTTGTTATTTACTTAGATTTTCCAAAAACTTTCGATATTGCATACCACATTAATTAGATTAACAATTTTTCTTGATTTCCTGATTTAATACCGTATTTTAAAAATTTAAGATTCAGAACAAGATTTGCCAATGTAACTTCCAACGAAGAATGTTCCACAGAATTGGGTGTTGTTCAGCGATTTAATCTTGAGCTAGTGGTATGTTTATTCTATATTAATGATATTGGGCTAATATAAAATTAATAAAGTAAAGGGTGTGTAGTTTCACAGTGAATGAAATAAAACTCAAAGAGGTTTATACAAACTCAATATATTTCGGATTATTAGTCCATCATCAGGAGTTTACAGGTTAAAAAAATCAGTTCTCCTGATGATGGACTAATAATCCGAAATATATTGAGTTTGTATAAACCTATTTGAGTTTTATTTCATTCACTGTGAAACTACACACCCTTTACTTTATTAATTAATATCATATTTCACCTAAAACCTACACCACTTTCCCTAAGTAAAACTAATATAAAATGTTTAGTTCTTTTATAGGCAGATGATATCAAAATTTTCAAGCTGGAATTCAATCATTCGGATTGTAATAAATTTCAGGAAGCTATAAAAATTCAAGTATTAAAATGGTCAAAAGTTAATTAACATGGTTTCAACTCAAAAACAAGAATAATTAAAAATCCAATTAAATATGTTCTTTGAGATTTACCATAAAAAAGTCAATAACTGGGTCGAAATAGTATGCATAAAATTAAGAACATATTATCGTGTTTAATGATTTACCAAGAGAGATGTCTCTCATAAAGAGAAACAAAGGGGTTTTTCTCTGCTTGATGCAAATAAACATACACATTTATATCAAATATATATATACATAGTTTGCCATCAGGTCTCCCTGACGTTTCGGCACCTCTCCATATATACCTGTGCTGAGTGTGTTTAGCTGTTTTACACAGATATACGGGACCTACTTTTTAACGCCGGTTCCGAACGGCTAGTTTGGAGAGGTTGACTAGGCAATCATACTCTTGGTAGTTTGCCATTGCTTTCCAAGAGGAGACGGCTGCAAATATCTGCCGAGACTCAGTCTCGAACCAGCATACTTCAGGACAGCGGCCCGACACTCTGACCACTGACCCCACAGTCGCCTCTATATATGTATATATATTATTCATCATCAGTCTTTTTTTAATTATAAATATTATTTTTCATGGGGTCAGTATCGCTTTCGGCTAAGAAAAATTTTCAATATCCAGGCGATATACTGACCCCACGAAAAATAATATTTAAAATAAAAAAAAGTCTGATGATTAAGGCCAAGTCTTCGAAACTTTAGTCTCAAAAAAATAAATAATATATATACGAGCCCCGTCCCATCTCAATTGGCCCACCAATATTTTTTCTTTTTAAATAAAATTATGCTAATTCACGGTAAATTTAATTTAAATATTTATTTTTATTATCATTTGGAACAACATTTGAAACAATTTAAAACACTTTATTGTAACATTTAACTTAAAATTATTTTTTAATTGTTAAAAACAAGGAAAACATACAAAATCCAAAACCTTTGCCACTGTGTGTCGTCGTCTTTATTTTTAATTACGGATTGAATTCTTTTGTAAGTTTTGACACTCATCTTGAGTGAAAGTATCCCGAATATTTTGAAGTTTGTGTTTTAATTCGACTACGTTTCTAGCTGGTTGTATTCGTAATAGCTTTTTCATTGTGTGCCAAAGAGTTTCTATTGGTGACAAGTCAGGACTGTTCGCCACCCACTCCAAAAGTGGAACATTATGATTAGAAAGCCATTTTAAAGATTTTCTTGATGTATGGCAGGCCGCCCCGTCTTGTTGGAACACAAAATTATTATTATTCTGCAATGCATCTGCCATTGTTGGAAGTAACGATTTTTTTTTAATCTCTAAATATTTATTGGTGTTTACAATTCTATCAATGAAGTGAAGTTTTCCAACACCTCTAGCAGACATTGAACCCCATACCATAACTGAAGCAGGAAATTTTACTTTCTTTTTTAAACAATCTGAATTGAAAGTTTCATTTTTCTGACGAATAACTCTGCTTCGATTGTCCCCAACACAAACTTCAAAACGAGACTCAACACTCCAATGGACACTATTCCATTCATCACTCGTCCAATTAATGTGACATTTAGCCTATTTAAGCCGGGTTTTCTTTTGTTTTAATGCCAAGAGTGGTTTTTTTTTTTTAAATTAGTAAAATTACAAAAAAAAAATTTGGAATAAGTTGCAATAAAATTACCTTGTAAGTTTTAAAGCCTAACTTAAGGGCTTCTCTATGGCACGTGCATCTTGAAACATTTCGCCCCACAGCATTGCTCCAAGAACAGATAATTCACCATAGTTCGAACGTCTGTTTTTTCTAATACTCTTCTTCAATGCCCGTCTATCAGCATCTGATATTTTGGATTTCGACGCATACCGAGGTTTTGTAGCTATTGTACCCGTTGTTTTATAAACTCGAATAATATTTCTGACAGTAAACTTTGATAAATTAACTAGATCGCCAATTTCCGCGTTTGATTTTCCCTTTTTAAATAAATTGATAATAATTGAGCGAATTTTTTCATCAACAACCTTTCCACGAGTCATTTTTACTAATAATAAACAAAACAAACTTTCTTTTGTTGGAAAAAGGCAAAGCCTACTTAATTATTTCACATATTCAAAGATTCTTAAAAAAAAAAATTCGTGAAAAGCAAAGAACTATTTCTTATATATAAAAATATGTTTTTAACAATTAAAAAATAATTTTAAGTTAAATGTTACAATAAAATGTTTTAAATTGTTTAAAATGTTGTTCCAAAATATAATAAAAATAAATATTTAAATTAAATTTACCGTGAATTAGCATAATTTTATTTAAAAAGAAAAAATATTGGTGGACCAATTGAGATGGGACTGGGCTCGTATATACATATATATATATATATATATATGAGTATGTTTATTTGCATCAAGCAGAGGACAACATCTTTTTTTCTCTTTATGAATCAACAACTCTGCTACTCTCGGCAAAAATAAAAACTTTTCAATTAGATATCTCTCAGACTATATAGGTAACTCAAACACAAAATTACTCGAGAACTTGTATGGTTCTGTTTTCACAAGCACATGAAAACAGCTCTAGAACTAGTTGACAAAATGTTGTACATTCTGACAAGATTATCTCATTAAAAATGCCCAATCTAGGTGGTTTTTCGCCGAAATTTTTCTTTTGATTAACAATTCAACTTCAAAAGCATCATATTTGAAAAATTAAAGACCTTAAAATCCATCTTGAAGATAAATTGTTCTTTCAAGATCATTTAAGTAAATAAAATTACTCCAAATGTTATAAGGAACCTGGTTTTAAATAACTTGAATAATTTGTTATTTCTGCAAGTTAGAAATCTTAATAGTATAAAATAAATCAATGTTAAGAAATCTTCTCGAATTAGTTAAACCATTAGAAGTCAATGTGTTATGCACTGATAAATAATCAAAGAGAGACATTAAAGAGAAAAACAACATATATAGTATTTCTATCCTATTTTAATTATATAAAATTTGTAGGCCCTTTTCCATTTCCATTTCAATTCAAAATCAGTGTTTGCTTTTATTTAATTCTTATTTTTCGAAATTTGTATTTTTGATATTTTTTATAAAAAATTTCAAAAAAATCATGAATATTTCTTGACTAACTCAGGCGCTTTATAATTATTATTTTGTTAAATCTATTCTATAACTGTAACTGGTAGATTTATTATAATAATATTTATATATATATAATATAGAGACATAGATGAAACCCCTGACGCACCGTCACTTAAAAGAAAATGAAATGAAAGAAAACGTTCCTGAATTATCAATACCTGGATAATAAATGAAAAGTAAAAAAAAAAAAAATCAGATATTCATTTATCTCAAAATAAATTTTTAGAGAGATAAATAATAAATAAATAAAATAATAAGTTAATAAAAAAAAATTGATTTTTTTTTTTTTTGTTTAATTTTATTTTGGAGACATCTGACAATTTCTGCTTTGGGTGTTTTTATCAAGAGAGAGAGATAAATAAAAAAGGGGTAAGGGTGATCGGTCGGGGTCAAGCCATCCATCACCAGAGACTAGGGAAAAAGATTGTGCTCGGGGGGCAGGGGCGTGGGGGGCCACTTGCTTCAATCAACATTACACAGCCAATTTCGAAAAATAATTTAAAAAATAAAATATAATGAAATAAAAATAAAAATAATACTAAATAAAAAAATATAAATTAAATAAATATTTTGTTTTTACACTAAAAAATATATCATTAGTTAGTTTTTTATTTTTATTTTTTTTTTAATATAAATTAGAGAAGTATTTTGACATCATTATATTTAATTTTGTTATTGAATCATTTTCATTCTATATTGGAAAATTATTTTTGAATTCATATCCTAATGAGAAAAGAGAAAAAAAAGCCCATCATTTTAAGGATGTTTTAGATTTTTTTTCTATTTTCCTAAAATGGTTACTGTTTTCTATCAATTAAATAAATACAAGTTATTTTTATAAATTTTTTTAGTGTTTTCGGAGAGAGCTTGAAGTTTTGTTTTTGTTTTCCACGATTGTACTAGGTAGAAAACCAATAGACTTCTCATTAATAAAAAAAAAACTTTAAAATTTAAAAAAGAGAAAAAATACACAATTAAAGATAATTAAAAAAGAAAAATTCAATTTTTTTTCTTTTTGAAAAATTAATTATACACAATGTTTTACCAGATTTGGTTCACTATAAGAAAAATTATTTTTAACCACTTTATTCAATATTCTCTCTAATATTGACAATTTTTATCAGCGAATGTTTTGAGAGAGAAAATTATATCCTGGCAGAGAGGTGCAGGTTATTGATCCAAAGTGTGCTAAATTTCAGCTCATAACGTTGGTAAATTATATAACAATGCTATTTTTTTTTGAGTTTTTGCTTTTTTCAACTAATATTTTTTAAGGGGATAGCCCAAAATCAAATTGCATCTTTGTTTTGGGAATTCAAACGTTTTGGGACCAGAACAAATTTTCTTCGAATTTTAGTTCTAGAGTTATCTTGAAAATATGATTTCTAATAGACAGACTCATAGAGAGTCAGTAAAAAAAAAAATCATTTTTGTACTCGGACTACGAATTTCTAAGCACTAGCAAGCAAATAGGAAAAAAAAGAAAATTTTAAATTAAAATCAATATTGCCGTATATTAAATTAAAAGAAAATTCTATATAAAATATTATTTATTTCGCATATTTATTCTGCATTTTAATAAAAAGCAATTTTCAATTTACTCTATACATAACGTGTATATAATAGCGAATATTATTTCGGGTCAAAGACACAAGGATATTCGGGAATTCCTACAATAATATCATTTATGATTAATTTCTATTCGAGCAAAACTAGTCTGGACCTGTTTTTGATATTCTCACAGCTTCTTAGCTGCAAAGAGAGAGCAAGGAACGATTCCTCTATCCGCGGCCTTTTTATTAAATTCTTTCTTATTTCCATCTTTGATCATAGTCGAATGAAATACAACTTAATAATAAAATTGAATGAAAAAATAAGATAACTCTTATCCTAGACTCGATACATTTTCCGGAAATTTTAATAAAGAGAAATCAATGAGGTTGTCCTCCGTGTTTGTTTTTCTTGCCGAACGGTTTGAGCCAAAAAGCGAATTGAAATTTCCACAAACTTTTAGACAAGCAGACAAAAAATAACCCTTGAAAATAAATTTTCTCCATGATTAAAACATTTTTAGACGAATGAAATTAATGAGTCATAAGTTTTTCTTAAAATAGTGTACACAAATTCAGGAAAACCCTGTATCCATTTCCAACTAAATGCATACTCTTGCTAGCTTTTTTATTAAAGGAGCTAAGATGTAGGTTATATAATTATCTTAGTAGGATTTTTTAGGTGATTGCAATACTGAAAACATAAAAACATTTGAGCATCGCATTTCCAAGCTATTTTCAAAAACATGTATTCAATATATTTTTTAAACAACATCCTACATGTTTTATTATACATATTTTGATAGACAATCGATTCTGAACAAAAAGTACTAATATATCATAACAAAAAAATACAAAAATAACGAAGTTGTTGCAATGTTAGGATATCATTTGAAACTTTGAATGGGCTCGAAGATTATCTCTCTATTATCATTAGAATAAAGATTTTGAAAGAAATCAAATATGACTGATAAAGTGACTTAATGGGTTAAGCAAGAGGACCACAGTTTTTAAGCATTTGAATTGAATTATTTTATTTTAGTTATTTTTTTTAATTTTTTATTTTTATGGGTTAAAATATCTATCTCCCTAGGTATTCCATGCCCGGAATGCTAGTTTCTTAAACTATAAACTTAGTGGTAACCCTCGCAGGGGCCTAATCTATGGATTCTTTCTCTTCTCAATTTTACCCTAACCTCAAATCGAACTTCAAATCATCTATGATATTTTCATTTCTTTTCCTTTCTATCGTAGCGGGTGGGTACTTTTTTATGAGCCAAGAGCGATCTACTAAAGGCACCGAGACCCTATTTACGTGAGCTTTTAATCCTCACACTCTATGTTCCATCTTGTAATCTTTCTATATCAGTTTATCTTTTATATCCTAATCTTCCATGAATGGGGGAGGCGGCCCTTTTCTTCATCTTGCTATTTGGAAGACATTGAGAAATCCCACATTTCGAATCTTAACATGATGGTTTCTATTCGGATAAAATTTTTGGAAGATATACAAGCTTCTTATTCAGATCTCTTACCCGAAGAGAGGTTATCAAAAAGAGAAAATATGATATTCTGCAAATCAGAGGATGGAATGTTAGGACATTGAATCAAGCTGATAAACTTGAAAATCTAGATCTGGTAATGGATAAACCTAACTTGAAAGTGCGAAAGAAAGAAAGAAAGCGGGGAAGGGAAGACCCAAATTGGAGTATTATTCACTTTTAGAGAAGTGATGAAAGAGTACGCATGGGATTGAGTTGAGTAAAGGTGGGTGGTTTCGTCAAACCAGGCTTAGGATTCTCTATAGTCGATGATGATATATATTCGAGTTTGAATTGTTAAATGTCTCACTATTTCATTATATCTTCTTTAATTCTATATTTATGGTATGATTTGTTAAAACGTTTTTGTTCAGAATCGAATTGACTATCAAAGTATAATAAAACATACATGATGTCCTAATTAAAAATAATAGATAAGGTCATATCTAGCTTAGGTAGGTACTAGATTCCTTGGCCCATCTTAGAATCGTCTCTACGTTTTCCATTTTTTAAAGTTACTACTATGACGTTTATTCTGTCAAGATAAAATCAATATTCCTCTAATTTTCGCGAAACACGATTTTCAAAGATTCAACACCTCTTAGTTATCCATTTAAATACACATGGGTCAAACGTATTATTCTACTATTTTATCCCTTTTACTTCTAGAGAGTGAAACTTCCAGTATGTCATGTAAACTTCTTATAACAAGAACTTTATCCGCAAGAATCTTCGAATCTTCCTTCGAATTACTTTCTATCTTCTCTTTTCACGATCCATTCTGGACTAAAGGAGTTGCACCTTTCTTGTGCAAGACCTTGGATAAATATCTTTAATGTAATATATAATATATGTGTTTTCTGTTTTCACCAATGCAATCAATCGCCTTAATAAGTCATACTACTTTGGAGCAACAATAATAGTAAAATTAGCAATAGTGCACGCTTGAAAATGACACCCTGTCTAGAATAAAAACAGTAATAGATAGGCTTATTGGTTGTGTAACGTTCATTGAAAAGGAGGTGCTGTGACAACAGAACAAAATATTAAATAAAAAAATAGAAAAAGATTGAAAAATTATAAAATAAATAAATAAAAAATAACATGAAGAAGAACAAAACGAGTAGAGACGAACGAACGAACAGGCGAAGGTCGGCGCGAGTAGGCGTCTTACTTACTGATGGTCTTATCAAACAAGTCTAGGAAACAGCCGATAATATCGCCTACTTGGTACTGGCGGCCGAACGGATCGCTAACCCCGAAGTGAACCTTCACCGCCTAAGCACCAACAGCCATACAAGTGAATGCAGAGGTAAAAGCAACCCTGCGAAACCCACCCTCCCTCCCACCCAGACGGGCATCACAATTCCACCCTCCATCAGAAAAAAAATCAAAAATAAAAACTAAGAAAAAACGTATTAAAAAATATATAATTAAAAAAAACAATTGGGACAATTGCAGTATTTTTCTGAATAAAGAAACCCCCAAAAAATAAAAATAATTCTAAAAAAAAAGAAAGAACATATAAAAATCTGAAAACATTAATCAAAAAAATAAAAATAAAATTAAAAATAATATGTGAGTTTGATGGCTGTTGTAATTTATGAAAAGATGTTCTAGAAGGTAAAATCAGATATTCAGTTAAAATTAAAAAAAAAGCTAAAGCTTTTTAATGCAAATTTTAGATAATTGTTTTCAGCGAACGGCTTGAGGTAACAAACTAAAACTTGCCACAAACGTTTATTAATACGAACTTGTATACCAAATTTCAGCTTTACGCCGTTAAATAGCTCACTCTATGAATCAATTTTTATCTGAATTTACGAATTTTTTTAACCAAAAGTTCTGAATCTAGCAAACCTAAAATCTAATCTGATCCATATTTTGGTAATAACAAACAGTTGACCTGAAGATAATGCAATACGAATATTCTCCATCTTTTCGTTTTTAAGTTATCTTGAGTATCTATAAATTTACGCAGCCAAACAAATAGTCAGAGAAAATTCGAACTTGAAAATGATGTCTCTCCTCGTTTCGGATATTACTAATCCCAGATAATAAACAATTTCGAGTAGCGTCCCGCTCTGAAGGCGTAGAATACGTAGATTTGGGGGTATAAATATAGGGAATCATCAAATTCATCTTTAAACTTAAGGTTTTTTCTTTAGCATCTCTTGAAAATCTTAAAAAAAAAAAGTGTTTTCTGAATATTTCATCCAGAACTTCTGAAGCTAAAGTCTCAGAATCTATTCATTCTTTCTTTCTCAAGTTACCATGGGTAAAGAAATCTAGAGATAGATGAAACCCACAAAAAAAATCATGCTTGAAAATGAATTTTCTCCTCGTTGTATATGTTGCAGTAAAAACTTCTTGCTAGTTAAAACACATTTCCCCGAATACCTTTGTGGCAACTAGACTTTACTGATGTTGGATGAGTTTGGTCCAAAGTTCTAATCTTCATTTTTAACCTTCCGCCTCATTTCGGGTGTTTATTTTCAAAAAATTTTAAACGAAAATGTCAAAAATTACATCTTCTACAACTTTGCTTCTAATGAGGATGTAATTTTTGATATTTTCGTTTCAAAAATGAGACAGAAGGTCAAAAATGAAGATTCTAGACCTTTGGTTCAAACTCAATCAACATCAGTAAATTCTAGTTGCCACAAAGGTATTCAGTGATAAGCGTTTTATTTAGTTAGAACAGGTTCTTACTAAAAACGGGGTTTTACTGCAACATATAGGTATATTTATCTACACGAATAAGAAAAAAAAATTAATTTTTGAACTAATTTAATACTCTGACTAATATATTATTTGTGGTATATTCATTGGAATATTTTGCCCTTTTCAAAAATGGCTTCACTTTTACCATCTAAACTAAAACAAGAAAACAAAATTTTCTAACTAAACATTCTTGAAGACATCAGAGATAAAATTATATCCTAATAATGATTTTGTAAATTTTCTTTATTTGAATGGAATTATATGTGAAAACCGTTCTTTGGTGGCTTTTTTGTCCTGATGAAGATACAACTAAGGTATCGAAACTACATAAAAACTTTTAACAGAATACCCACTGCCTCCCAGAACTTCTTTTCATATAAAAAATAACTATGAATTTATTTTTTATTTTATTTGTGTATGTGTGAGTGTTTTTTTTTTTTTTTTTTTTTTTTTTTTAATATCTTAAACACTATTTGTCGAATTACGTAGCTAATATTTTCAAAATCTTTTTTCATTTTAAAAAATATATATGAAATTTTATAGAGAATTAAAATAGACAAAGAACTTACGTTGAATCCGTCGAATGCCCAAGTGTTTTCATCGCCACCGAGTTGTGTACCCGGACTACAGTCAGCTTTCGCCCATCCAACACGCATCGGACCCAAAGTCATTACCTCGAATTCAAAATACCTAGGAAACAAATAAAGGCACAAAAAAACAAATAAACAAAAAAAATGACATTTATAAGTTTCACATCAACAGATTTTGAAACTTAATTAAATAAGATTTGGCCAGAAAAAGTACCTCAATATTTTGTTTGAAAGTGAAAAATTCTTAGTACTCATTTACTCTTAAGAGTTCTTTCTCAAAAACAGATTATTTAAATTGGTGTGTTAATAAAATATTCTTAAAGAATTTATTGCAATTGAAATTAAGGAAAAGGAGTTAATAAGATGTGAGGCAAAAAATAATTTTTTCAAATTCTGAATGCTTTTCAAGAATGCCATTTTTGGCTGCTATAAAATGTATCTCTATTGAAATTAAAGATGCAAACATTTTTTAAACGAGCCTGTTTCAGAAATGATAATAATTTGTAGAGTTGATAATGAAATTTCTGTTAAAATTGTTCTGGAGAAAGTCTATTTGATATTTCAAACTATATAGTAACTATATGGCGCCTATATAGATTTTAAGAATCTATATAGCCACTATAGTTTGAAACACTACATAGCGCCTATATAGATTTTATATATAGATTTTAAGAATCTATATAGCCACTATATAGTTTGAAACATTGTGCTACTAGGGTATAGTCTCGTTATGAATAAATTTAAAAATTCATTTTTCCAACAGATTTATTGTCTCCATAACTTATAAAAATTCTGCCTCGTAATCAAGTTAGAATACGTTACTATGTATATAATTTGAAACATTGTGCTACTAGGGATACTTCAAGATTTGACTTAAGGACGTTCCCTAATATAACTCAGATGCAGTTCGCTCCTTCTCCTAATCTCACATGTGCAGAAAGGAAAAAATATTTTCACTGCGTCGTTTCTTGAATCTGGCTACATTGCATTCTTACCGACGCTAAAAGACAAAGAATAATAAAAAAAACACTTCATGAAACAGCTCAATGCAAAATTCCAGATGAGAACAGTATAGTTAGGTTGAGAGAATTAGCTAAAAATCTCAAATGCCCCAGTTGCAGAAGTTTTTTAGATATGGAAAAATTGAGTGATTTTAGTGCGACGTTGCCAAGTCGCCATCTCTCACTTGCCATGCCATGAGGGAAAAAATAAAAACCATCAAAAATACCTAACTTTTAACATTTTTCATACAAAACGAATACCGCTTGATACAATTATTTTAACAGGAAAATATTTCTTATATCTTCAGTTAATGATTCTCAGGTTTTCAAAATAATATCAAGAAAATTACGATTGTTATTTAATGGAAGAGTCGCTTTAACATCAATCGGGATAGGGTTCGCGTGTTAAATATGCAACTTTCAATGGACAATATTTACAAATTTAGTGCTGCAAGGACTATTGAAAAAAATTTCTACGTATAAAGGTTATTTATAAATATGTGTATTCAAAGTTTTAAAAGGATTGCAAGAAAATCGATATATTAGGGAACGTCCTTAAATTGGTTCACCGGAAGTAGGTACTTTACTTCTGACATTTTTGGATCCATTGAGAATTTGGAAAGTAAACAATAAAAAAAAAATTGGAAAATTATATTCAAGAATATTTTAAGTGAAAGTGGTGTATTTTTTCTTACCATTTCCCGCTCGAGACCGCGTAGTTTTTCTCAACACGATACGTTCGGAATTGAAGTTGTCTAATTCGGGCTGCTTCAGCAAGGAGAGCTTAATTAGAAAGTTAAAATATTTTCGATTAGAATCAATCAACAGATAAAGATCTAAAATTATTGTATTTTAGGGGATAATAAAAAATTACCTTCAGTTTGTTCACCAGTTGGTGGGTCCAAGTTATATCCGTAAACGAGTAAAGTTCGCACTGTTTCACTTGCTGTATCACGGTTCGCCTTTTTGATCGCATCATCTACTTTAGAATAAGGTACAAGATGAGGACTTCGTCTCATATCTGGATCCTGAATTCAAAAAGCATTCTAAATTAATCAGACTAATTGGGAACTTAAGAATATGAATAATGACTTTTTTCGTGTTAAACGTTTTGTACATGTTCGGCATCTTAATTAATTATCTTGATATGTTTTTAACAATTTTATATTTTTTTAAAGATAAATTTGACGAAATATTCATTTCTATGCCCGGAATACTAGTTCACAAACTAGAAACTACGTGTTAATTCTACGTAGGGGCTTATTCCATGGATTCTATCTCTTTTTGCCATTACTCTAATCCAGTGTTTCTCAACTTGTGTGCCGCGGCACACCAGTGTGTTGCGAAGGTCGGGTGATCCGCGATTGGAAGGTGTACAACTCTTTGGAAGTATTTTCGAAGTACTTGGAAATATTTGGAAGTACTTGGAAATATTTGGAAGTCATGGAAATATTTGGAAGTACTTGGAAATATTTGGAAGTACAAGTGGAAGTAGGTGTACAGCATATTAGGTCACGGTTCACCGCTCGGTTGCGAAAGATTGTCAACTGTGCTGCGAAGGTTTTAGACAAATAATTAAAATTGCATGGGTTTTGCAACTTTGAAATAGTATTTATAATTACTAAAAAAAACTTCTTAAATTTAGTTTATTTGATATTATTTTTTTTCCCAAGTGTAATTGACGTTGATTCAAATTGGCTTTTTCTTAAAGTCTAAATATTTGTGAAATAAGTTAGTAAGTCTTTAAATTTCTTTAGTGTGATTGCATTGCTGTGAACAAACATTTAGCCATAATGGACAAATATTTAATAAAATCTGGTGCTTCACAAACAGAAGATAGGAATTATAAATATGACTACTTCGGATTCATCGCAATTGTAACGGAAGACCCTCACAAATCATTCTGTAAAAATTCTAGCAAAAAGAAACTTGCAAATGAAGATCTCATTCCTAGTAAATTGGAAAGTCATTTCGAAATTTCAAATCCAGAGGTTAAAAACAAACCAAGAAAATATTTTGCAAACCTGGTATCGCAACGAAATAAAATAGCAAATTTTTTTTAAGCTATATGACGATTCCAGAAAAAGAATTGATTGCCAGCTATAAAGTTGCAAATTAATAGACAAGTAAAAAAAGCACACTTGGAAACCTCGTTTTGATTTAATTTGTTCAAGAAAACAGGCTCAGTTCTCTCATTGAATACATTTTGTAAATAAATATTTATTTATTATTTTTGCAACGAAATTTTCTCTGGAGAGAGACAGACTGGTAGAAATTTTAATTGAATGTAATGGAAGGCAGCCCAGGGGAAGTGAGGAAAGAAAAAATTAAAACATATCAAATAAGGTGTAATTTATTGGAATCCTTCCTCCTTTCCTTTCAAACCGACGTTTCGAAGGATTCTTCCCTCCTTTTTCAGGGTTTCAAAGGGTCAAAGGGTTTATTTATGCAATTGGATGTTGATGAAAGCAGTCCACGGTGGTTGTAAAAAATAAGACTATAGAGGTTTTATTATTTTACATTTATTTGTTAAACCGACGTTTCGGAGATTTATTCTCTCCTTCTTCAGGCTTTATTTATTATTATTATTATTATTATTGTATTATACAACTTTTACATTTTTTATATTCAGGTGTTCCAAATGATTTCAGATATTTTTAGTGTGCTGGTAACCAAAAAAGGTTGAAAAACACTGCCCTAACGTAAACTCCCACTTCTAATTATATCTTTCTATTTTTTCTTTCATAAATATTTTCTATTGTAGCAGTTAGGTACTCTTTTACGATTCCAATTAAAGAAAGTTAAGCAAATGGACAGTGAGCCTACTTGCATGAGCTCTTACTCTTTTCACATTAGTACCGAGAGAAGTACCAATGTCCCATCTATATCAGTTCCTCTTTTATATCCTAATCTTTCCTGAATGGGGAGGGGGATTTCGGTCCCTTTCAGGATCTTGCTATGTGGAAGGCAAAGGAAAACCACCACGTTATCTTCCCTAGCATATACAACATGATTATTTTTGATTTGCGTGTCTTGATCTATAAAATTCCTAATTTTAATTAAATTAAAAAAATGGAAACTTTTTCAAGGCTCATATGGATCTTGTAATATTTTGAAGTAAGAAAAATGTTTAATCAATACCAAAATGTTTATGAAAAAAATTAATACACATCTAATAATAGTAAATTTGGAGAGTATACCTCGTTAAGTCCATAGGTCCATCCTTGGCCGATTCTCTCTTTAGCCCAGAGGTTGTGTGTATTTTCCGCCAGTTGATCTACCAGCTCTTCCATTTTAGGGGTGAGAGTTACTGCACTCAAATCTAGAGGAGATGGTTTATAACCGTTGGACTGTAAAAATGGTTCGTTGGCTAAACGTACAGATCGAATACGTGAAGGCGGTTTGTCCAGGGTGATATAATAACCGAGGGCCATGATTGTCTTTAATATGAGAAATTAAATTTATTATTAAACTCAATTTAAAACTTTTTTTTACCTGTATTGCAATTTATTTTCATCTTTAAAATCAAGACTGATAAATAATTATACCTACAAGTAGTTTAAATTATTGTGCTTCCCTGTCATTATTAATAAACTTAAATATATATTGTTCATTTATGGCTATAGTATAACATCCTCTTAAAATCTCCATAGAATAATTCAAAAAATATTTTCTGTCTTTTGAACCCGATATTCCAAAATCTAATCAATACTATATGTATTGATACAAACGAACTTTTTGACTTTCCTTTTTTGGGCTATCATGAGTATCGAAATTCAGACACACAAAGAGAAAAAAATCATAGTTGAAAAATATTTTTCTTCGCGTTTCAGACATTTTAAAGCACAGTGAGCAAATATTTATCTCTATGAGTGATTTAATACTGGGGCCTCCTGGGAGGAAAGTATTTTTTAACCTGATTTCATGCTAGTATATATACATATTAATAGTTTAGCTCAATTAAGAGAAATTAAAAATCATTACTACTTAATTGTTTTTCTTGTTAATTTAGAAAACTGTTTGCATTTAGCGACATCATCAGTGAGATCAATTTTGATGCACTTAACTCTGCAAATCAGTCAGACGTCTCACTTTTAAATATTTTTAAATTGTCTAATAAATATGTTTGATTGTCAGTTATATTTTATTTTCTTCAAAAAAATAAATATTATACGTATGTATATATGTATTCTGGTGGGAAAATAAATGTTTCACATTAAACTAAGCAAGTATTTTTATTTGACCACAATCTCACCTACTGGGAAGCGGCGATGTGGTCGCAACTGTAGCACGCTTGCTTGTTTTCTTTAATTAACAAAAACAAAAAAATAGGTACATGGCCCAACAAGATATAATATTATTCCTGAAATTTGGCACGCCTGAAAAGGTTGGCCGGCCACTCCCTGGTGTAGATAATAACAAATTTGTGACAAAACAGAGTCCTGTAGTCTAGGCAACGGATACTATTTACAACCAAATTGGTTGCGTAGCCGAAGGCGAAATTTACACTTGCAAAAAAATTATATTAGCCTCCTTCTGCCAATACTGGCAATGCTATTGACTCTTCTGGAGATAGCTGTGGCGTTTATTTAAATTATCTTCACAGGAATTATTTGACGGATTATAGTGGTGTTTCACAAACACCTCTTTCTGAAACACCACTATAATCCGTCAAATAATTCCTGTGTTTAATTTGTTTCACTATAAACCAACACCGCTTCCCTAAACGTTATTGAAAATTATCTTTTTTAGACCTTCCAAAAGAAAAATCATATTGAAATTTTAGAAACAATTTGTCATCTAACTGTTTAAGTAGAAACATGAAAAAGAAGTACTATTTATTAATTCAAATTATTTGATTAAATTCCGCTCATTAGCTATAACCGTACAATTGATCTTTATTTAACAATTTAAAGAAACGTTTGTTAAGTAAATTGTATAAATCTGGTTAGAGATCGTTTGAGTATCCTAATTTAAAGTTGAATAATTTCAAAATTAGTTGAAATTTCAAAATTTGGTTTTCATAGTCGTAATTTGTGTAAAATCAATTTTTTTTTACATTTATACGTTTAAAATTTCAAAATATAGGTGTTTTGGGGTTATGGGACACCGAGGGGTGAACCGCGACCTAATATGCTGTACACCTACTTCCACTTGAACTTCCAAATATTTCCAAGTAATTCCAAAAATTTCCAAGTATTTCCAAATATTTCCAAGTACTTCCAAATATTTCCAAGCACCTCCAAATATTTCCAAGTACTTTCAAATATTTCCAAGTACTTCAAAATATTCCCAAGTACTTCCAACTATTCCCATTTACTTTCAAATATTTCCAAGTACTTCCAAATATTTTCAAGTGCTTCCAAAATACTTTCAAAAAGGTGTACACCTACTTCCAATCGCTGTTCACCTCTCTTGGGGCACCCACGATTTTGGCGGAGACGTAAGAGACATTAGTAAATAATTTTAATATTTAGTCGATAAGTATAGACTTTTGCATTAGTGAAAAAATAATGAATTGGCGTTGGATTACAGTTGAAAGTAATTGAAGAGCAAAGTGGATGAATATATTAAATTAACATTTTTTTAAGTTAGAAGAATATGCTAGGCTCCTCTTTGTTAATATGTTGTTATTTAGATTTAATAAATCATCATTTCACAAAAGATATTTTGATAAGATGAAGATGTTATGTACAATGTATATGTTATAACAGATAAACTTTAAGACGATTTGTCCAAGTTTTATTTATTTTTATTTAATCTAACAAGTTCACCCCCTAAGCTCTCCACTAGTGAACTTGGGTCTTCAAGTATTGAAAAATTCTGAAAAGAATAAAGACTCGGACCGATCCGAGTATCTCAAACTCTTGTAAACTTTGTAAATCAGTTTATTTGATTTATTTCTAATTTAAAAGAATCTCTGGAGTTTTTGAATTCAGTATTAAGTAAAATTTAAGAAGATGGTTTTGAAAAATGAACATTGAACAGTCTTGATTCTTTAATCTAATGAAAATTAATTGCAAACCTCATATATAGAAAAGATAATATCAACAGATTAATTTTTGCTTACTTTAGAGTCTGGACTGCAAGTTGGCTGTCATATCGTTTTTCTGCAGGAGGTAAACGTTCAAATTGAATCAAACACGGATGAATTTTATGTAAATCATCGCGCCGCTCGCCAAACCGCCATCCGGCTTCGATTTTATTCATAGCCCACATTTCGTGAATATTTTCCGCTAATTTATCGCGAATATTCTCAACAAATGTGAGTAAGGTTATCGATGAAAACAATTAAACATAAAGAGAAGATATATATATATTTTCGATTCGAATTCCAACCAGATGATAATAGATTACTTATCGATGAAGTGTCAACGGGCATGGGAACAAATGCCGTATCATCCTCAACCAGCCATGGTCCAGCCAACACACATTTGTTCAAATTGCCGAAGAAGAAACAAGGATCGATGCTCAAGACTTGTTGTGGTAAAAGACTCTCGAATAGAGGGGAAAATTCCTCTGGTGGAACATATTTTAGGCGACCATGATCCCCGCCAAGTAAAAACCGGCAACTAATAAACATTCAAAATAATTACACCTAGAATTAAGTATCCTAAGATTTATGAGCAATCAATATATAAAATATGGAATATGACAATCTGGAATTTTTCTGTCACATAGATATAGACGACTGTAGGACACCTCTGTCACTGTTTCAAAATACTGGTACATAGGTCTCTAGTAACACAATGTTTCAAACTATATAGTGCCTATATAGATTTCGAGAATCTATATAGCCCCTATATAGTTACTATATAGTTTGAAACATTGTGCTACTAGGGGTATGTTAAAAATGAAAAACACTCAATCTTTTAATTAATATTTTTATAGGCTTCCTTCCTCTCTAAAGGAACTTTTTTGAATCCCGCTAGCTATTGTTCAAATAAAATCACTTTATTCAATTGATAACTATTTTATTTTCAAAATTAGAAAAATATTATTTATCTAATTGTAAAAACTACATATTTGCCCTATCAAAATATTTTATATTTTATTTAAAAATATATTTGATATAAGATTTATCAGTGGTTTGCTACATTTTTGCCTAGTAGATTGCGCTGAAATTGATTGAACTTGTCGATTTAATTTATATTGAAAAAAACAGAAATTTGCACCCGTTAGTATCTGTTATTAATTGATATCAATGCCATGGACCTACTCCCGAAAAACACCTATTTACCAACAAAACATTTTTTCGTGACTCATTTGCTTAAATATTTTTTCATGAAGCTTCTCGAGATTGAGAAATCACTTTTTCAAATGAAATTTACTTATCTGAATCCATTGACAACCACAACACTAGAGCAAGTGAGTTTTAGCTAATAAAACATTTTATAATACATTTAAGTTACCTGAGTTTGGAAGAACAACTTATGCAAGGAGAGAACATGCCATCGAGATTAAAATTTGTAAAACACCCCTTGACATTACGACCATTGAATGTGAAGGTAATAACGGGGACGGTGAGGTCGATCGCACATCCAACTACATCTCCCTTCTTGATATACGGCTCGGTTTGACCCTCGAGAACAAGAGTTTTACGACCACCTGGCAGTAAAAAAAAAATATTATTCTTTGATAAGATAAATAAAAATGAACTAGTTTTATTGATTACATGATGATTTGAAATTTAAGTTTGCTAAAAGAATAAGATAACCAAAATCAGCAACCTCTAGAGGCACTCTTTAATGGGGATCAAAAACATTTTTCCAATAAAAATGTGTTTGTTAATTTTTTCAATGCCCGCTACCAATAGACGTTAGATAACGTTACAAAGATTTACATTGAATTATTAATTCTATATAATCTTGAATTGATGTCACTTCGCCTCATTGGTGTGGTGGTTAGCATGGCTGGCTGCTAACAAGGAGGTCCCGGGTTCGATTCCCGGCTATGCTCAGAAATTTTTCTGTAAGTATAGGGTCTGGAACGGGGTTCACTCAGCCTCGTGAGAATAAATGAGTAGCTGCTTGATTGAGAAGCAGCGAATCTCGGTTAAGAACAGTGAAACGAAGGTTGTAGAGATGCGTTGAGCTAACCACTTGACCCCTCGGTACTGTTTCCAATTAGGACAGCACCCAATTCAGTAGCCCAAAACCCATAAAGGGTTGCCGAGCAAGAGATTTATTTTTTATTTATTTTATATTGATGTCACTCATATTGTGATTTTCTCCAATTTATGTACACACTATCTTAATCTACAAGTACTAATAATAATTAGTGAATATTTTCCAATTACCAGTCCAAAGGTAGGCACCATCGAATCCAAAAGAATAGAGATCATCTCCGACTCCGTTGCCGCCCCACTTTTCACCACCTCCGGGGTAGGGAATATATCCAGAGGTGTTCGCCCATCCGATTCGTAAATGAGGCATCATATGAGTGGTCTGCTCGACGTGGTCAACGGTTACCTCAAAATACCATTTTTGGTATACAGCTGAGCCAGCAACACGACCGATAAAAATATTCGGTCGAACACTATAACAGAAACAACAATTATATAAGTCTAGAATCTAGATACATAGACAGGGCTGTTTGTCATCAAGTTTGTTTTAAGTTTAGACTCAAAATGAGAGTTGTCAAAATATATAAAAGTGTACTTATAATTTATGTATTTGAAGAAACTATTTTGTTCTGTACATCTACTTAATACTTTAAAACGGGAAAAGGGATAGTTGGAGTATGACAGGATTATTTGGGTGTAACTCTGAGGAGATCTATAGGCTGAAAGGACGTGTAAATTACTCGCATGAACAGATATAATTTAAATAAATAAAAGAAATATTAAATTTTAGCTCATGGTTTCATCACGATTCCTACTAGAACTAATAACTTGAAACTTTGTATGGGGATTACTTTTAAGACGTAAATAAATGATTGTTAATATGGTTTTTGAAAGATTCAAATTATAAAGGGGTTACAAAGGAAAAATAAAAAAAAAACTCTCTAGAGCTAATAAATTTTGTTTCTGGGATACTTTTAAAGACTTGAGAAAACGGTTCAAAAAATTCAAATTTCAAAGGAGTGAAACAAGGAATCCCGGTAAAATCACGTTTTCATCCCGTTACATCATGACTATTCTATAATTACTCGAGCTAAAAACTACAGTTTTGAACATATGGGAGGTCTAGTAGACAGAGACTCCTGGCTACTTAGAGGCCTACTAAGAAGAAAAGATAGATATTAAGATAGTTGTTTCGCGACTATACTAGCAAAATGTTATTGCTAGAGTATATAGAACATACAATAAGGATTCATAATTCATAAGCACAAAACTTTTTGCTGTTTATGTTCCACTACTAGCCAATCCCGTGCTCATTTGACAAATCTGCCAACAGTGTCCGAGCTTGAATATTTTTATCATAGAAATGGCAGATAAAATACATTATAAAGGTCGATTTATAAAACAAAAAGTTTTTAATAAACGATTAAAAGCTGTTGTCTGAAAAACTCTATCTTTGGAATTTAATATCTCCGGAACTATATTGTTCATAAATTTTGTTTTGCCACCATTCGATGCAGAAGTATTTAAATAATAATCTCTCTAAACTTCAAAAAAATCATAAGAAAATACATATGGTGAAACAACTACCTTAAACATATTAAATTTTCTCTTTTTGTTATTCGTGTAAAAATAGTTTCACCTGGCCACGTGATCGACGAGTTGTGTTTGTAAAAGAAGATTTTTGCCGGGCAAAAGAAAATCACAGATATTGTTTTGCGAACTGCGCACCGCCACACCATTACCGACGCATAGAGAACAGAGCACATCCAAGACTTTTGGATCTCGTCCGTGTTTCTCCAATAGTGAAATAATTACTTTGATATGTTCATCCTAGAAAGAAAGTTAAATAAGAAAAGTGATATTTAAAACCAGATCGCCATATATACAAACCCTCATCATGTTCAACGCCTCTGGTGAGTCAATGAGGACACAATGAAGTACATCGAGCATTCCAGTGCCCTCCCCGCTGGCCTGACTGCCCAGTCGACTAAATAGCCAATTCAGTCGATTCGAGTTGGCAAACTGAGCACAATTTGTGTGATTTCCTTTTATAATGGCGGCTGTCGAAACAGAAAAAAGTATAATTAATTAAAGTTTACATTCTTCTATTGAAATATTTTTTAAACATACCAAGCAATTGATAGAGGTATCCGGAGATGATATCCCAACATTGACCAGATTCATCGCCAGCCAGGGAAACGAGAAAGCCCTGTGAGGTGATTATATTGATCTTATCAATGGCCTCCAGGATTAAATTCAAAATTCCTTCTTCTTGAAACAAATCTTGGCGATTGCGCAACGCTCTCAACCGATTCTGTTTTTCCTCGTGTTCTACAAAGAAAAATATATATTTTTTTAATCAAGAAGGTGAAAAAATTATTTATTAATTGAATAAGTGGACGTTTCGGACACCTCCAAGTGTCCATCTTCGGCAGAATATCTATTTTAGAGCTCTCTTTTATTAGTGATACAACTAAATGTTCATTCATTTCATTCATTAAAATATAACAATGAAAATTGTAATGAGTGTGTTAGTTTTCTAAATCTGCTTATAGTAGAAATCTCCATAAAAAATACAAAAATTAAAAATAACAAAGTAAGTATAAAATCTATGAAGCGAAATGAAGAATAAGATGATTTTAATGACCATTTCCAAATACTAAAACGATATACACCACTAAAAATGGTCAACCAGTGAAGACTGATAATGACTAGTGAATTTTTATAAGTAAATAAATTAAAAAATTTATCGAAATTATTAAATTTATTTGTGGTCATCTTACCCATTTCTTCTTCCGGTTGAGCAAAATAATTAATTAAATCCTCTAGGCACATGACCATTTCGTTTAGATTCACTGTTTGCATAAAAAGTGAATGGCGTCTATTCACTTGAAGATTCTCTAAGCCCCTAAAAACAAATAAATAAGATTCTTACTTATAGCAATACAAGGGATATCTAATATAAACATTATAATACTAACTTGATAAATTGAGTGAAAAGTGAGCTACATTTTCGAATGACTCGAGCCGTTCTAGATTCTTCTTCCTGACTTCTGCTGAAATCAAGACCGTCGTCCATTTTGCCTTCTTCGTGGAGTACTGCCTGCTTCTCTTCCACTTTGCCGACCCCCTTCTTTTTGGTCTCAAATGACTAAAAAACAATGCAACCCATTTAGCAATAGAGAGAGTACAACATAATTTCACCGTGTTTTCTGATTACCTTGTAAGACACCCAGAGTCCTGTTTCCGAGTGTTGCATTATTACTGTACTGTCTCCGTATTTGATGATAGCAGAGCCAATCACCTCGAGATCTTTATCCTCAAGCACCACCTTTTGATCATCTTTTTCTTGACGAAGACAAAACGTAGATGTCGCTGTAGTTGCTTCATCCCTACATTCATAATTTACAATCAGTTAATAAAGTAATTACAATCAGAACAAAGTTTCCAAATTTTGTAGAAGTGATCCTTAAACTTTTTATCAAGACTTTCCAAACTTGGTAACAGCAATTTAATTTTTCTTTTTTCTTATGAATAATTTTATATAATCGAAATTCCATTTTAAATTGTCTCGCTATCCATATTTTATTTAAACTTTATTCAAGTCTTATCAAAATAAAATTGTAATTCATTAATAGGCACCTGGGTTTCAAATTTATAAGGAATAAATTGAAGATTAATGTATAATAAATATTTTCTTTTCTGTATATTTTCCTGTGTAAGTTTTCAAAACCCAAATCTGAATATTCTTCTAAATTCGGTCATCAATTTTCCTTACAAAATAAAAAAAACTTTATTTTATAACAATATATTTGTTATTATACTTTACCCTATAAGTATTTTTAATGAATATTTGATTAATTTTTAGTCAAAATTTAATTTACTTCTTAAAGAACAAATACAATTTTGATTAAGATTCTATTTAACATCAATGTTAAATGTTTGTATTGGACTGAAGATATTGACAATGAATGTAATGGGTGTTTTTTTTAGAGGTATAGAACTTCGAATTGAAATAAAACACAAGAAAATCGTTCCAATGTCCATCAATTTGGCTTTATTGGAAGGATAATTTTATGCCATTAATGGTTAAATATGATTTCGGGCATGTGGCCGCCGCGGCTGGCTCGAATAAATCCAATTCTACAGGTCCAATTTTCAACCACTTTTTCGACCAAATTTTGTTCAGTGATGAGGCTCATTTTTGGTTGAATGGCTACGTCAACAAGCAAAATTGCCGCATTTGGAGTGAAGAGAATCCACATGAGACCCTTGAGACGCCATTACATCCACAAAAACTGACTGTTTGGTGTGCTCTATGGGCTGGTGGAGTCATTGGGCCATACCTCTTCCGAAATAATGCTGGAGAGTCAGTTACCGTTAATGGAGACCGGTATAGAGCCATGATAACCGACTATTTTGTTCCCGAATTGGATGGCATGAATGTGGATGAGTTGTGGTTCCAACAAGACGGCGCTACATGCCACACAGCGCACGTCACAATCGATTTATTGAAGGAAACATTCGATGAGTGCATAATTTCGCGGAATGGACCTGTCAATTGGCCACCAAGATCGTGTGATTTGACACCATTGGATTATTTTCTTTGGGGATATGTGAAGTCGCTCGTCTACGCCAACAAACCAGAAACGTTAGGGGACTTGGAAGCCAACATTCGTGGCGTTATTGCCAACATACGGCCCCATATGCTCGAAAAAGTGGTTGAAAATTGGACCTGTAGAATTGGACCTATTCGAGCCAGCCGCGGCGGCCACATGCCCGAAATCATATTTAAACATTAATGGCATAAAATTATCCTTCCAATAAAGCCAAATTGATGGACATTAAAACGATTTTCTTGTGTTTTATTTCAATTCGAAGTTCTATACCTCTAAAAAAAACACCCTATATAATTTCAAATTAATAAAAGACGGTCTCCAGAAAGGGATACATTTTCTTATTTATGGAACTCAACTTCGAATTTTTTCACGAAGACAAGATTTCTTTACTCATATACAAACATCCGTTTGTGTAATGTAAATGAAAAATGGATATTATTATTTTAAGAGAACACAGTTCTCAATTTTATTCCTTAGGAAGGTCTTATTATTATTATTATGGCATATTTGCAGTAATAAATAATTACTTGGAGACTAGATAGAGTTCGTTGTTCTCGTTGACGCCAAGATATCTTCCGGTGGTAAGATGTCGAATTCGCATAGGATGATACCAATTGATGAAGCCACCGGCCCATTTAGTTCGTGCTAATTCAAGTCTCCAAAGTGATCGAGCCTGGCTCATTACACTTCCGCCCTCGTAAACCACGATACTAGAATCAAACAGCATTAAAACAATACATAATTATATTTCCTTGAAAATTTTAAATTTATGGGAGAATCATAGATTAAAATCATGTGTTTTCAAATCGACTATACATGTATACATTATACAAGTCGACGGCGATCTTAAATTTCATTTATTTCAAACACCCTCTTGCAATACATTGAAACTATCATTTTTGACATTTATTAATGAATGGAATTTTTTTCGCTTATTTAAATTGATTTTTAATAACTCTTAGATATGTTTAAACATATTTCTAGAATAAATTTTAAAAACTATGAGTCGATTTGTGTTACACAATTTTTTATACAAATAAGTTTAATTAATAGTTCATTAAAAAACACTTTATATGCGAAGGACATTTTATTAATCAATAAATGAAAAAACATCAATGTTTTCCAAGTAGCAGAAGACAGCACCCTACATAACGCTCCTGCATCGCATAAAAACCGTGCAGACATTGCCTCTTCAATTAATTTAGACTTATGCAAACTTAAAAACTGGGGATCCCAAAACTTAGTTAACTTCAATGCAGGGAAAACTCAGTGTTGCCTTATTTCTAGAAACCTCCCAAACATATCATTCGACTCAAACTCACTAGAATTCAGGGATAAAATTTCAATGCTAGGCGTAACTCTAGGGTCTGACCTTTCATGGAATGACCATATCTCAACCACTGCTAAAGCTGCAGCGCGCAAGCTTGGTCTCCTATTTAGGTCTAGACGCTGTTATACTCCCAGTCAACTTCTTAAACTGTATAAGGCTCAAATTCGTCCCTGTCTCGAATATGGTCCTCATCTGTGGAGGGGTGCCTCCAAGCATTCTCTTGCTACACTGGATGCAATTCAGAAGCGAGCAATTAAACTAATAGGAGACCCAGCTCTAACCAACTCACTCGACTCCCTGGCTCACCGAAGAACCGTTTCTGCCCTTTCCCTGTACTACAGATACTATCACGGTGTCTGTACAGTCGAGCTGAAATCAATTATCCCCCATAATGCCCTCTTTACGAGAAACACGGGGTTTTCAAACGCTCAGCACCCCTTCGTTGTCAAATTGGATAAAAGTCGAACAAGCGGTTTCGCCAACTCTTTTATCCCTATGACCTCCAGAGACTGGAACTCGCTCCCTGCCACCATCTTTCCCGCGACTTATAACCTTCAGCTATTTAAGACCCGTATCCACAGATACCTTCGACCCCCGCCCAACCCATAAAATTCTCTCTTCTTCTTTTCACGATGGAGGGGCGATCCCAGGCCTTTAGGGGTTGCACCTTTTTGGTGTAACTCCTTCTCTCATCATTATCATTAAAAAAAAAGCTTGGAACAAATGATGAAATTTAAGATGGCAGTAGACTTTTATACTCTCTTCATAAGTAGATTTAAATTCTAGGTGTGCTCCACTTATGTTTAGCAGCTACTTTTTCCTTATTTTACATATGTCCTTAAAGAAAATAGATCATTTACTTTGTGCCAGTTTGTTCGTTCCATGTGGACGGAATGGTCAGACATTCATCACCCCCGTGAAAAAAACGGAGAACATCACCTCCAAAGACAAAACCTAAAAAAATAGAACAAAACGCAGTTAAGAAAAACAAACATTTATCAATTTAATAAATAAGTATGTTTTGTTTCTCTAATATCATATTGTTTATTTATTTATTTTATTATACACCTATTCTTTTATTTCAAATAGCTCATTTGTTATAGAGTTGTTTTTTCATGGTTAAGGCTACGAATTTTTATTCTTTAAACACATAGTTAACCAATGAAATTTGGTATAAATCGTCGTTTCTCTCTATTTAATATAGTTTATTTTGTATAGAGTTTTCTTGCCCGTCTTAAGGATTTATATTTTCAATTATTTTTCATAGCTTACTAATTTATTTTGATCAATCTCGTCAGTCATTTTAGCTTTACTTATGCTTAAGGAATCTGTGACTACTGGCTAAATGGGCATTTTGTTCCCGAGGCCAAGGGGGTAAAAAAAAAAAAAAATAAGTAAGAGAAGAATTTATAAACTTTTTCAAGGCTCAGTGCTCTCTATATAAATATTGATAATTAGGCAATTATTAAATTTTGGGCTAAAAAAATTAAAACAAAAAGATAAAGCCTATTAGCACATGAGTAAATGTGTGTCAAATTTGTTTTTCTTACTACAACAGCTACTCAATATAAAAATTTTCAGATTTTCCGCATTTTACCTGAAGTTCTGAAAATAAAAAGCTCAAAATCTAACCAGTTCGTTTTGGAAATGCAATCTTTCGTTCTTGACTTTTCACAGCTATCTGAATCGAAACGGACAGACACACAGACACCAGGATTAAAAATATTGTTTGAAAATAATTATTCCCCGCAAATAAAACTTTAGGTGAAATTTCTTACGTTTTTGAGTAGACAACTCAATTCTAGTAGAATTTTACTTCGAAATAGTATCATATTCTGGCAAAAAGAAATGTTTTAGAAAAACTTACCGACGTATTTCATCCGACTGATTCCTGTGCCATAGGGCTGGACAGACCAGTGGGTGACGTGGAAAGAGGCATTCACCACTGAGAGATCATTTTCTTTTGTTGTGTGCTGAAAATTAAATTAAATTAAAGATAATAATCTTAAAATTAATTAATTAATTAATAGTAAATTATTTTCACATTTTTTCTATTCGTATTTACTTACAAGATATCGTTCAGTGGCAACGGAAACGAGAATCAAATCATCACCGACACGGACCTTCTCACCCTCGGATCTTTGTTTGGATGCGGGATGCACTGTCCACCAGCATGCCTCACCTTGAGAATTAGGAAACTCAGTGATTAACAAAAATTAACTTAGTTTAGTAGGAAATAAAACTACATTTTTTATCAAGTTAAATGCTTATAAAATTATTTAAATTCTTAACACTATATTATTTTCATTTAAATAACTCATTCTGCCAAAGCAGTGAATTATTATTTAATGAAGAAAAATAATAAGGCACTATATTTAGCTCTCGTTGGGTTTCGAACTATATTTTGGCATACTTACATGGCCCCCACATGAAATTTCGGGACCGGGGCCCAAAATCTGAACCGGGCCCCTTATTATGGAATAAATATGTGTTTTATATGGAGTGGAAAAAATTGGTCAACCTACGCATTTTTACTTTTACATTTATATTCTATAGAATGTAGTAATGTGAAGTATTGCGATCGCCTGTCTGGGTCCTGACTCTTTGAGAGCTTGTTTTTTCTAACATACCCCCTTAAAAAAACATGTAACGTCCGGGCACTAGACATCCTTGATCACTAAATGAAGGGGCTTGATAAAAATATTTTCATAAAATAAAAATAAAAAAACATAGTTCGATTAGAAACGCCCCATCGCTTTCAAGGTCTGATTTTGTTTAAATGTTTTAAGAGGAAAAATATTGTTTTTATTTTTTAGATATAATGTATTTATTTTTATTCTTTTGTATTAAAATATAGATATTTTAATAATTTCAATTTATCGCTACCTTCTCTTATTCTAAAAATTTCGAAAAAATGTTTAACTGAACAAATACCTACATGTCAGAACTTCACGTTTGCACGGAATGTGTTTAGTACTTGAGTTCGACTCCCTTCAAACATTCAATAAAACATATCTTAAAAGATCGTTGATTCGGCCTATAATGTAAAGTTAGTTTTTGACTAAATTATAGTTTCTATAGTAACGTTAGATTATTAAATAACACAATCATTTTTAAAAATTCAAATCTTTTAAATAATTTTTATAAAAGCTTAATCAAGCAGAGGACAACCTTGTTATTATCTCTTTATAATCAACACCTCTGCTACTCACGACAAAATAACAATTTTTCATTTTTCTTAAAAAATTGATTAAACAAATAGATTAATAATTGAAAATAATAATGTATTTATTTAATTTCAAATATTAAGCTATTTATTTTATTTCGCTTCAAAGTTTTAAAGTTTTAACAAATGTTAACGGTGGATTAAAACAATTTTAATTTCACTTTTGTTCATTTTCAGACGATACCGTCGAGACGAGACATCAAGGGGGAGACATGGATGGAGCTGAAGTTTGGTGAGCCAGACTTTTTTTATAACAAAAAGAACAAAAATATATCACTCAAAGAATCCTTTATCATGATTATTTCTTTCTACAACCAAAATTAATGTTTCATTAAAATATTTGAATTCTTTTCAATTAATTTCATTAACATCTTTGATATATTGATTGGTCTTTTTGAATTCCAAAGAGTACGCATATTTAGTATCGTTTTCTTTTTTTAATATTATTAACCTCAGTAAATAGATCCTCGGATTTCTTAAATCTAGCTCTAGTGCAGCCTAGAAGAAATCCTCAGATCTTTCAATTTCGCTTCTTCCGATTGGAATTCAATCCAATCAGTGAGTCAAATGACAAATCAAAGAAAGCTTGGAATTCTTGGTGGGCGTTCAGGGACGTGAGTTCTCCGTTTTGGGTTTGCGAACAAGCAAGTGGAAGGGAGACTCTGTGGGTTGTCGAGGAGAGGCTCTGTCCTCAGGATCCGAGGAACCTCTGCACTGGGTATATTTTAGGTACTACTATTCGTAGGTAGGGCTCAAGTTACTTCCTTGACTGAGAATAAATACTTGTCTTACCGTGTTGGTTTGAGATGAAAAGCCAAGCTGTAAGTTCCGTCCTCAGCTCTGAGAATAAATACCTGCCTTGCAATTCTTTAGGAGTTCTTCTCTCCTCTTGTGAAGGATTTGATAATTTTTTGCTCTACGCGTTCCAGACCCTATCTTACTGCTAGAGAATTCCAGGGAACTCGAACGCTCATACAGAACAGAAAACTCTGCCTACATCTCCCGACAGCGTCTGCGGGTCTTTTTGGGTTACCCCGACCCACTTGTGAGGGGTTAGAGAAATTTGTGTATATTTAACCAGAAATAGGCAGGGACTGTGCGCTCTCGGTTCGTTTATCCACTGCGGATTTCGAAAACTCTTTGTTCTCAGCCAAGAGGCCCATGTTTTTCAATTTTCGGCCAAAATTAATATTATTATTTTTTTTTTTAATTCAAAATTTATTTTTTTTCATTCTCCTTAAGGGTAGATCAATAAATAATAATGGGGAATTAGCGACCATTCATCCCCAAAATTCTATTTACTTTAGAATTATCCCTTTTAAATTAGATACTACAAATATTATAGTCATTATGGAATACTTGTAAGAGATGATTGTATTGAACGAAAAATTTTTTTCATCAATAGCTGCTCTGAGCACAATTTTTATAATTCTCTTACAAATCCACAAGTGGCGAAGTCTAAGAAGAGAAAAGAGAAGACTGAAGAAAAATGATAGTATTTTTTTTTTTTTTTTTTTTTTTTTTTTTAATTAAATATACTCACAATATTGCAAACGAGTTTCCCCTTATTTCTCCAAATGTTTGTTTCGTCCAAGATCTGTATAACGATGTCAGTTCAATGTGTCTGTCATCGTTATACAGATCTCAATTACTATTCTGTGCAGATTTTTTGTTGAGGCCATTAAGAAAAAACTTCATCCTTGAGATTTAGTCTTTCCCCGAATCTAGTGAATGGAGTTTGAAAGCATGGGGGTAGTTAAGGGGGGGGGGCAAGAGGGGGGTCAGTGCTTCCCTACAAAACTCATTACCCTCTCAAATCGAAACTTCATTATTACGAGCCATCACTTATATATTTCTCATTAAATTATTTCGTTACTTCCAAAATTTGTCAATTCTATTAAAAAGTTAGATGATCTCTAATCGGATTACCGAAATTGAAACTTTACGGTGGCTAATCATAAATAAGTACCTTGAGAATGTTCTTGAAGACCAACATCAAAAGCTAATTTGTCGTTCGAAGAACTCGTTGAGAGACAAGCTAAATACTGGAAAGCAAAAGTTCAGAATTATTTATACTTGCATTACTCTTCTCTTTATACATATATAATACAATAAAAAAAACCAAGTTTTTTTCACATAATGTATTATCCATACCATATCACTGTTGAGATGCCTTAAAAGAATAGCGTTGCCGTATAAAAGGGTTCTATGTCCTGATCCGGTGCCTTTACCCTGTAACGAAAATCAATTCAATTTTTTTCTCATTAAAATTTAATATAAAATCATTATTAGAGTAAAAACTAAATCATGAATGATGTTTGAATGAAGGATTAAAGTGAAAGGGGAGAAGTGAAGGGTAAGCAAAACGTCAACAGGTGGTGGAGTGGTAATGGATTTCTTCAAGAGGTTTAATCGGATTAATAATCTAGCCTAAAATATTTTTGACTGATAGAAAATAAATTTTGAAATATAATATGTGTGGATGGATACAAATTTCATTTTTTTTTTTTTTATGAATCGATAGTGAAAAAATAGTAAATATGTAGTTCTTTGTTTTTAAAAATGTTAAAAATTAAAAACGTAACCAGAATCAAAGAAGAGGGCGGCTTAGAAAATTTTCTCCAAATTAAAAGTCTAGGTATAGAAAGATTTTCAAATGAAAAAAAAAATTAAAATTCTATTTTATTTTCAAACGTCAATACACTAACTTAATATTATTTAGTTTTTAAACATGCGTTCCTCCCAGACCAAGTGAATAATACTATTTTAATTCTATTTTATTCACTTGAAAATTCACTCTGTACATTTTTGATTAAGAGAAAAGTGTTAAAATTTCCGGCATTGATTCTTATTTCGACCTTAAATTGTTTATTAA
Organism: Forficula auricularia; assembly: GCA_024734495.1. Classification (NCBI taxonomy): domain Eukaryota; kingdom Metazoa; phylum Arthropoda; class Insecta; order Dermaptera; family Forficulidae; genus Forficula; species Forficula auricularia. The sequence goes on from JALMQS010000075.1 coordinate 457,191, forward strand.
CTATGCATAATTAATCTATCGATTAAATATTATATTTTTTAAATCCTAAAATTTGTGCATTATTTATTTTGTTTTGTATCTAGAATTTGTTTATTAAAAATACAAGCTCTCTTTATTCAGAAAATAAAATACTTTAAATCCGTACAGTATAAAATTGAATATGTAGGTATTTATTGTCTATTCTAAACCATGAAAGTCTTATATAAAAAAGATAATATTGGGGAGAAATTCTGTGAAAAAGGAAATGTCTTTTTTGCGAAACATTTTCTTTGGTGACTTATAAATTCAATATTCTTTTATTCTAAGGGATGAAAGAAAACGAATAAAAACCCGATTCACACCACCAAACTTATTTATTTTTTTTATTACACAACATTTTTATTTAAGAATTTTAGAATTAAAATAACATTTATTTGAAAAAGAAATATTTAAGTAATATCTAGCACATAAATTCAAAAATATTCAACTATTATTTTCTTCATTTAAAAAATTTATGAATTCTTAAATATCTTTATTGTCATTTAATATAGGAATATAGATGGTATCAATTGATTCATTCAAGCGCCTGTATATCGACAACCCGGATTGCTGAGTTTATTTCTAGTTTTGGGAATTAGCTTTTACTCTTCTTCTTACAGTGCTATTTTATTGGATGTTCTATTAAAAATATATAATAAAAAATACAAATCTTTGTAAAACAATTTCGGAATGTTTATTTTGAAACTAGACGTTTCGGGAGAAATTCTCCCTTTATCGATAGACATTTTTTTTAAAAATTGCAAAAAGAAAAAAGTTGTTTTCGCTAATGTTTCGAAAATAACCCCTTTATTAGCAAAAACAACTTTTTTTTCAATTTTTAAAAAAATTTCTCTCGATAAAGGGAGAATTTCTCCCGAAACGTCTAGTTTCAAATTAAACGTTCCGAGATTGTTTTACAAAGATTTTTTTTTTTATTATATTAAACAATCATTAATTAATTTTTCTTTTAAAAATATATATATTTTTTTTGGAAATATCCTAAAAATGCGATGGTCACATAAGGTATGTTCAAAACAAGTGTGACTAAATTCTTTATATATTCACATATTTCCCGACGTTATCGACAACCATGGGAAAAAACTAATATTGGCTCTACAGATTTGGTTAGGAGTAATGGTGAGGATTTACGAATAATTCATTTTTTGTTTATTTATTATTTTTTGACTAAAACTAAACTATAAAGAATCAAAATATTAAATCACAAAACACAAGAGATAGATGTAGGGAGGCGGTGAAGTCTTGTCTACGTTAAAATAGAAAAAGATAGAGACAACGGGTCATTCATGTTGATAAGCGACAACACATGCACGAAAACAGTTGGATGAGAGACATTGAGTGTTTGTGTGTGTAAGAGAGAGAAAAAAGAGACAAGGGGTCCAAAAGAGGTTAGACGATCTACTTTGAAGGCGGCTGCAGCAACGGCGGCGGCTTAAGTATCAAAAAGTAGTGCTAAATATTTTTTTGTTGTTTATTTTAATCCACTAAATAAAATTAAAAAAGAGAGTAGAAAGATCAAGACGGTTGAGTCCAATCAACAGGAAAGAAAAAAGAGAGATGTACTTGTTGTATCAAAGTATTTTTTGAAGATGAAAAAGTGTAATAAGTAAAAGAAAGAAAAAAAATCAATCATAAAATTAAAGCGAAACGTTAAAATAATGCACCCAATATCTGATACTTGGCGAAATAAAAGTAATTAAAAATGAAAAAAATAAATATAAAAAAGAACATAAAATAAATAAAATACTTACTAGTGAATCTTGTTCCTGAAAATGAAACAGAAAATGAAAAAATGGTTTCCAAATGTTTGATAAATTAAGGACGTCGGGGGATTATAAGCCATCAATATTAAGGAATAAAACCTCGTTTAATAAAAAATAAAGTAAAAAATAATAAAATTAGTCAACGTCTAAAATTTGATGCCTATTCACGTTCTAGTAGGTATGATATAAAAATAAATTAATATAATTTAATTAATTTGTTTACTATTTACAAGCATATAAATATTTTAAATTATTTTAGATTCAGGAGATTTTTGGATTATTATGATTACTATACAATGAATCAATAAAAAAATTCAAGTTCAGGTCAGTTTCTAGAATTTAGAGGTTACCTACTGTTAAAATATATGAATAATTAAAAACAATAATTAGATAACGGTACTATGGTGTTTATTTTATTTCAAATGAGGCAATCAAAACCATGAGAAAAGTTATCAGGTTCTCATAAGGAGAAAAAGACTTATGAAAATCCAAAATCTTCTATGTTCTTAGCAATTTTTTATTTAAAACTAGGAGACAATTTCGGCTTTATAGAATTGCAAGGAGGGAAATTGTTTTTTCCAGTATTGTTTTTGTACTCTCATCTATAACAACTGGTGTTGAGATTTTATTGGTGTTGCAAGGGAAATGTAAATTTAATGTTACTAGTTTACTATTAGAGGCGACTGTGGGTCAGTGGGTAGAGTGTTGGCCCGCTGACTCGAAGATTGCTGGTTCGAGACCGAGTCTCGGCAGATAGATATTTGCAGTCGCCTCCTCTTGGAAAGTAATGGCAACCTGCCAAGAGTATAATTGCCTAGTAACCTCTCCAAATTAGCCGTTCGGAACCGGCGTTAAAAAGTAGGTCCCGTATATCTGTTTAAAAACAACTAAACACACTCAGCACAGGTATATGTGGAGAAGAGCCGACACCCGTTTCGGGTATGGCACTCGAAGAAGAAGAAGTGTACTATTAAAAAACTGAGGGTGAATGGACTGTTTTTGATCTTAATTTGTATTGCAATTGTAATGTTTATGTGATTGTACTTTTTAGACTGATGATGGCGTGAAAGTTTCAACCAAAACTGTCTCCTAGTTTTAAACAAAAAATTGCCAAGGAAATAGAAGATTTTGGATTTTCTTAAGAGTCTTTTTTCTCCTTACGAGAATTTTTCTCATGGTTTTAATTGCCTCATTTGAAATCAAATAAATAAAAACAATAAGTTAAGAATCGTTTAGATATAAATAATATGGAGAAAATCACGATAGATATGACATCTATTCAAGATATATAGGATTAATTATGTACCCCGAATTAAATTAAAATTCACACCCCTCACCTCTATTGACAACAGCTTGGGGCTATCTCCATCAGTGAATAACAAAATTATTCTATGAGGGAAAATGTTGTTCACCGATTCCAAGAGTCCTAGGGTTGTTGTTTTTACCATATTGAATAATAAACAATAATCTGGAGAACTCATGGAGTAAGAAAATATACTTATGTCATCAATCTAATATTTTTACAGTTATCTAAACTAATACGGTAATCAAATTAGCGAAATTAAAGTATAAAACAATCTAAATATTTATAATAAATATTATCCATATAAATCAATAATTTTAGGATTAATATCTTGAAATATATTTAAATAATTATTTATTGAAATTTAACAATCTCGTAGCTAGCACCCGACGTCCTTAAAAAACCCATCCACACACAATCCTATTAATTAAAACAATTTAATTTTATAATTTTAATAATTAATAAATTGGATTTATTAAAATTATTCTCGAAGATTTTTCGTTTCAAAAGGAGCTAAATGTTCGAAACTTGCAAACGCCTGTGCAGTTCCTATTTGAGAAAATTACTTTCTGTTGTTTTATAGCAAAATTGAACTTTATTTAATAATTCTATGGCTTAAATTAAAACAAAACAATTAATATAAACTTTACTACAGAAATCTAAGAAGATAAGTTAAAAAGTGTTTTTTTATCACAGAGAAACAGGCTTCTGGTAGTTTCAAACCATTGATAACTGTTGTTGAAACAAACCTAAGATTATCATAATTAGAAAATAATTTGTTTTTAGAATATCATTGTTAGGTGAATTTTATCGATTTGCCAATTATTGTAAAATGTTTTGGAATATTGAACATACACTTTAGAGAAAATTGCAATTTAACATTCCGCCCAAGTGCCGGCAACAGAGTTAAACTTTTATTTAAATGGGGAAGTAAATACTTTATTTACATAGAGATATTCCTCTCATGTGTAACAACATAATATAAACTTTATCAGTTAAAACGAATTGCTTATATTAAGAAAACTATAAAAACGCTAGTAAAGAGTAAATAAGCCAGCCAAGTGTAAGTCGGACTGGATTCCGCATAATTTATAACTCCCAAAATAATTGAGATTTCAAATTCGTTCTTATTTGACCTTGATAATGAAGGAATGAGAGAATTTGTGAAGTTTTTTATACACTTAAGTTTGGCCACTTTTAAACGCTCACAGATACAAAAATATTGTATTGATATAAGTGAAAGAAAAAGCTAAAACATTTATTGATTCGTAATAAGTTCTTCAAAAAGGAAGGTTTAGAGATACACCATTTTTTTATATAAATTTTCACGTGCCCCCCACCCTGAAAATAAATCCTGGGTTCGCCTTTACGTCAAATTCACGCAAAACGACAGGAATGGGAAATCTGTAGAAATTCAAAGAGCACACAGTTGTCTGTAGGCGGTCACCCATTTCAGAACAAACCGTTCCACATGTTTCCTTATTTCAGGGATACTTTAAAAATCAGTGCTTTGGAAATGCCACCGCCGTTGACTATTCTAGAATTAGATACAAAAATAATTAGGAAAGGCTTTGTATTTATAATTTTATTCCGAAAATGTAGTTATCTTAAATATTCTAATTTTTTTAGAATGTATGTTCATTATTCCAACAATAATAAAACTAATTTAATGATCCCAAAAATTGGCACTAAGTGTCTACAGTTGGCAAAGTTTCAAAATCACCCACTCCGATGTGAGGACGATCACTAAGATTTCCTTCTCGAAGATACTATATTCTAAAATCAACTAATCGTCTTGCTACCCTGAAATATGAATATTTCTTGCCAACTATACAGCTTTCTAGAAGAGAATTAACGCTTTCAAATTAATTATAAATTTGTTAAATCTCTAAAGAATAAATCAAAGCATGTCTTTTATTCTTGATGTCAATAAAAAAAAATTTTAAAGCTATCATTTTGAAGACTTGACCTTCACCTTCAGTCTATAACAAATTTTTCATAGGAATATTTATTATAATTTTTGTTAACTTTATTCAATATTCGTGTGATATTATGATTGTACACAAAATAATGTATGAAATCATCATTCTTGTCATTAGTGTACAATTGGCCAAATAAATTTACCTAATATTTTAGAAAAGAATAAGCTAAGGCTGTTTAATTTGAGTTCAAATAGAAGCATCCTTGGGCAGTGGTGTACAACGGTGACGTCACATCTATCCATATCGTTGATCTTAAAAAGGAGTTGAAGAGCCATTGAATTTTTAAAATTAAAAAAAAAGTGAGTAATTTTTTTAGCAAAAAATATCACATTAAATTATCGATCTGATGAACAGAGAAATACGAAAAACGCCATTATATCTCGATAAAGAATAATTTATTTGAATATTATAATGAAAAAAATTTAAAACTTTCAAAAAATAAAATATTTTAATATATAATTTTGAAATATATATATTTTATTTGCATCAAGCAGAAGACACACATTGATTTATTTCTTATAAATTAAACAGCTCTGCTACTCTCGGAATAAAACTTTTTTAATTATATATGCTTACCTACCCTAATAATAAATATTGAATAAAAAATATTATATCAGATTATTTGTTGTTTATGAGGTTTGAAAAATAAATATGTGGGGTGGTACATGTAATATATAATGATGGGGATGGGGGGGTAACAAATATCACGACGAAACTAAAATAACAATGAGATACGATATTATAAAAACATAATTGACAGGTTCATACTAAAAACAAATATTCCTTTTGACAAAATGTCCTTTTATTTTTATCATGAATTATATTTATGTTTATTAACTCTAATACATCATTATAATTTTGTTTTGATAAATTACTTATACTAATATGACGATTTTCATAATATTTTAGTATATACGGTATATTGAACCCGACACGTACCTAGAAATTTTTTCAAGGTTCTCAAACTTTTGTTTAAAAAAACTATAATTTATTTTTCTTTTAGTAGTAAACACTATCTCTTGGTTAGCTTAATTAATAATTAACATATATATCGTCGTCTTGGAGTGTAAACCTGCTAAATCCATTTTTTATCATATATGACATATAAATACCGTTCGAAAGAAAAAGAGATACAGCATCGTCCAAGTAGAACTGCTACTTAAAATTACGATCGTAAGTTGGAGAAAAAAAATGTAAAAAATACATAGTTTCTTTCCGTAACAACAATATTAAATTTCTTATTGTTAAAGGATAAACAAATTGAATTGCTTTTTTCCAGTAATTTATTTTATTATTCAAATGGTTAATCCAATTATTTCGAGAGCGCTTGTGGCATCTCTTCCTCAGTGGATCCACGATTGGGGATATCAACCACTTTTACTTGGGATGTGCAAACAATATCAACAAAATTGAACGCTTTTATACAACAATCCAAAGAAAAGTAGAACTTCCAACAAATATGACAATTCTTCTTTCTTATTTAAACCGCAACGATGACTTAAGTCGATATATTGTTAGATACATAATTTCTTTGGGGAAAATTAATTAATTATATTTATTCTAATTTAACATAATTGTGTTTAATTGCATAAACAGTAGAAATGTGATTTGAAAAAAAAAATACTTAAAATAATGTATGTTTCTTATTTTTAGCTTGTAAATCTTATGTACCTAATTAACATTATAATTATATAAAATTTTGTAAAAATATGTATTTTATGTATCACTGACCAAATGTTCTAACGGACAAGGTCAATTTTAAATAAATAAATAAATAAAAAAATTTAGTTTGTTTTTTTGTTTGTCCTGTAAAATATCCTTGTAGTGAGTTATCAGGTTTACACTCTAAGGCGACGATATGTATCAATGACCTCTCTCAAAATCTTTGACCGTTGACCCCTTTATACTCAATAGACTACTGCTGTTAATATTCACGATGTCCCATATTTTGGCTGCCTCAAAATCAATTAAACCACTCGAATCATGCCTATAGCTTTCAACTTGATTTTAAGACCTCCATCAGTAAGTAGAGCTGTAAATTTTAAAATTCATTGATGAATTTATTTGAATAAAAGTATGATAATTTTATTCTTACACAACTCTCGTTTCCCCACTATTGGATCACTACATCTGCACATTCAATTATGTATTTTGGTAAAATCAATTAATAGATTTGTTTACTAATGAATGCCTTAAAATCAGGCCAAACTTTGAATATTTTGATTGATTTGACATCAACCCTGAACCTCCTCATTTAGTACAAGAAGAAAGCTTATTTTCTGAATTAACACAAAATAATTAGTTTAGATGAAAAAAGAAAAACACATATAGAAATCAATTAAAAGTCCCTCTAGCACTTGTTTCTATAATATTATGCTAATGCCTATATTTTTAATATTTTTAAAATTTTGTTAAGGGAGAATGGTGTGACTCTTGGTGAAACATTTTAAATAAAGTAAAGAGAATTAAAAAAAAAAAAAACTTTAGAAACTTTTTAAAATTTTCTTTACTTTATTTTTAAAATTTAATATTCATCTCCTATCAAATATTGTTTTTTTTTTCAAATGATAAATATTAATAAAAAATCACGAATTAATCATGAAATATCAATATTTTTTATTTGTGATTATTTAATTAATATTCAAAAAAAGTTTTAAAAAACAACGCCTGCCGATGCAACCAGAAACATAGACCTTCTATTTTAATTCATATCCACCAGGCGGCACTGGAAATTTTTCTATTTTTTCTTGGAAAATTTTTGTCGGAACACCCGGTATAAAAGTAGAAAAAATAATTTATGTTTGACATTCTTAAAGCCATTTGTAATAAATCTTGATATACTGCCAAATGACAAGTTTCGAGGATCGCATGAAAGATCCTTGGAATCCTCTAGGGGTCAGCGGACTATAGAGTTTGAGAAGCGTTTATTTATTGGATTTTGGCTTACACTGGTAAATAATATGTAATATAAACTAAGATTTAGGAGAGTATCGACCCCATATACAGTCTTCCTAGATACGTGTCTGTATTAAACTGCCAAGTAAAAGAAAGAAATTAATCCCTCACTTGAATTTTTAAAAAACATTTTCAGACTTAAAACGATCACATAGAAATATGTTTTAATGATGTATATTAATTAAATAATACGTTAGATAAACATAAATAAATAATAAATTTATTTTATAAGCCAGTTCACTATATAGATCGTTGCTGGGTGGTATTTCTCAGTTTTCTTTAATTAATATTCCTAAAAGAAAATGTTTTTGCTGTTGTTTTACTCGTTTTTGAGAAATTTTGAAAAATTATATATGTCGAAAAAAATACTTTCTGAAATGGTGGTAACCGAGGGGTGAACCGCGACCTAATATGCTGTACACCTACTTCCACTTGTACTTCCAAATATTTCCAAGTACTTCCAAATATTTCCAAGCACTTCCAAATATTTCCAAGCACTTCCAAATATTTCCAAGTACTTTCAAATATTCCCAAGTACTTCCAAATATTTCCAAGTACTTCCAAAATACTTCCAAAGAGGTGTACACCTACTTCCAATCGCGGATCACCCCTCGGTGGTAACTATCAATGGAAACATTCCCATTACATATTATGCCAAAGATAATTAAATTTCAAATAACAACAACTAAGTTTTTTTGAATTTTTTGAGCATTAGAAGCTCTATTTTCACCTGTACAATAAATGAATGTCAAAAAACTTCTTAGATTTATAATTTCATTTTTAAATTAAATTAATTATCTTTACTTGGTAATTTAAAAGCTGTATCAAAGATATTATTAGATTTCATGTCAGAAGGGGCCCCTTATGGTGTCGAACAAATTGCATTTCTAATATCAAATATTCCCACCTAAAATTCTATTCAGTCGCATTTTACAATCAAGTTTGAATGAAGTTTTCTAGCAGATTGCATAATATCATGTAGCAAGGATTTCATCTTTAAGATTAAACCAACTAATCAGAATGCAAGGTAGATTTGGTGCGATTCCTTCTGACATGAAAAAGTTTATAATAAAAAAGTTATTTGATAATAACTTTAATTTTATTTATTGTAATTTTAATAAATTTATTTAAAACAATGAGAGAATAAATCTAAGGATTGAAACCCCCTAGATTAGACATTTTTAATGAGATATTCTTATCAGATACACAACCTGATACTAAAGACGTTTTCAAGTGGGCTAACTCATTCCAAATGCATCCAAATTTTTTTCTCCTAAGACCGTTTTGAGAAAATATGCAAACTTTTTTTAATTATTAATATTTATTGCAAATTTTGTTAAGTGAAAATGGTGTGGGTACTTGCTGCAACATTTTAAATAAAGTAAATTTTGAAAATGTTTAGAAACTTTTTAAAATATAAAATACTAGGTAGGTTTCACAAAAACAAAAGATAAGATGCTTGTTTAGCACGACTCTATATATATTATATTTCGGGGTATAAGCCCATCTTCAGGAGTTCACAGAGGAAACTGCTGAAGATGGGCTTATACCCCGAAATATAATATATATAGAGTCGTGCTAAACTAGCATCTTATCTTTTATTTTTGTGAAACCTACCTAGTATTTTATATTTTAAATTTTAAAAAGTTTCTTAAATTTTTCAAAATTTTCTTTACTTTATTTAATGCGAACTCTAAGCTGACTTTTTTTTACGAACGATTTATATTTGGTGTTACCGGCTTATAAATTATTTCCTGTTCTATATTGTAAATTATTTATGTGCTTTTATCAATGATTGGGTGGTGGTGGCTATGATGATGTTACTGACCGTCTCCGATCCTGCAGCGGTCACCAATTCTTGCAGAGCGCGCACCGAGAGCGCTTGTTCGATCACGAAAACGCATTGCGAGAGATCCGGTGGAATATTCTGCAATAAAACATAAAGAGATTACTATAAAACTTATTAAATATTAATGTTGATTAATTCTATATTTAGAGTAGGAGAAATGTAATAAATAAGATCGTGGTACATATGAGTTTCTAACTTTTAGAATTTAGAGTAGCATATCCGATTTTCTTGAAATTTTTCATACTTTTATGATAATAAAATGTTTTTTCAATTATGGTACTTTCCGAGGGGTGATCCGAGATTGGAAGTAGGTGTACACCTCTTTGGAAGTATTTTGGAAGTACTTGGAAATATTTGGAAGTACTTGAGAATAATTGGAAGTGCTTGGAAATATTTGGAAGTACTTGGAAATATTTGGAAGTACAAGTGGAAGTAGGTGTACAGCATATTAGGTCGCAGTTCACCCCTCGGTACATCCAAAATCCATCTCCCCAGTTACCCATGTTACTGTTATATCTGTAATATTCATTTTATAATGGAAAAGCCTTATAAAACCAAGTTTTTCGGATAAATGTCTGATAGAATTTTAAATAAAGGGTGTCAACTCTCTCACTTTTATGATCTTAGAGTTGGAAAATGAAATGGGAGAGAGAAGTGGTAGTTTGGGGTGCATCGATCCAAATATGTACCTACTCCGCAACATATCGTGCCAATGCAAACGACCTTTGACCTACTGCGGGATACGACACTAGCGAAATTCTAATTACTGTTTTAAAATGGCAACTCAAAACAAGAAACGGAGATTAAACTCTACAGGAAACAATTACTGATGAATTTTAAACAATTTCGATTAATTGTTCTAATAGACTTGGGCTATCCACATAATTTAGAGATTTCACACATGTGATCGAAACTAGTCTTGTCAACAATAAGAATATTATCTTCATGTAGTTTATGTTGTGCTTGCGCCCAAGGTTAAAGGTTCAGAGATGAATCCAAGCACTATCTACATAATTTTCAGAGAGGATACCGAGATTTTTTCTTCAATTTTCTCCCTAAATGGTACAAATGACCTCCAGAGATTAGAACTCGCTCCCTCCCACCATCTTTCCCACGACTTATAACCTTCAGCTATTTAAGACCCGTATCGAGAGATAACTTAGACCCCCGCCCATAAAATGATTTCTTCTTCTTTTCACGATCGTGGGGCCAACCCAGGCCTTTAGGGGTTGCACCTTTTTGGTGTAACTCCTTCTCTCATCATTTTCATTAAAAAAATCTAAATATGATCTGAATATGGACACGTTAAAATTAAGGATTAATAGGCTATCGATTGAGTACAATAAGAAAGAAGTTGCGCTGGACCGGTTTCCTATTTTCAGCTCCAGGGGTCGAATGGCTAGGAGAGTGGATGGCTTGCAGAGAATCCGAGAGAGAGAGAGAGCCAAATGTGTGCCGGCGCCGTGGCTTAGTTGGTTAAAGCGCCTGTCTAGTAAACAGGAGATCGAGGGTTCGAATCCCTCCGGAGCCTTTCTTGTACATGCTACAGGGAATACATTTTTATTGATTATTTATTTATATTAATTAATCACTCTAAAATATATTTTTTTATTGGATCGAGTTTAGAAATGTATGAAATGAAAAAAAATCATTGCCCAGCACAATTTTTAAGTCTGAAAGGTGATAGCAAGTTCTTTTTACTTTCTAGTTCAAATCTTTTTCACCCCCACTCAACTTCTTATCTTTTACAAGGCTCAAATTCGCCCCTGTCTCGAATATTGCTTGCATTTGTGGAGAGGATCCTCCATTCTCTTTATACCTTGGATGTAATTCAGAGGCAGGCTTTCAGACTGATAGACGATTCATCATTGACTGACACTCTCGACTCCCTGACCATCGTAGATCTGTCTCCGGCCTTTCTCTTTTTTATAGATAGTACCATGGCTTTTGTTCTGAAGAGATAAAATCAATAATTTCTCCAAAGGCTTCATTTGCGCGAATTACACGATTTTCTAGGACTCAACACCCCTACGCGCTTAAATTGGATACTAACCGAACGAACGCATTCGTCAATTCATTTATCCCTATGACATCTAGAGACTGGAACTCTCTTCCCAGCAACATATAACCTTCAATCTTTCAAGATCCACGAAGACCTTCAACTCCGACCCAATCCCTAAAACTCTTCTTATTTCCAAGATACAAGGGTCCACCACGGACTTCAGAGGTTGAACCTTTTCGTTGCAACTGCTTGTATCAGTACATTATAAAAAAAAAATTCGTTCGCCAGGGAAAAAATTGCCAAACCATTAAAATTTACGGCAAATATACTGAGTCTTGAAGTAACTTTCATTTTTCCTACACTTTTATTATAAAACGTTATCAACTAATGTATTGAGAATCTATTTTGTAAAATGGTGGAAAAAGTAAAATCTTTTTCAAGACTTGGTACCAGGGCCGGATTATCCATTAGACAACCTAGACACGCCGTGCCTATGCTCCGAACTTTAGACCCCTCTGACTTTTAGGGGCCTCCCAAGTATCCAAAAATTATGACATACATCATTGTCTTTGTGAATTGATTTTTATATGTAGATATATATAAAAATAAATATATAGTCATTTGTGATATGATTGTTTAGTCAGTGAGGGTTGAGGTAATTTTCAAAATTGTCTTTGATTAAAAATGAAAAAAGAAGCACACTGATTCAAAATCAGGTTAACTAATTGAATCTCATGTTATGTGTGAAAATTAATTTCTCAGAAAAATCAATTGGATTGAAAAGTGATTAAAAAAATTTGCTCTTGCAAAAGTCAGAAAAGTTAATTTGTAAAGTTACAATTATTTAATCTGTAATTTTGATTATATAATAAAATAATTATTATTAATCAAATTTAGATATGTTTAAAATTATATTATGAATAAAATTTATAGAGTAACTGGGATTTGTTTTAATTTATATATTCCCTTAGAGTCCCGATTAAATACCGTGTCTAGATGTCTTAATTCGGCAATGATCATAGTTACGCTCTTTTATACAGATAAATTATGACATGGATATAAAATCTCAATAAAACCATTCAAAAAATGATATTGTCTACATTTTTAATTTGGAAGTTCTAAAGCAAATATGCCCAAAATTTAATTAGTTCTTTGCATTGAAAATACAAACATTTTAAAAGAAGAACGAACTTTATTCGACTTTCCGTTCTTGAGTTATTGTGAGTATCGAAATCACACAGAAACATCATGTATAAAAAAAATGTAGCATTTTAAAAAATTTTAAACATGATCAAACTTTTTTTAGGAGTGAATTCAATACTAGGACCGCATGGCAGGCAGGATTCACCTACCTTCCAGGCGTACATAGTAAGCAGTGAATAGAAGCATCCCTTCCTGCTCTCTATCAGTTAAGAAACTGTAAGGTAGTCAAAAAAAGCCCAGACCTGTTTTACTCGATCAGAAATTAGACTTCTAAAAATACCCAAACATCCGTTTACTCTTGAATCAAAATGATACTCTCTATATACGTTATGTATGGAGAGAGTAAGAAATTGTTTTTTTTTATTAAAATTCTGAATAAAAAGGCAAAATAAAAAATATTTTATATAAATCATGATCAAACGCCTCCCACTCGATCGCGAACCCAAAGTTCGAAAATAATTTTCTTCTTCACACCAGGGCGCAACCACAATGAGGCCGCGCCGAAAGACAATTATAAATTAAATTAAATTAGGGAACGAAGAAAAGATTTTTATATTATAGACTAATGGATCAGCTGGGATATAGTTTAATTAGCCAAGCCAACTACAGAGCTGCGAAAAATGAACGAGGAAGAGATTAAAAGATAAAATAAAAATGAAATTCCAAATTCATATAGACATTAGGTATCAGCTTGGGTTCGGGGATCAGTGGCCGAGAGGATAAGAGCTAAGGCTCTTTTAAAGGCATCGCAGCGCACATGCGAAGATCCCGGGTTCGAATCGGGGCTGATCGATTTGTCTGTAATATAAAAATCTTTTCTTCGTTCCCTAAATTTAATTTTATATAGAATTTACTTTTTTAAATGTTCTATTTAATATAAAGAATTTATTGAAAAACTATTACTAGACACGCAAGCCAAGCCACATTGAATTCGCTGACAAATTTTTTTGTCTTTTTAATTCGTGTTTAGAAATTTTAAAAATGTGAAGAAAAATAATTTTCAACCAAGCCTCGATTTCAATAGCCAAGTAGGTAGTAAGATTAGAAGGTCGAATAATTTAGCCCAGAATCAAAACTCCCTACCCATGCCCATATTTATAACAATGTCCAATGTCTTTTTAATTAATCCAATCATATTATACAATTTTCAATTGTGGGAAAATAAGAATCGATTTGATTTTAAACGTTTTATTTTTAACACTAGGCACTGGGAGTTGAAAATTGCAGTATATAAAAAAAAAAAATCGTTATATAGAGGGCTCACATTTTAATTCACAAATAAATGTAATTTTTTTTTGTTTGTGGCTTTTCGGCCTTTCTAGACATAAGCCAATTTATGATACTAATTATTATTTTTTTTTAATTTGTCTCTACCCTGGGATCAGATTTTAGCCGGATGCCTCGAGTCGGATTCGAACCCTGGTCCATTTGGTTAGCAGGCTGGTACGCTAACCCCTAGCCTAACTTGACCCCCATAAATGTAATTAATAATTAAAATATAATAATTCTTCAATTGTTGGTATTTTTGATTGTAATGAATCTTATATTGAAAATAAAAGACCAATGCTGATAGTATAGTAGTGATAAATTTCTATTGAAAATTTAGAGAGATGGTCATTACTAAATTCGAGGTGTTATGGATTATTTTTATTATGTCAGAAGGGTTGTTTCACCCCTTCGATAATTGAATCCGAATGACAAAAAATATAATCTGGGCACCGAGGTGTATCCACAACTGACATATATCACGGGTAAAATTGTTTAACTCATATAATCGAACTTCATCATTAAAAAATGTCAGATGTGGTTACAAAATAATCCATGACTGATTTAATAGTTGAAGATGATCTCGCTTGAATTTCTATAGAATCTCATATTATTTTCATTTGAATATGATTGAACGTTTGTCCGAAGTAGTTTCATAAAGTTCTCAGATTGGTCAATAAAATTTTATAGTAGTAAAAATGAACAACATTTTTAATTTTATTTTCTTCAAAGTATTTACAACTTTTTTCACCGTCCGTACAATTGTTCAAAACAGTCTTGGAAACCAATTTCTGAAAGAGCCTTCACATTTTCCATCACCTCTGCTGAGTCAGTAAAACATTTTACCATCAATTTCATTTTAAACCCTGGGAACAGGTAAAAATCGGGAGCCAAATTTCAGTTCATTAGCTTCCACCGTTCGGAACAATTCTATTTTATTCTGATTTTTTACATTGTTAACCTAAAATTCTGAAATTAGAAAATCCAAAATGTAATATTATCCTTATAGGTAAGAGAAATACAAAGATTTAGTAATAAAAACAAATTTTTTACGAAATTTCGTTATTGAATTTTATCATTGGAATCATAACCCAAACAGAGATATAACCGACATACGGACAGTTAGAAAAAAGATCATCCTTTCAAATAATTTTCCTCCACCTTTGAGATATTTCTAATCTCGATAAGAAAAAATAAATATACATCACCACTAAATTCTATACCGAATAATAAGAAAAGAGAGAATAAGAAATGGAATGTTTTTTCTATACACTGTGATTGATGAGTTGCGTGAGTGTGAAATATTGCCAATTTATTGTACACTTCTATATTGTCCCGGCTCCTTTAATCGTTCATAAAAAGAACTTCGATTTTTAAATTGAGATTCCATAAGGTCTTTTATCATAATTGAATAGATGATCGACGTTGTCAAAAAAGCTGAGGGCGGATAAAAGCAGCCTATGGATTCCTCTCCCTCTTGCTTTTTATATTCTCCTCTTCCCACATCCTTGTTCGTATCATTTTATCCAGTTTACAAGAAAAAAAAAACTTTATTTGATTCCAGTTCAAAAGATCGAAAATCATGGCAAAATCCATTTGAAATGAAAAAAAAAAAGGAAATCGGAAAGTAAGTTAGATAATCGGTTTTTCTATATATATAGAATAATAATAGTAATAAAGTTTCATATATATATAGGGAATCTCGGTATATGTCCTTAATCCGTTTCAGATCCTTGGACTTATACCAACCAGGAGGTTTACCAAACGAATTTTTATCATAATAAAAAGGAAAATAATTAATCGGTCCCATAAAAGAAAAAATTGTAGGTACATTGATGAGGTTGTACAAAATATTTTAAATATTTCTTAATGCTAGAATACATAATTACAAAAGCAATTATCTCTAAATCTTTCCTGTCTCTTTTGTCTACTTGGACTTGGTTGAGAATAATTAGGTTTGAATTTTTTTTTTTCTAATGATATTGATACAGGAAAAAGTTGCACCAAAAAGGTACAACGCCTGTAGTCCACGGTGGACCCGTGCAAAGAAGAATATATTTAAGGGATTGGGTTGGAGTTGAAGGTATCTGTTTACTAAAAATCTGTCCAAAGAACTTTGCTTCTGCTTTCGCCTCAGGATGTTTCAGAAATGTGACATTGTCTGGACATTCCAGACAATGTTATTACGACTTGTTTGGGCTTTGTTGGAGTGGCACTTCTCTGCTAATTTTTGACATCCATCCATTTGACAAAGATTTCCTTGATTATTCAGTCGATCGAAGACATAAGCGCGCACTAGTTGACGTTTGACATTAGGTTTGAATTTTTTTTTTCTAATGATATTGATACAGGAAAAAGTTGCACCAAAAAGGTACAACCCCCTGTAGTCCACGGTGAACCCTTGTATCGTGAAAAGAAGAATAAATTTAAGGGATTGGGTTGGAGTTGAAGGTATCTGTTTACTAAAAATCTGTCCAAAGAACATTGCTTCTGCTTTCTCCTCAGGATGTTTCGGAAATGTGACATTGTCTGGACATTCCAGACTCGTTTGGGCTTTGTTGGAGTGGCACTTCTCTTCTAATTTTTGACATCCATCCACTTGACAAAGATTTCCTTGATTATTCAGTCGATCGAAGACATAAGCGCGCACTATTTGACGTTCGCGAGTTCTATACCAAACAAAATTGTTTGCGTCTAAACAGAACCTATATCAAGTTGGACTTATTCCAAAGCGGTAGTATACTGAAGTTCAACTGTATATTGGATTTTTTTTGCTTATTTATTTATTTAAGTCAGTCGCGATCAGGAGACCCAATACAGTATGCTTAACCCTAGAACAAGGGGATGCCCAGCCTCAGGAACACCGTGGGCAACTTAAATGTTTTTTAACAAAAAATAATTTAGGTCGAATCAAAGAATTTAATAGATATGTTTATGACTAGTTGCCCGGAAAGCAAACTAGCGCTTGGGTTCAACTCCTGAAGGGGCAGAACCCTCCTATCATACATGTAATATAAACATATCTATTAAAATCTTTGATTAAACCTAAATTCATTTTCCTTAATAAATTGATTAAATATCTCAAGTTGATTTTGAGAAAAGATTCGATCTTTCTTTCTCAAATAGATACTCATTTCTTTCTATTTAAATGTTTTTGTATTTGGCTGTGGATCATAAAAATAAAAAAAGTAAGTTTTGTTAAAAAATTTGGTTCTTTTTCTACTTATTAACAACTTATCTTAGATTTTGATGACAAAAACTTATTTAAATTACAATTTTAAGGTGGTTTTATTAAAAAACTTGTTTTACTAAAATATTTCGATTTATTAATTTTGAATTTCAATGAGGTGATAAATAACAACTAAAAAAGTCATGAGATTTTTTTTTTTGGGGGGGGGGGGCGGGCAATACAAAAATTATTAAGTTAACCATGTTATGTAGTGTTTTCATACACATTAATTGTAATATTTTTAAGTTAATAAATGAAATTTTCTTCAAAAATGATCATTTTATAAATTAAAAAAAAATAGGGGGGCAGGGCCCTCCTACATGCAATATAAACATATCTATTAAAATCTTTGATTCGACTTAAATTCATTTTGTTAAAAAAAAAACAATTTATATTAAAATAAATTACTTTTGAGGTCGCAGGTCACATATTATTGATTCACTCGCTACGCTACATGAGGTCCGCGGCTATGGGGTTGGGATAATCTTCTAGAAGCATAAACTGATAACCCGCGATGAAACCTTTTTTTTTTATTCCGTATTTATCGCTTTAAAATTTGATTTTTTTTTAAATACTGTACAAGCAATTATTAGGTCTTAAAAAAGTAATATCTATATAAAAAATTTTGTTTATGGCCCCAGTAGTTTTAAAGAAATATCGAAATCTTAAATTGTTTTTATATTTTTTTCTTTTTTATACCTCTTTAAAATTTGAATTGTTAAAAAATCTATCTTGATGAGCATCTACTTTCTAAATTTAACCATCAAGTTAAATTTCAAGTTTCAGGCTCAACTGGATCCAGAGAAATCTGGAGGAATTAATAATGAGCGGTATTTGAATTTTGTATATAAAGATGATAGAAAATAAATTTTATTCAATAAATACATCTTAACGATTTACCATCTGTAAATCGTTTTTACATTACCATACAGGGTATGGTCAAGTATTGTAATCGTGTATGAAAAAAGTGGGTTTTTTCCTTCTTTTTTTCGAAATATCACAAAAACGGCTTAAACTAGTTTGATTAAAAAAATTGAGCGAAACCATGGCAGTTCGCTCTACAAAAAAGCTTTAATAAGTAAACATCGAAAAAATTATATTTTTCGAGATAATAAATTTTTTGTCAAAATGTCTGTTAGTTAGTCTGGTTGTTATTCTGTCTGTTAGTCTGTGCGTTACCAAATTTTTGTGGACAAGCTAGCTCAAAAACTAGTGTGAATATCGAAACCAAATTTCACACGTAGTTTTTGTCCATTGAGGTTAAGAGCTGATTAGATTTTGGGGCATATCGACCCAAAATTAAGGGGGTGGAGGGGGGTTAGAAATTAAAAATCTAGGCCATTTGAGCAAACTCAACCAAATTTTGTATACATAATCAGTGCGACCCCAGAAGTCTAAAAATGGAAAAACTAACCGCCGAAAATGGGTGGGGAGGGGGTCAAAAAATGAAAATATAGGCTCTTGTTCCAAACTCAACCAAATTTTGTATACATAATCAGTGGGCATACAGTAATCTATAAATGCAAAAACTAACCCCCCCCCCTACATGATTATAAATAATTTTATTAAATATTAAATATAAGTGAGAGGCCAGGTTGTATGGTAAAGTCAAGTGGATGGCCACATCAGAACTCGTCAGCTTATTTCAATCTGTAATAGAAATTCTGGCCATGTTGGGGGCCATCTTTTTATAGAGGTTGTTAAAAGAATATCATTCTACTCACTGAAATGGTTTTCAACTTAAATTTAACAACCTTGACTTTTGATTAATTTGGCAAGTTCGCAAGAAAGTGCATAAAACTCCCTTTGAATGTGTGACTATAAAAGCTCGCTCACCTTGTCTGCAATTGTCTCTAGATAACAGTGTCGGTTACCAAATCCCTCGGCTGCCAAACAGACACGCTCTCCTGTCGCAGTGCACGAAAGACACACCATGTCTTCCTGAAACAGAAAATCAAAAAACATTTCAGATTGATTGATTAATTGATTAGATATTTTTATAATTTATTAGAGGGGAATAACAAAGAAAAGACAGAATCAAATGAGTTTCTCGAATTTTGAAAAAAAAAAATATATTAAAATTTTATTAAAAGTTTAATTATTTGCTAAAGTAAGATCACAGATTAACTCTGTAAAATTAATTACATACTATCAAAGCAGAAGTCATATATGACTTGTCTATAGCACTCTTAGTTATTTTCAATCTTATATATTGAGAGTTCTTAGAAATAGATTATTCCAAAGATTCTCGAATCCCTTTTTTGTATTATTACTATTTTAATAGTTCCTCAGCGAGAACAATTTTTATTCGACTAAAACTCGTCTGGAATTGTCTTTGAAATGAATGACCGGAAAGATATACTTACCAGGCAGAGAGTTTAAACCTTCTATCCGCACCCTTTTCGTAAAATCAATCATTTTAATTGGCTCTTGTAACTATGCAACAATTTTATTTCATTTCGAGAACCAATATACTTTTCAAAATAAAAAATGTTTTTATAGAAATATTTGAAACAACGGATAATAATTTGAAAATTTAATGATCCTTCTGAAATTGTGAAGTCGAACCATTATATTTATGAAAATACTCTAAATGTTTGAAATTTTAGGGATGCGCCGCATCCACAGCATCCATGGAGTGCATGACACTGATGTATTATATTATATATATATTACAGGGGCGTGGGGTCCATGTATGCTGCGCATCCCTAAAAATTCAAAACGTCAAGAGTATTTTCATACCGTGTGTCATAAAATAATCTAATATAAAATTTGAAAAATAACTAAAAATTCTGCATTTATCGATGAATTTTACAAAAAGGGTGATAAATAAAAAAAAACATTTTTGAAAATGAAGGGTTTTTTTTAAGGCCTCTGTTTGAAATGTCACCGCTCGCCACTGATATATTATATTATTCTATAATTCTATATTTTAATATCTTATATATTATTTTATATTAATGTATTGTATTGACTTTTATTTTTGTACATGGTAATCTTTTTTGCTCTAGGAGGAGAACATCCACAGAGCATTCAATAAATAAATCTAAATCTAAAAAACGCTCCTCTTATGGAATTAAATTAAAAATATATTAGTTGTGAAGATGGAGACACTGTAAATTCTTATTTCTTTATGGTAAATTAATAAAAGAGCGGCCAATATTTTACTGTAACAAATTAGCCTTTTGCCAACAGTACTCTTCCTCAAGACCTATATATTTAGTTTTCTAATTAATATATTAAAGAATAATTAATATATCAAAGAGAGTTATTTTTGACCGCTTTTTAAACAAGATATATATATATCGCTAGACTACTGCTGGTTGAGGCTATTGGAGTCAGCTGAATCTTAAGTCTGGACCAAGAGAGAATGAAAAAGATGTGATTGAAAAGTTTTTGTTTTGCCGAGAATAGCAGAGTTGTTGATTCACAAAGAGAAACAAAGAGGTTGTCCTCTGCTTGATGCTTGAAATAAATAATATATATACAGATATATCATCTCGATATATATGTTATATGTGTGTATGTTTATTTGCATCAAGCAGAGGACAACCTCTTTGTTTCTCTTTGTGAAAAGGATGTGATCCATCTAGGTATGATCCAGCATCATTTCGCGATTAACCCGCATGACGCTTTTTATCAAACACTGATATGGATCACGTAGTGGATTGCATTCGATTGCATTTGATTCGCGATTGAATCAAATATAGGAAACTCATGATTAACCTATATATTTGTTTGTTTTTTTAAACAAAACTTTGGCGTCACAATATATCAATCAATATGTAGTGACAGTTTTAAGAGGGCATTCCGGGCGGTCTCCCGGGGCTCCAGGGCTAAGGGGCTAGCGCGATATCTTGACCAGCGAATCAATCAATTACGAAAGATTAACACCATCACAAAACAAGAGAGAAAAAAAATAGGGAATCATCAACCCAAATTATGTAGTCTTTAATAACTACTCATTTCTTTAATGAAAACATACTTTCTTAAGTCAAGTAAATATTAGATTGGAAAGGTAAATGGCTACTCTAAATCAGATATTGATAAAGATTCGTTGTTGTTGAAATCATGGGTCTCCAAAATTACCTCAAGGAGAACAAGGCAACACCTATTGGAAAAGTGTTTGTATTTTAAAAATAGAAGATCGGATAGACGCTTTCTAGCTTCAGCTTGCAGTTGAAAAATGAAAAGAATCAGAAAATAATCGAATCGTTATATGAACGGTCGTATCTAAAAAGCTGAAATTTCGCAAGCAATTATGTATTAATAAAATGCATGTTTCTACAAAGTTTTAACTTTCTTACTCAAACTGTTTGTTGAAAAATAATAGAAAAATTTGCCTTTTCCCCCTGTGGACTGGGGGTAGAATTGGTCCACAGTATCCCCTGCTTGTCGTAAAATTCGACTAAAAAGGATTGGAGATGAAGACAACAACCTCACTGTGTAAAAAACGCTCCCCGTATGGAAGTAACACATTGTCGCCGTGCCGTACGGATTTCAAGGAATAGTAAAATAGATATTATACATGATTTATGGACTCAAGGTTTGCAACGTAGAATGTTCGAGTATTTATAGACCCGGAGGTGAATTTCACCATCTGTATTTTTTAATAAAAATCTTGTTTTTGAGTGAAAAAAAATATATTAATATAGTATGAAAATATTTTTAAACCTAAAGGCCTAGGGTTCACATCTCTAAAAAAAACTTTTTAATTCAAAATCATATTGTAAGATATTTGATTAGACAGCAAAAAATAACTAAAGAATTCAAATTTGATAAAATAAGAATAGAAAATTTTATTATTTTATTTTATATACCTGATGAAATATTTTTAAAGAAATGTTTCATTCTTTCAGTACTTCTGAAGATGGTCAACCACTAGTAACTGAAACCGTTTAGCAAATAAATAAAAATTATTTCTTATTATATTATTTAAATTATTTGGTACTTGAAGTTAAAAGAATATTTAATTTTTTTATAAATAAAATAAAATAAAACGTAAATTATAATTGAATAACAGACTAAAGTATTTTTTTAAGAAAAACTTGTTTTTTTTAAGCAAATTTATGAGAAAAAACATTGATTTCATTTGAAATTCTGTTTTCTTTCTTCTCCTATTTTTCTCTTTGATTCAAATGATGAATGGACCACTCTCCTCCGTTGACTTGGGATGAGTCAAGTTAAAAAGTTAAAAATAACCGAAATCCCCGGGGATCCCTCCTTGGTTACTCTCTATCCTGGCATCTTCACTCTTTTTCAACTGACCTTTACCTGATTTTAGGGGGTCATCAAAAAAATATTCCCAAAGCTTTTCCGCTATTGATCCCTACCCAACCCCTCACGCACCCCAAGTTCAAAGCATTGTCAAAAACACCCATTAATTATATAATTCCATTCAATTAAACATTCATACATGTCATAACAAATAAATAACGAAAATGATGACCGAGATAGATAAGTTCACCATATAATTACAATTTTTTTGGCGACCCAGAGTATTTAATTCACTCATAATTTTTAAATCATTAGATTCTCATCAGAGACCTATCTAAAAGAGCGTCCTTCCAAGTATAGCTGAATAAATGAAATAAATAAGTTTCACTTCTATTCAGTGATATTCCAAGCATAGACGCACACTCTATTTTCCCTTCTAAGGGCCAGTTGTATGTCGGTTGGTAAACTCTTTTTAAACGTTGTCAAAGGGTAAAACCTTAAAATTCACCTTGTGTCGGGTGGGATGAAAGTGCCTGTCATCTGATTGGCCATCCCACCCGGCACAAGGTGAATTTTAAGGTTTTACCCTTTGTCAACGTTTAAAAAGAGTTTACCAATCGGCATACAACTGGCCCTAAGTCTTTTCATTATCATTGGATCCACTCCTGAGTACAGGGGTTACACCTTCTTGGCGCAACCCTTTTTTGCATTAATATCTTTTGAAAAATCAACTATAAAAAAATACTCTAATAAATAATCGCTTGATATGCAAGCCTGTTGTGGTTCCTATCGTGCTTAGAAATATCCGAAACGTTTATTAAGACATGCTTTTTTCGGCGTGTGTGTATATGTATTACCTCCCTGGATTCTGAAGATATGTTCGTTTAATAGAAGCCCGAGTAAAAATACCCTGAATCTAAGGAAATTAATAATTGTGTTGTGTTCTTTTATCCAAACAAAACAAACCAGAGCTGTCCCGCATGCGGCCCAGAACTCCAATAAGTGTGGGCCAACATAAAATCATAAACTTCCTTAAAACATTAAGATTCATATGTAGAGATATATTTATTCCCTTTTTCGAAACATGAATGTACATTTGTACAATAAGAGAAGCTTTTTTTAAGAATAAAATTCACTAAAAGTGAAATTATAAGCTCAACTATATAAGATAAAAAAATAATTAAGTTTAGAATATTTAAAAATTCTTCTTCTCGTATTTTCATTTTCTAAAATATTTATTATTTCAATAATGTATATGCTACGACACTAACCAAGTCTATAGTTATATCATTCTAGTACAAGGAGAAAAGGAATTGCGGTTTTCTAGAATAATCACAATTAATTGATAATTTCTCTCCTGGACTAAAACTTGTCAGGACTTGTCTTTTAGATCTTTGCACGTTCTTACATCTCACTAGATAATGGATAGTCAGGGATTATTATATCCGTGACCCTTTTAAAAAATAAATTATCCTTCTTTAATACTATTCGATTTAAACAAGGCTGTCCAACCCGTGGCCCGATATAAAGTCATAGAATTCCTTAAAACAATGAGATTTATTTGTAGATACTGGAAAACACAACAATTTGTCCTGATAATTTTTTTTCTCTACTTAAATAATAAATCTGAAAATCTACTGTGAAGTTTTCGAAAAATGAAATTGCTAATTTTAAATTTTGAATCTGGAACTAGATTTCAAGATTTTCGAAAAAATAATCATCATTTTGGTCTATTTTCGACTCCATTTTCATTAGAAAAAAATTTTCTACTTGCTAACTTTCTGATTGAATGTTCTAGAACAACAATTAGATACCCATCTGAAAGAAAAATTGAATATTGAAAGTTTATTACAATTTTATATTAATTATCTAGCCAGGAAAAAATATAAACAAATACTAGTACATAATATCACTTTTTGTAAGTATGTAGGTATGTATTTACATATACGATAAAATATTCAAGTATAAAATTTACGAAATGTCAAATTAGAAGCTCACAATGAGCTAAAAAAATAATAAAGCTCTTATTTCTACATTATTAACTATCTTTTTTGAATAATAAATATCAATAGAATTATAATATTTTATCCGAAGTCCGAAACAATTTTTTTTCTTCAAATCTGGCCCTTGTAATTCAAAAGGTTGGACACCCCTGACATAAACCATAAAGCATATCTAAACATGAACCATCTATATAAGGTTAAACGGTGCATGCACGTCCACGTTTCGATTTATCTTCAAATCTTCCTTAAGACTTCAAATTGTTTCCAGTTTGGATGTACAGATGTACACGTTTTTGTTAATAACAAATTCTCAATTAAGGCGGTACACAATGATCGACAAAAATCATTAATTTCCCTTCATTAACCATCTATTCTTTTATCAGTTTATACCAACGGTGGGCAAAAGCTTCTCTTCGTTGAGTCAAGTGGGCTCCCATTAACAGTTTAGTTTTATTTTTTTAATGTAATTAATATCAAAGAAGAATAGTTAGATGAAAATAAAGAAAAATTGAAAGAATTACAAGCAAATTTCAAATATAGGTTTGAAGATTTAAAAAGTTTGATATCTACTAGTAAATTTGCATTTTTTGTGAACTCATTTATTTGTGAAGTTATTGAAGTTAATTTCGAATTTCTGAAATAATACTTAGTGAAAAAGCGGCTGGGGAATTGGAGTTATTAAAGATGCATTGCAAATGCTTTTGGAAACTCAGAAAACTGCTTGTCGTTTATTTTTAATTTTTGGTACAACATTGTTATGAAACTTTGTACTCCACAATGAGAGTTAACGAATCTAAATCTTACAAAATTTCTGCAGACAGTTTTAATTAATTTTACGCCAAATTTCAAAAATTTGATCAAAGATTGCCACATAGCCATCGTCTTTGTACGCTAAACTGATTAAAAAGAATCAAGCGACGCCTGCAGAGTGTTAGGATATGCATTCAAATAGAACGCTCTGGGTGGAGGGGTGCGTCCACAGGGGTAAGATGTTAAAAATTGTGAATTGAAAAGGAATAAAATTTTAAATTTTATGTTTATTAATCTTTTTATTGGGGAGTCGGGTAGCTCAGTCAGCTAACGCACTGGCCTCGTTTCGGCATCGATTGATTATGACGATGTTGGAGTGGGGGTTCGATCCTGGCTGGCAAATATAAAATTTCTACCGGCTGAAAACTCGGCTCCCTACTAACACTCTACTTATGTGCTGTCTACATGGGCTTTGTTCCCGGTGACATTAAATAAATAAAAAAAATATATATATATATTTTTATTAATAAACATATTTTTATTATTTTTGAATTTTATTACTAAAATTTTGAAATAATTATTTTCTTTTTCATAATTATATTTTTTATATCGTCGCCTTAGGGCCAGTTGTATGCCGGTTGGTAAACTCTTTTTAAACATTGACAAAGGGTAAAACCTTAAAATTCACCTTGTGCCGGATGGGATGGCCAATCAGATTACAGGCACTTTCACCCCCTTTGTCAACGTTTAAAAAGAGTTTACCAACCGACATACAACTGGCCTTTAGAGAGTAAACCTGCTAACTCACAAGAAGGGAATTGTACAGGGCAGACAACAAACAAACAAAATTTAATATTGTTGTTTAGAAAAGAAACAATTTTTCACATTTTTTTCTACAACTTACGATCGTAATTTTAAGTAGCAGTTTTACTTGGACGATGCTGCATAACTTTTTCTTTCGAACGGTATTGAAAAATGTCATATATGATAAAAAATGGAGTTAGCAGGTTTACACCCTAATGCCACGATATGTATTCTCATGTTCTTATAATCATGTGACTTGTGAAAATATCACTTGCAATTTGCAGTTCATGTTGACTTTAATTCAAAAATAATGATCGACTCTCATTTAATAGTCGAGGAATAACCATTCTACATTCGATTTTTGACGTTTCGGTTATTATTAGTAACCATTGCTGAAGTCATGGAGGAATCGACTTAAAATCAAAAATAGCCATCGATTCTCATCTAATACACGAGGAATAACAATCCTACATTAGCTTTTTGACGCTACGATTATTATTGGTAACCATTGCTGAAGTCATGGAGGAAACGGCTTAAAATCAAAAATAACGATCAATTCTTCTCTAATACTAGAGGAATAACCTTATTGCATTCCATTTTTGATGTTTTGACTATTAATGGCAACCTCTACTGAAAACGTGGAAGAATCGACTTAAAATCAAAAAGACTAAATTCTTTTATGGCAAACAACTCAAACTTGAGTTGTTTACCAAAAAAGAATTTAGTCTTTTTGATTTTAAGTCGATTCTTCCACGTTTTCAGTAGAGGTTGCCGCGCGACCGATTACAATACTTTCTCCCATGCTTCGCATTGGATAAAGTAAAATCATGACTAATCAAATTGCTATATGAAGGAGCATTGGAACGGCTGTAGCTAATGACCTGGAATTTATCAGATTTGTTCTAAATAACCTTTGGGCCAAATTTCAACATTCTATTCAAACCATTTGGTGACATAAAAGAAGCCAAATCATTAAAATTCGCAAATAGCCTATGATGTCTTGAAAATATTCATAAAGAAAAATCATTGAGGTTGTACTTGATGCACATAAACAAATAAGAAAATATTCTCTTTTTTTCCCCAATTTTATTATTAAATAAAAAAAATAAAATAAATTGTATTAACTGAGATGATTAGTAAAGTTTGAAAAAACGTTACTTCGAAAATCTGTCAGTGTCAGATGCAGTGCAAAATATTTAAATGAAATCGTTTATATAATGCGTGACGATAATACTAAAGAAGAATATGCTACATAAATAATAATAATAAAAATGTTTGATCAATATAATGAAGGACTTTGAGAAAGTTTTTGCCCTATGTGTGTGTGTATTTTGTAGTAAATATATAATCGTATTAAGATTCATTTACCTGTTATAATTTAAATTAAAATCTTAATTTAAATATGATTAACTTGGAATGAAATGCTTGCATGCCAAAAGAGATGCGTCAATGCTGGATGACACATAAACAACATAAATTTAGAAACGAATTTTCTAGTTCGATTTTATAATCGTTTTTTCTACATGTTCTACTTGTTCTTGTTCCCGTATTTCTACTCGTATTAAACGACCAATTCTTGTATATATGGATATATATAATATATATTATCGGTTTCTCGAAAACGACTCTAACGATTTCGGTAAAAATTGGTGTACTTATCAATGCTCATGAGTTATTAGTCGTGTATAAATTTTAATCCGATTGAAATAAAGAAAGGGGTTGTAAATTAGTCATGTCGCAAAATAAATATTTTAATCGTTCATATAAACGGCACTAACGATTTTTTTTTAAATATGATGTAAGGTCAGGTGGGGTAACTGGGGCCGGGGCCAATTGGGCCAGGGGTCCTGTAACCCCAGAGCTTTTTAATTTTACCGCATTTTTTTAGCGCAATTCACTTTTTCATATTGGTGGGAAATTTTCAGTGTTCCTGAATTAGAGAAATTTATTTAAGTTTATTTTATACTTAAGTACTTAGTTAAGTTAATTACTTATTTACGTATTTACCTAGTTATGTGTTTACTTCTTACCTTACCCAGTCCCTTGAAAATATTGAGACTTAATTAAGGCTTTCTTAAGCATAAGGAACTTATTTAACTTTATTTCAATGGGTAAAATGAAATTATTTTGTTTAGTTGTTTGATTTATGATACTTTTTTTTTGTATTTTCTGTAATAAAAATCGATTTTAAAAATTATACTTGGCGTTTAAATTTATCTACCTTAAAAAAAAATAGAGGTCTTGGTGCAACTGGGCCACCCTAGTCAGGGTCCAATTACCCCGAATCGCTTACATCTTTGATTATTTTTAATCCATATACAAATGAGACTAATTCTACCTACTGCCAGGGCCTTAAGGGATAGGGGAACATGTCCAACTGCTCAAAAGATGTGAAAAATTAAAAAAACAGCAAATAGGCTGGGCTGGTCCAATTACCCCACAACGTGTTTAACTGGGTCAACCGCAAAACTTTACATTCAACGTAAGATACTTCCAAAATTTTGAATAATCAAAAGTTGAAAGTATCATGATTATTTGAAGAAAATTTCATCTTTCAATTAATATAGTAACGAGATCTATAAATTGTGAGGAAGCTTAGTTATAGCCAAAAATATGGAGTACTATCCTTGGAAAAACAAAAGAAGCTGGCCCAGCTACCCCACCTGACCTTACTTATCAAGAGTCATTAGTTATTAGTCGTGTATAGATTTTAATCCGATTGAGCATCGCTCGGTGCTCCAGGCACTATTATATTAAGTATCAAGGCCTTCTAAAATAACATCACCGAAATGAAATAAATGATATATAGTGGTTACTTCTTATGAAAAGAAATGACGAATCGGCGGAAGAAGTTAAAACTTTTTCAAGATTCTGTATGCTTTTTTCTGCCTATATTAGGAGAGTAGGGTCTAGTTGATACAGGGTCAAGTTGATAAAGGCCAAAAACACTTCCTAATGCGCAGACTCAGACAAGTCGCGACTGGCTTGGCTAGACAACCGATTGGTACTCACAATCACGCGTGATCACTTGGAGGAGGTTGCTTCGCTTTGTTAGTTGTGAACTAAAAACTGTTTTTCATCGTCGAAAGTAAATTTTCACTACTTTTTTCAATTATTATTGTAAGTTAATTTGTTCTTAAATTGTGTTATCGACGATATCACGTTGATACATGTTATAAAGGTAAGAATTTCACCTTGTTCTAACTGTTTCAGGTTTCACGTATTTTAGAGTTTAGTGTAATGGCGACGTTTGGGTCAAATTGATACGCTTATTTTCGGTCAAATTGATACGGTGTATCAACTTAAGAGAGTCTTTTTGTTTGATAAGTTTCAAGAGTTATTCTTCATCCAAACCTGGCCAAGACCGGATCCAGTGTATTTCCTGCAAGAAGTGGGCACACATCGCCTGTGCAGAAAACAACCCCTTTTACATTTGTATTAACTGTCAATCAGACCCAAATTCCTCTTCAGGGTCGGAGTAATCGGTCACAATCAATGATTGTTACAGCTTTCATTTTTCCCAAAATGTAGATTTTAAAATATATTTTATAGTTACAATAGAACTTGTTCATATTTCTGTTTTGTCTATTATTTTATTAATTCCTGACACCGTATTAGCTTACTCAAAGACCTATCAACTTGACCCAGACCGGATCAAGTTCATACATCTTGCAAATTTTTTAAAACTTTTTTTGACAAGACAAATTTAATTGTATAAAGAATTTAAATATCACAAGTTATAGCCAAATAGTTATAGTTACGAATTACCCCTACTTTAGTTCAAAATGATGACAGGAAAAATTACAAAAATCAGGAAATAAAAAGTGTATCAACTAGACCCGGTCTCCCCTTTTACATAGCCTTAAATACATAATATAAAGAGAGAATATAAATTCATTAAAAAAATGATATTTTTTGCATTTTTGAACCAGAAGTTTTCGAGTTAGAGAGTCCGAATCTAAATAGTATTTTATAGTGAAAATACATACAAACATTTTAGAACAAGAATGAACATTACACGACTTTCCGTTCTTGAGTTACCCAGGGTATAGAAATACAAACAGACTTATAGACACAATGAAAGCAAATCATGGTTGAAAATGATTTTTCTTCATGTTTCATACATTTTTAAACACAAAATGAACAAAATTTTTTTGGATGTAATTACCATTACAAAATACTTGCGATGTCAAATTTGTTCCTTTGCTGTTGACAAGGAAATAATGACAGAATTTATGACATTTATTCATAGTTTTAATTTAAGTCATTTCTAGACGCTGACAGGTGCAAAAATCACCTAAAAATTGCGACTTTGGGGCTCTTTCACACTGTGACTTTATAATGAGATAAATTTACAAAATAAAAAAATAAACCTATTTCTATTTAAAGATATATTTACAGTGATACCTCGCCTCAAATTTGACTCCCCAAAATAATCATTCGATTAATATGATATTTGGCTTCAGGAATAATAAATACATATAACTTCTAAATTTCAAGTTTGTATCTTATTTAGCTTACGAGCTACAATACTCTGATGAAACGAACAGACATATAGATATTATGGCGACTAATAGGGTCGCGTTTTACTTTTTAATCGGACTCCTAATAAAAAATGAAAATGAATCCCCAACTCCAGAGTTTCAAGTAAAATGCTTTTAGTTTTTTAAATGAAAATCGTGGAATATCAAAAAACAGGTGAATGTCTAAAACCAAAGTCATTAGCATTTCTCATTATTATGTCCATATTTGGTGAAACAATATTAACAGTGTCGTCATTCGATTGGTAAATCGCAACTCCACCTGATCGAACATTACCTCTTTTATAATGCACGATACAATTAAAATTCGGTATTTCATATAGCTGATCATTGTCCATATTTGTCTCAGATAGTAATAAAATGTTTGTTTTTTGAGTAACTGAATCAGTTAAATCTAAGCGATCCCGACCACAGCACAAGCCAGAGGCCCCGCCTCCAGAGTGACGACCTGAGTGGATGCGCGCGCATGAGCATTGGCACGCTTTTTTTTAACGTTACGGACGTTTTTCACCGGCTAGGGTACCACTCCGAGGCGTCCCATAAGGAACTTCGTTCCAAAAAAAGTTTAATTAAATTTGTTAATTAATGTAATTTTCGAAATGCCTGTAAAATGTATCTATTAATAATGAAAAGCTTAAATTGAGGTGCCGATGGGATCTCTGCAATTCCTGATTGGAGTTGTTATTACTACTGGGATCTTGTGATGGTGTGGTGTGGTATTCATGTTTAATTAATTTAACCATCACTTTCAATTAAATTGAACCCTTCTGGATGGTGAAATGAAATGGAAACTTTCACCCACACAGTTTCTACTCAAAAGTGGTTAGTATCCTGAACCTCCCTTAACCATGAAACCTCGCTGGCTAATGTTCCTTTGAACCAGGCATTTGGCTCTGTCAAGCAGTCAAGGGAGATAAATGATCGACTCCAAGTCTAGTAAGTCTGTTTAATCCATTGAAGGGAAAGCAAGAGGACTAGCGCTAGCAGATATTGTTTCCAGGACATTATTCTGATCGTATTGGGGTGTGTGATGTGTGCTTTAAATAAAGGACGCCAAAGTCGAAATACAAAAAAAATGTCTACGGCAGTTTATCAAGTGGTATTTAAAATATTCAAAAATAAAATAAAAATATATGATGTTGCAATTTCAAGACTTTACGCTTTACAATACACCCCCCCCCCTCCCCCTCGAATATCTGTAAAATTTGGTCCAAATCGGACAAAGGATTCAAATTTTAAAAAATCCTCCCCCCTAACTTTGAGTAGGATTTCCATCAAAATCTAATCAGGTCTTAGTCTCAACATATAAAATACGAGCTTTTCGTGCGTGCCTTCGGCACACCCTCGAAGCTCGGCCCTCCGGGCTGGTGACCTGGCGGGCAGCGTCTCGGTCCAAAAATTTTATTTCTCTTAAAAAACCACACTCCAAATGTATACCCGTAAACTACCGAAAATACATCGTCTCTTAAAAGTTTCGCCTCTTTAATTTTTGAGTGGCGGGGGGGGGGGGGAGGAATAATTAATATATTTAAATTTAAAATTTAAATTTAAATTTCATTTTTCCTTTTCAAAACAAAAATAATGAAATGATTTATGAACTGCGAAAAATTCGCAGGCTGAATCCTGGAAATTATTCAAATTTACGCGGTTCAATTAATTTAATTAATTACAAAAAATATATTTAATGTTTCTTAATTTAAAATGAATTGGAGTCTTTCATTTCAAAATTCAAGTGCAAATTAAAATTATATTTCAAATTTGCCTGGTTAATGAAAATCCATTGGAGCTGTCAGTTTAAAATCCTAGCTGACAATTATATTTCAAATTTGCCTCGTTAATTAATACATATTTAATGTTTATTAATTTAAAATCTATTGGTGTTTTTTCATTTTCATTCGAGTTCAAATGAATACAATATTATCTCGACACAAAGTCTAAATCAAAAATATCTAGCTTTAGTAAGAGAAATCAAGATAGAAATATTAATGTCCCAATGCTGTAATCGCTAGAGCCAATGACCATAGTTCAAGAGTTCGTCGGTTCGATTCTAGGCAAGAGCGTAATTTTTTTAGAGAAATTTCTCTAAGCGTTGTTACAAATTAATCTAGACGAATATTATATAGTATATAAAGTTAAAAACAAAATGGAACAATCTGTCTGTTACTACTTGGGATTATAGTCCTCTGCCCCCTATGATTGAAGGTAAAAAATTGGAATTAAAAAAAAAAAACTATTCAGAATACTAAAGATACCTAAATAGAACTTTAAATTTGATCAAGCTTAATTAAGTCATTTTCAAGATATTTATGAAAAAATAAAATCGTGGTAAATAAAATACCTAGTTATGTTTATGGACTATGTATACCAAAAACTAATCATTTCTTGAATTTGTTATAATTTTTTTTAATTTCATTACACTAGGATGAACAGTAAAAAAATTGGATACCTCCATTCATCCATTCATACCTACATCCGCACGGACTAAATAAAAAAAAAAATTGCCTCTGGACGAGACTTGTGAAATTTAATTTTTGGAAAAATAATATATGTAGTTCTCCCTAAATGAATATTAAATTTTTAACTTTTTTTGTGACAATGGGATAAATACTTTTTACTTTATGGCTCTTTGAAATTGCACCTGGGGAATCTCCAGAAACAATACTTTTGGCTAAATAAAAATAAAATTATAATTGCAGAAAAATGTTAGTGAATGGCATTTTTTAATCGAACGTTTTGAAGTGAAAAGCGATGAATCTAAGCTGGTACAGTTTATTAACTCAAAATTTATTAAATGGGAAACCACCCCTGTCAACACGAGGAAAATTATTCCGAATTCGAATTATTTTTGCACAATTGAAGATTTTGTTGAAGATTTTTAAAATTAATTTTTATTAATTTCTATCTCATGAATAATTTTTTACTTTATCCAATGCGAAGCATGGGGAAAGTATTGTAATCGGTCTCGCGGCAAGCGCGACTTCAAAGGGTCCTCAGGTAAAGACTACGGAACCCATGGACTCAATTAAAGTCACAAATTGTAGAATTCAATTAGGTTGAATTTTAGCACGTGACGGTTTTGACAAAAATTACATGGGGTCTCGTCGAGAGCCCAAAAAGTGCGATTTTTTCATTTAGTGCGTGCGGATGGATGGATGTATGGATGGATGTCATCGTTTTTTTTTTTTTTTTTTTTTAATGCAATCGAATGCAAGAAGTGGTGCACCAGTAAAGATGCAGCCCCTATGGATCTCGAAAGACCCTTGCATTACCGAAGAGAAGGGAAAGTTGATTAAGTGAGAGGGTGTAGACGTAGGTGTCTATGTGCTCCGGTTTTGAAGGTTTGAAGATTATAGGTGCTGGGAAAGATAGAGGCTGGGAGAGAGTTCCAGTTCCTTGAAATCATGGGGATATATGTATTCGCGAATGAAGTGGTCCGGCACTTTTCTAATTTGACAGCGAGAGAGTGTTGGGAGTCGGCAAAACGCGTGCTACGTGCAAAGCATGCTTTGGGGGGAATTATTGATTTTATCTCATCAGAGCACCTGCCATGATAGTATCTATAGAAAAGGGAAAGGGCAGAGACATTTCTGCGATGAGCTAGCGAGTCGAGGGAGTCGGTGAGGGTAGAATCGTCAATTAGCCTGACGGCTCGTTTCTGAATTGCATCCAGGGTTTTTTTGGCCCACGATTTTTTCCACACCGTTGCACCGATTGAAATGAAATTGAAAACGAACCATTAGTTTAACAAAATGAAGCGCTGATTAGTTTTTGGTACATATCGGCCCACAAACATTAGTACTTTATTTC
Organism: Forficula auricularia; assembly: GCA_024734495.1. Taxonomy (NCBI): domain Eukaryota; kingdom Metazoa; phylum Arthropoda; class Insecta; order Dermaptera; family Forficulidae; genus Forficula; species Forficula auricularia. The sequence continues at coordinate 491,901 of JALMQS010000075.1, forward strand.
AGTACTTTTTTAGTTTTTTCTAAATATCTTGAAAATGACTTAACCAATTTTGATGAAATTTAATATCCTAATTAAGTACCTTGAGGACCATAAAAAAGGTTAAATAAAGTTTTTAGTAAAATTATATTTTAAAGTACTTTACTCTAGAGTAAGATAGTACTTTTTTAAATTCTTTAAAATTTATTCATTTGAACGGTTTATATTAGCTCATTTAAACTTGCTTAAGTAAGAATGGATAGGCTTCTCTATGTGAAATGCTAAAAATTGGGGAGGAAATTTTATAAGTAACCATAGCAACTGCGTTGTTTTCTTATCCGTTACCTTTGCTGAAGACATGGAGGAATCGACTTAAAACTAAAAATAGCGATTGATTCTCATCTAATACTTGAGGAATAACCATTCTATATTGGATTTTTGACGTTTCGGTTTCAATTGGTAACCATTGCTGAAGACACAGAGGATTCGACTTAAAATCAAAAATAGCGATTGATTTTCATCTAGTACTTGAGGAATAACCATTCTATATTGGATTTTTGACGTTTCGGTTTTTATTGGTAACCATTGCTGAAGACATGGAAGAATCGACTTAAAATCAAAAATAACGATCGATTCTTATCTAATACTAGAGGAATAACCTTATTGCATTCCATTTTTGATGTTTTGACTATTAATGGCAACCTCTACTGAAAACGTGGAAGAATCGACTTAAAATCAAAAAGACTAAATTCTTTTTTGGTGAACAACTCAAGCTTGAGTAATGTAGAATTGTTATTCCTCAAGTATTAGATGAGAATCGATGGCTATTTTTGATTTTAAGTCGATTCCTCCATGTCATCGCCAATAGTTACCAATAATAGCCGAAATGTGTAAAATCCAATGTAGAATGGTTATTCCTCGAGTATTAAATGAGAATCGATCATTATTTTTGAATTAAAGTCAACATGAACTGCAAATTGCAATTGATGTCTGATTAATAATAAAGGAATAAACATATTAATATTTCAAATTAATTTGGATAAAGTTTAGCAACGATCCGTTGCAGTTTATTTTATTGTCTAATTGTGTTTTTAGTTTGGCGATTCAGTGTACTCGTTGCTCTATTATATAAAATACCAGCTGCGAAGCCCGCCTTCGGTGGGCATCTTGCTAGCCAAAGGGTATCCCAAGATGCTACGCCCCCTGGGCTCGGCAGTGGGTTTTGGAATAACAATTTTTTTTTTTTTTTTTTTTTTTTTTTTTATAAATTTTATTAAACCAATTATTTTACATTAATTAATGTATACCTTGTATTTTAGCTTCGATTTCGGAGATTGCTTCTCCACCATCGAGTGTCCTTATTCATATTTAGTCCGTGTTTTTAATAAGAGGAAAAATCTAATTAGATAAAAAAACCTCTTTTCCGATAATTATTTAATTCCATTATTCCCCAATCAAGTCGATTGGTTAATCTTCCTTCCTCTCTCCTCTCTCCCCCATCGGAATAACAATTTAAATTTCCTAATTTTAATAAATTGTATTTGTCATAAACTATTAGTGGGGTTTGAAATTAAAAAAACTTACGTAGGCGTCGTCACGCAAACCGATTATAATAAGTATAAATAGATATTAGATAGATATAGATAGCTAGATAGATAGATAGGAGTGAAGACCTCTCGTTCAATGCTACATTGGATTTTAATCAAAAATTGCTATAAATATAATGCATTAGACTTTCATTTTCAGTCTGAAAAGGCAAAACAATTCACTTTCCTTTTAAATTTAATTGACTCTTTAATTGTCTGTCCAATTAGAATTCTTTCATTTATCTAAAACGGATATAAAATGGATTCCGGTTCATTTATATTCATTTAACGTTTAAAAAATCAAACCTCAAATCCCGAGTTTGAGGCAGCCTACTCTCTTTTAAATAATTCCTATTGAATTCCTTCCTTAATGGATTCTTGTTTATGAGGAATTTAAATTAAAAAATTTTCCCGAGTGATAAAAAAATATTTCCTTTTTTATTTTTTTATTACGCTTCGTAGGGATATCGATTTAGGATAAATAAACTTTTAAACATTAGTTTTAATATATAACTAAATATAACTAAACTTCTTGAGGATACAAATTCTCATTTAAATATATTAAAATAAAAAATTCTCAAAAACTAATCAAGATTAATTAGTTTTAATTTTGACTTAAGAAAGTGAACCGGGAAAGTCTAACCAACTAACTCGACTCCCTGGCTCACCGAAGAAACGTTTCTGCCCTTTCCCTGTACTACAGATACTATCACAGTGTCTGTTCTGTCGAGCTGTAATCAGTTTTCCCCCCTAAAGCCCTCTTTATGAGAAACACGCGGTTTTCGAACGCTCAGCACCCCTTCGCTTTCAAATTGTATAAAAATCGAACAAGCGCTTTCGCCAACTCATTTATCCCTATGACCCCCAGAGACTGGAACTCGCTCACTGTCACCATCTTTCCCGCGACTTATAACCTTCAGCTATTTAAGACCCGTATCCACTGATACCTTCGACCCCCGCCCCGCCCATAAAATTCTTTCTTCTTCTTTTCACGACGGAGGGGCCAACCCAGGCCTTTAGGGGTTGCACCTTTTTGGTGTAACTCCTTCTCTCATCATTTTCATTAAAAAGTTATATAATTTATTTCAATCATTTCTGACTGTTAATTCTACAGATATAGAAATTATTTATTATTTTTGAAAAGGGAAAAATGAAAATGAGCACCCGACAGGATTCGAACCCGTTCCTTTCCTCTATGGCCTCTATCTTTATTTATGTCTTAAAAGAATATAGATTGATGCAATCCAATATATATCCAATATACCCCAGATACTAACTCGGGCAACTCGGGTAAATCTGTCTTAATTTAACGATCTACTTTTTTATTTACTTTTTAACCGACTTTAAAAAAGAAGATTATCAATTCGATATACGAGATGATATTTATAATATAAAATATATATAAATGCCTTTATTAAACAATCACAAAGCTTTATTAGAAATCCAAAGTTTTCGAGAGAAATTCTCTCTTCAAATGCAATTAGGAAAAATAGTTGCTTTAAAAAAGGAATATAAAGCAACTATTACTATATATTTATATTTTGAGTGTTTTATAAACGAATTTTTATTTATTTTATTAAAAAAAAAAATTAAAAAATTATTTCTATATAGGTAGATATCATTTTTTTATTATTATTTTTTTATGTTCCATTGTACGAACACGTATAACTTTGGATAGGGAGCATATTATATTCGATTGGGTTTTTTGCATTTGATAGAGACTGTTCTCTATTAGGTTCTCTTTAATTTTCATTGCCCTTGTATTTTTGTCAGGTAGACGGAATCAAGAATAAATTGTCAGAAAAATTAAGAAATTTGACCAAAATAATTTTTCTACCTGAAGTCTTTCAAACCAACTTTTTTTAAGTGTGCTTGGTTGGATAACTTCCAAAATATTTAAGATATCAAAATCGTTCTTATTGACATTGATAAAAAGAGGATGGCCGTATTTGTAGAATTTTTTCTTAATCTTATGTTCACTTGTTTGAAAATGCCGTTTAGTGTAAAAATGGCTACTTATACGTCCAAGCACACCGTCATTAAATTAAAAAAATTCTCTATAGAATTAGATATTTTTTAACCTAATGAGATCTTTTTGAATAATAACTCAAAAAAAAACTTTTTTTGAAATTTGTACCCCTCCCGAAATAATCCTGAAATTAAAATGCACTATATGATTTCAGGTAAAATAAATCCTTATAACTTTTATTGTAAATTTTAAATTTGTATCTAAAAAAATTTAAAAAAAAAAATGAATATTTCAAAAAAATTTATTCTCAGGCTTTACTTTCCGTATCAAATACGCCTTTAGAAAACTTTTAATTAATAAGTTGTTGTAGGGAAATAAGGACAATGTTTAGCTTATGGAAGTATTTTTTATTATATGCCATAAATAATACTTGCATAAGCTAAAAAATGTCCTTATTTCCCTATTTTATGGCATAAAATAAAAAATACTTCCATAAGCTAAAAATTGTCCTTATTTCTCTACAACAACTTATTAATTTAATCGATCGACATAAATAATAAAAATAAAACTTTTAATTTAAATTTAGGGAACGAAGAAAAGATTATTTTTATTATAGACAAAAGGATCAGTCGGGGCTCGAACCCGGGATCTTTGCATGTGTACTGCAATGCTTTGTCATAAGAGCTTTAGCTCCTATATCCACTAAGCTACTGAACCCTGAACCCAAACTAATACCTATTGTCTATATGAATTATGGAATTTCTTTTTTAATCCTCTCCTCGTTCATTTTTCGCAGCGTAGGCCTTGATTCATTAATTAAACAATTAAATATTCCAGCGCCTCCCAATCGATCGCAGACCCCAAAGATCGAAAATAATTTTCTCTTCACCCGGGGCGCGACTACAACGAGGCCGTGTAAAGACAATTAATAACAAATTTAAATTTAGGCTGATCCTTTTGTCTATAATAAAAATAATAGATCAAGAGCCCACGACTGCCAGACCTTCGTTATTTTATAAAAGCTGAAAGTTTTTCTGTGCATGTCCCCTATACAGGTAAGAACGACCAGCGACTATAGAGTTTGGGTTGTGGTTACTTTGGCAGGTAACAGGTAATAAAGGTGTATAAAATAGTACTTCAAATTCGCCAAAGTATAAAGCTCAATTTTTTATATTTTCTTCGGGATAACTTTAGAAATCTCGTCATCCATTGCCGGACACTCATGACAGTTGCTACTTTTGCAGACACCCTAAACTTTAAGAAACTCAAACTTAGTGGTTTGCCATAAAAGGAATTTAGTCTTTTGATTTTAAGTCGATTCTTCCACGTTTTCAGTAGAAGTTGTCGTTAATAGTCAAAACAACAAAAATGGAATGCAATAAGGTTATTCCTCTAGTATTAGATAGAATCGATGGTTATTTTTGATTTTAAGTGGATTCCTCCATGTCTTCACCAAAGGTATCAATAATAACCGAAATGTCAAAAATCTATGTAAAAACCATTAAAACTGTCGAGGTACTATTGAGGTAACATTTTTTTATAGGTCGCCAAGTGCATATATAAAATGTATATTTTATATTATAACGAAAACATAATTATAATTTATTAAAGTTTAGGGGTGTCTGGCAGGGAGCAACTGTCATAAGTGTCCGACAATGGATGACGAGATTTCTAAAGTATCCCGAAGAAAATATAAAAAAATTGGGCTTTATACTTTGAGGAATTTAAGTACTATTTTATACACCTTTATTACCTGTTACCTGCCAAAGTAAAACCACAACCCAAACTCTATAGTCGCTGGTCGTTCTTACCTGTATAGGGGACATGCACAGAAAAACTTTCAGCTTTTATAAAATAACGAAGGTCTGGCTGTCGTGGGCTCTTGGGCTATAATCTTTTCTTCGTTCCCTAAATTTAAATTTGTTATTAATTGTCTTTACACGGCCTCGTTGTAGTCGCGCCCCGGGTGAAGAGAAAATTATTTTCGATCTTTGGGGTCTGCGATCGATTGGGAGGCGCTGGAATATTTAAAACTTTTAATGTTCCGTTAAAAAAATTTTAAAATTATAATCCTTTCAAAATAACCTAGTTTTATATATAATATTTAATTAACTGCAAAAGTTTATTGAAATTAATTATGTTTTTTTTTGTAAATAAAAAACAGCCCATAGGTTTTTTAGACACAATGAGAGAGGTGTGCCCTAGTGATGAATAATGGAAGTGGAGCATTGGGGTGGAAGCCGAGAGAGATTAGGAGGGTTGTTTAAGATTTATGACCTGGAGTGCTCGAGGCTCCAGGTAATCTCGGATGTTGTTGTAATATTAAAGAATACAATGGCACACTTATATAGCATCTGACAGATATATAAACTGGAACAAGTTGGGGGTGCCTTATGAATAATAAAACATTTTTAGAGATTGAATATTTTAACATATATTTTCAATTCTGATAACTTCTGATTGCATTCAGAACTTTAAACTTGGAGGAGAGCCTGGTATAATTTATATCCCAATAAAACCTTGATTACGTCGGGAATTTAGCATTTTTCCGGATATTACCTTCTTGCATTAGAAAAGATTTTAAAGGATTTGTTCATTCACCATTTGCCAAAATCGATTTTCTTCTTTTTTCTCTTGTTTTTCTTCATATACCGGATTGCAGCGATTCTCTCTCTTTTAAGGTTCTCTTTAAAAAGTAAATTGAGACCCTATTGGGTTCACTACTGTTTTTCATAGCACTCTAGCTAGTAATCTAAATAAGATATAAATTTTGAAATGATTCGAATTTATTTTTCACAAAATCAAAATTTGTATTAAGATTTTAAACGGATGAATGTATTAGGTAGGATAGTGATTTTTTGAGGGGTTTTAATATACATATAATTAGATATATATATTTTTTATCATAGAATGTTAAGTATCTCTCCCTGTAAATATCACTTAAATAGAATATATAGACTAAATTAAAATCTCATTAAATTGATGGTGTGGCAGGGCCCCAAAGTGGCATTTTTAGATTATTTTTGTGCCAGCTCAATTTCAGTCAAAGTCTTAAATTAAAATTCTGAAAAACAATGTTAAAATTAGTCCGTTTTCTTTTTACGAACGACAAATAAGAACTAATTCTAATGTTTCGTATTTTAGAAAATATAATAATTCTACTACTGCCTGTCTGCCTTCTCCGGACGGGCCGAAGTATTGAATTCACGGGATGACGGGTCATTCAGCTAGTAGAAAAAAAATATATATATGTGGGATTTCATTCCCCGCTCTTTCGCTATAAAGTGCTTTTGAAAATAGGGATCCATTTTCGCCTTGAAAAAGACGTTTGCCCGTCAGAGTCCTTTGATAAAATGACAAGTGAGCAGCAAGGACACGCCCCTTTTATAAAAGGATCGAGCGCGGGAAAAATTATCCATACGTCACGTAAAACGCGGGAAGAATTAACCAATCAGCTTAATTGCTAATTAGAGCTAATTAGGTTATAAAAGAAGCCAGCTCCTCGAAGCGAGTTCAGTTATTGTTGTCCAGCCGGCAGTTGTCATTTGCCAGTTGTGAGTTGGAACGAAACGGCTTGTTTTGAAGAAGTGATTTGTATACACGTTCTGAAAAGAAGAAGCAATAAATGCGGGCATTGTGCCGTTATTTTGTTAAAAGCATAGTTTCAACCGCCTAGTGCGAATTCTTATTTAAAATAGCATTTTAAACTGGCTCAAGGGCCGCCAATAGAGATTATCATCTCTGAATATCACCTCCCATCCAAGCCCGGCAAATCTCTTTCCAACTAACCCTTCGAGCCAATCATATTAAAAATCATTCATCATCTCAATCATTTCCTATATATATATATATATATATATATATATATATATATATATATACGTTAGATACAGAAGCCCCGGTATGCGAGACACTTAATCGGATTATTTTTTAAAGCTCACAATCAAACCAAAATCAAAAATTTAAGTACCACTTACAAATATACTATATTCCATATAATTTGTTTGCACTAGCTACTTTTTCATTTTGAAAATATAATTATTTTATCTAAAAATAAATAATGTTATTTTAAAGGGTAAAAAGAAAAAAATATCGTAAAAATCAAGAAAATATTGTTTTCTTCGATCGTCAAAAAATTTGAAATAGGGTTTCAAAATATCTGGTTTTATCTTCAATCTAATAAAACTATAATAATATTTCGCATAAATTTTCAATGAAGTTTTAATCAGAATTGAATATTATATTACCTTTTTATAAAAAATTATGATTAATAAACTAAAAAAAATCGAAAAACGATGAAATAAGAAAATTTTATGAAGAATTATATTTTGTTTTCTTCAATCATAAAAAGATTTTAAGACAGGTGGAAGATTATCGAGTGTTTATGTTTCTCCAAGTATATTGTGTTAAGTTTCATTGAGCATTTTTGTTATTTGAATACATAACCATTATACATAAGTGTATATAATTTTCCTATATAACTTCAATTAAAACAAATAAGTGGAAATAAAATGGCATGTCAACACGAACATAAATTATTATGAATTAATGTTCACTCAGAGCAAATAGAAATAAAAGTATTGGAAGGGCTTAAAAGGAAAGGTGACAAATATGAGAAAACATAGGTTATATTAATTCTCGACAAATGATGCTATCAGGTTGCATAGTTTCCAGGGGAAAAGCTAAAAAATGACCTAAAGGAATCTAACATTTATAATCACAACTCAAGAAGGATGCCAAAGACAAGTATAAACAAGATTTAGTTCAATATAAATTATTCTCACTAAGGAAGTAATATCATTTTAAATAAAGATGATTCGGAAATCTTTGGAATAATTTATTTCTGAGATGCCGCTAGAGGAATCTCCCTCGTTATTTATAATTTAACATTGGAAATAAATAATAACCAATAACAGATACAGACAAGTAATAACTTGTCTATAGAAATGAAACAAATACTACTATAAGCTTCTGTGTCAAATTTCAACAACTGTCCCATCGAATTTATTATGGTTTTCTGCTGTTCCAACATGTTTTAGACAGCTCAAAATCTGAACAGTTTTCATTGTGAAAAACATTTTGGCACCAGAACTAACTTTTCAAGACTTTTCATCTTCTAGTTAACTTATGTATCTGAATGTAAACACAAAAAATCAGCGGGGCAAGAGCGATTCAGACCGTGGGTTCTTCCATACCTTTTATATATTCCAAAATACTTGAGATATTAAATTCTTATTGGATAAAGTAAATGTTCAAAAGGGTAGATAGACAAAACAAGTGGATAGATATTTTCTCTAAAATATATATATTAAATAGAAATATTCATTCAATTAAAATTTTTCCATGGCGTCCTATCCTAAGTAAAAGTACATAATATCAAAACAAAGAGTGTAGTTGGTCTATCTAAATACACATGTATTAGAATCGATAAAAATATCTGGGGAATTATAATTTATTTTTCTATGAAAATCAAAAATGGAGACCACAAGGGGGGGGGGGATCTTTTGTATAGATTTCAGATTTTTTTGAAGGTTTCAAAGTGAAATTTTTTCACTTTTTATCAAAATAAATATGGTATTTGGTCCCTCTAAATACTCTTGTATTAGAATCGATAAAAATATCTTGGAAATTATAATTTATTTTTCAATGAAAATCAAAAATTTAGACCCTTTGTGTAGATTTCAGATTTTTTTGAGGGTTTGAAGTGAAATTTTTTCGGTTTATATTTGTCTAATCGTAAGTAAGGGATAAAAATTATTATTAAATAAATTTTTAGCTTCTCACTTTGTTTTTGTCTAGTTAGGCCAAATGTCTTGATTCAATTAATTATGAAGCTTCGCGGCTCACCTGTGAAGAGGACGCGGCTCCCCAGGGCGCAGCGGCGCACAGTTTAGAAAGGCTTTAACTTAAAATTATGAAAAAATCCCACGAATTCCCTCATTCTCTCCTTATCGACTAAAAACAAGAACGAATTTGATATCTCAAGTAAAAAACATTTTTTTTTGTTTTGTAAGTCCATCCTGCAAAAATAAATATTTTACCATTAATTTTTTTTTTTACTTTTTTAGTTACAATTGTGTTACAAGTGTATTTGTGGCAATCAGCCAAAAGCATAAGAACGCTCTTCCATATTCTCAAGAAAAAACATCTTACTTTTATTACTACATGTTTGTTGGTCTGTCGTCGACAGTTAAGGAATGCCCCTCTCCTGTTTTTGCATTATTGCACTCTGTAATAGATAGATAGATAGATATCACGCAAGCGAGTTTTCAAACGGGACACTAGCACGACAGAGAGCTTTCTTAGTGGTGAAATTTCTCTGGCGATATTTAATTAATTAATCTATATTATTGAAGGAATAAAATATAAAAATACAATGAAATATAATTAATTTTTTGGATGAATGTTCATCTATATAAATAAAAATGTACTGTTACGCTTAAGTGATACGTTGAAGGATCTCCGATAGCTCTTCACCGATTTCTTTGAAATTTTCACACAACATTCCATTCAAATACACGAGTGTTTTTATAGATATCACACCTGTGGCATGCAAAAAATATTTTTTCGAGGAAACAACGCCAGCGCCTCTCTGGGGGTAAAAGCAAACAAACAAGATGGCCGATAATAGCTTTTTGGAAATCTTTCAACTGTCAATATTATTTTTGGTTAAGGGAACAATTTTGACAAGTTATATATAATTAATTTACTGTTTTAATACCTATTCTATAATTATTTGCATTTTCAATTTATTTTCAAAACTATTATTATTTGAAGCATAAGAGTTAGTCACAACAACGCGTGGTCGGGTCAGCTATTATCTATATAAATTTTAACCATAAAACGAGACGCTCCTCGCCAGGGGCCTAAGGCCCGGGCGTCAGCTAGTCCATGTGTAATATTTATTTTAAATATATTTAAAGTATAAGTAGTATAATAAATAAAAAAGTATTTATTAAATACTAATAAACTTAAATACAATAATAGAGTCCAGGCCGTTCGTTCCGTTGATTTTTTAAAAGTCTACTTTTCCCTGGTGTCCATGACAGCAGTGAGGGTTACGTTTCATTTGTAGTCTCTTAACATTTTTCCATCGAAGATTTATTGATTTAATTTTGTGTTTCTACCTATGATTCGCGATTTCTCAATAAAAACTCCACCGAATGGGCTCAAATTTGCTGAGTTTAATATAAATTAAGGTAGTTGTTTCACCATATGGGTTTTCTTAGTATTTTTTTTTTTGAAATTTAGAGAGATTATTATTTAAATACTTCCGCAAAACGAAATTTATGAACAATATAGTTTCGGAGATATTAAATTCCAAAGATAGAGTTTTTCAGACTCTTATACATAGCACTATACGGGATATCGGAAAGTTTAGGTTCATATTTAATTATAATTAAGAAAGTCTTCTTACCAGTGTTATAAAAAACTAAAGCAACATTAAACAATAACTAATACATTTTTTTAGAAAAATTTAATTCAAAGTTACAACACAGTTTCTGAGATAATAATGAATAAATAATGAATAAATTTACATTAAAAACAAGCTGGCAACAGCGCATTTTTTTAACCTAAAAAGTGGGTTAACTTTAGTAATTTTTTGACGTTTTTTCGCTTCAGCCATTGTCGCAACATATTTCAATCGCTTATTAAGAACTTTTTGTTTTATAAATCTCACTTTATAATGTACTTTATCTGACATTTCTATGATAAAATATATACAACCTAGGACATTGTTGCCAGATTTGTCAAACGAGCACGGGATTGGCTAGTACTGGTGCATAAACAGCAAAAAGTTTTGAGCTTATGAATTATGAATCCTTATTGCCTGTTCTATATACTAGCATTAACTTTTGGCTAGTATTGTCGTGAAATAACTACGTTAAATAAAAATTGATCATCTAAAAAATAAATAAGTAAATAAATAAAAAATATTATCATCATCATCATTGAGTATACAGTCCTAAGACTGGTTTGATGCAACAATCCGTCTCCACTCGACTCTGTCCTCCGCCAGCTGTTTAACCTCTCTAAATGTCTGGCATCCCATATCCCCAATTATTTGGTTGAAATATTCTAATCTGGGTCTTCCCCTTCCCCTTTTCTTTCCCACCTCCCCCTCCAAGATATCCCTAAGCAGTCCCCCATGTCTCAGTGTGTGCCCCATCATCTGACCTCTTCTCTTCTTCAGACTCTTCCACAAGGTTCTTCTTTCTCCGATTTTTCCAAGAACTTCTTCATTTGTGATTTTATCCATCCATTTGATATTCATCATTCTTCTGTAGCACCACATTTCGAAAGCCTCCAATCTCTTTCTCTCCGCTTTTCCAGTTGTCCAGGTTTCACACCCGTACATGGCTATGCTCCATACATATGTCTTCAATAGCAACTTCCTGTTTGCTAAGCTGATTGAGGAGGAGCATAGTAGTTTTTGTTTTGAATTAAACCCCATTTTTGCTTGGGCAATTCTTGATTTAATTTCGTTTTTGCTCCTCCCATCCCATGTTATTTTACTTCCTAGGTAGCGGAATTCCTTAACTCCTTCTAGGTTTTCTTGGTTAATTTTGATGCATTCCTGTCTCGTTTGTTCTTTTTTTGTACATACTAGGACCTTGGTTTTATTCTTGTTTATTTTCATTTTCATTTCTTCTATTAGGATTTGGTTAATTCCATTCAAGGCGTCCTCTAATTCTTTTTTATTGCTTCCTAGAAGGGCAATGTCATCGGCAAATCTTAACATAGCGATCTTTTGACCTTGGATTTCTATACCTGTATCAATTTTGTCTTTGAATTCTTTAATCGCTTCTTCTATGTATAAGTTGAAAATCATGGGTGACAGCACACATCCTTGTCTTACACCTTTTTTTATTTTGGCTTCTCTTTGTTCATCACCAATATTTATAATTGCCGTCTGGTTTTGATATAGATTGTAGATTAGTCTTCTCTCTCTGAATTTTATTCCCGCCTGTTTTAATATTTTAAACATAATTTCCCAATTGACGTTATCGAATGCTTTTTCTAGGTCTATGAATCCGATGTAGACAGATTCTTCCCTGATAAAAGCCCTTTCTATTATTAGTCTAAGAGAGAGAATTGCTTCTCGGGTGCCTCTGTTTCTTCTAAAGCCGAACTGGTCTTCCCCCAGATTTTCTTCAACTCTTTGTTCTATTCTTCTTTGGATTATTTTGGTTAGGATTTTGGAGGCATGTGAGGTTAGGCTAATGGTCCTGAAATTTTCACATTTATCCGCGCCTGTCTTTTTGGGAAGTGTGACTATTTTGTTTTTTTCGAAATCTTTTGGGATGATTCCCAATTTATAGATTTTGCTAATTAGTTCAAAAAGTTTGTCACGTATATAATATTAATATTAAATGAAAAAAAAAAATGTGTGTGCTTAAAACTACACAGCAGAAGTGAAACCTTCTATGACAATTCTAATCGATTCGAAGTGATATATGGCGCATTGATAGCAAAAATTAGACATATATACCATATATAACATATTCTATGTAAATTGTGTCATTTTTTCTCCGCGCGTCATATATCTTTATATACCGTATTTAAATATGTATAATATATATATAGCATACCTAATTTATTTGTTAGAGCTGGTGACTTAAACATTCGTTTGTAATAGCGGTCAATGCCTACTTTCACATCTATATAATTCCATATAGAAAATGTAATGTGTATATTTCTGAAGTTTAATTATAAAAAACTTAATTTTAAATAATTGCCAACGTTTCAATGATCTTTTTAAAGCTTTCTATTATATATACCATATAAAATACTGCTTCGATTAATTTTTTCAAGGTTGTATTTATTTAGAGGGTGCTAAGTCACGAATTCCGATGAAAATCTTGTCAAGGACTCCCTATAAATATGATAAATATCTTATTATTTATGTATCAAGCTTTATGAATATGAACTACTTGATTATAGTCATATCTATATAATAAAAATGAATTTCTGTTTCTTCGTAAGCGCAGATCTCTTTTTTTAAATGTTCGTAATAGTCTAATTCAGGTTAATACGTAAAAAAAAATTGGAAAAGTTGCCCGGAAAATTGTAAAATTCAGGAAAAACTAAAAAAAATTCAGGTTAACCAACATAGCTTGCCAAACAATAAAAGAACTAAACTAGCAAACAAAACAAGTGTTGGCGGCCCTGTTTGTAAGATTTTTGAGTGTCATTCATTCTCAATAGTTCTAACCACATTATCGTTGAAGAAGAATTTAATACTGCATTTTTATAAAAGTATTTATTGAGTAACATTTAGTATTTGATTTTATTTTATTTTCTCAAATTCTAAATATTTATTTTTTCCAAATAATAAATACAATATGATAATTATTTTGTCAAAGTTTTTTTATGATAAAAAAAATTAAAAATGGTAATCATCTGGAGACATTTTCGTTTTTTGCGAAAAAAAACTAATTGAAGATAGGTTTGAAAAATGTTTTTCTGTTTTTTTTTAAGTACATTTAAATTGCAGTTAAATAGAATCTTAAATTATATCTATTTAAGACTTATAATAAAAAAATTATATTTATTCTCTATAACTAATAAAACATCAATAAAGCAGTCATATGGGGGTCCAGGGGGGCGAAGGCCCCTGGCTAGCAAAAGGCCCGCCGAAGGTGGGCCTTGAAGCTAGTATTATATATATATATATATATATATATATATATATATATATATATAATTTATAGAAATGTTAATATACAATATTTCGGTATGTGTACGAAAACAGGTAATAAGCACATTTAGACTCACCGGTTTCGATAAATATACCAATATTATTACACCAATATTGATTTCGATTAATACTGAAATAGCAGAGAATTAGACAATAAATAAAAAATGGATTTTATTAAATGGGCCAGACGTTTCGTCGATTTATTTCCCATCTTATCAAATTGAAAATTTCATTGTCTGTTTAAAAATAACATAAGAAATTTTCTTTTATAAATTTTTTAATGAGTTTTTGATTTTTGAATTATTAATAGGGGAAAAAAGTTCAAAATTGTTGAGTAATTGAGGCCAAGAATGTATTGTATATATTAAAAAAGTTTAAGAATGTTTCGTCGCATAGAGTGAGAAGAAGGGCCACTGAGGAAGTCGAAATAAATCGACGAAGCGTCTGGCGCATTTAATAAAAACTTTGTTTTTTTATTTATTTCCCAATTCTCTACTATTCAAGTTTTAATTAATATATTTTTTTTAATGAAAATCATGAGAGAAGGAGATACACCAAAAAGGTGCATCCCCTAAAGGCCTTGGTTGGCCACTCCATCGTGAAAAAAAGAAGAAGAGGGAATTTTATGGGCTTGGCAGTGTTCGAAGGTATCTGTGGATACGGATCTTAAACAGCTGAAGGTTATAAGTCGTGGGAAAGACGGTGGCTGGAAGTGAATTCCAGTCTCTGGAGGCGATAGGGATAAAAGAGTTGGCGAAAGCGCTTGTTCGATTTTTATCCAATTTGACAGCGAAGGGGTGCTGAGTGTTCGATAACTGCGTGTTTCTCATAAAGAGGGCTTTAGGGGGATAATTGATTTCATCTCGACTGAACAGACATCATCAGTATCTGTAGTATAGTGAAAGGGCAGTTGAGCCAGGGAGTCGAGAGAGTTATTATGGATTGGAATGATATACAGTTATATATTTTAAAATTAAAAATAATTAAATAAATTTTAAAAGAAACTATACCTAACATGATATCTAAATAGTTAGAGTAACTTGGAATGGTAACTTAGTTCCTCAAAATGAAAGGAACTACTACTTGCAATCAGTCCGTTAAAAGTAACTAATTCCAACGGATTGAACTACCCAGACCTGATGTGATAAGGTGATGTTTAAATCGAATAATCTGTGTCTGTTTTTGAAGTGGTTCACCACTCAAGAGAAGGCAACGATAAGATAATTAAGTAGCCGATATGTCTTTTCTTGTCTCTGTATGGTATCCATGCGAGTGGAGCGTTGGACGGGATGTGATGTGGAGGTGACCTCCTCGGTCTATTTTGGGGCCTGCAACCCCAGCGCTGACTAAAATTAAGATGCTGGCGGCCGAGCGATTTTTAGATCCTCGACTCTTGTCTCGCTCACGAAAATATTCCGAAAACAAGCCAACGATACAATAGCAATACAGCCAACAGATCTAATTATACAGGGTAGAGTCTAATATGAATCAATAAAATGCACAGATCGATTATAAAATGTAATAAATATCCCACAAAATGAAAAACTTTTAAATTTTATGACAATTTAAAAAAATATTCTTCTTCAAACGCCATACGCGATTCCGAGCGTCGTCGATTAGTATTGAGAGTATATTATCTCCAGTATAATTTTTCTAGAGACATGGTTTCCCGTTGCCTTCTTCTGGATTTAGAGACGCGCCATCGAAAAAAAAAATGATATCTTTTTTATGACTCGGTGTGCGAATTCACAAGAAATCGATTTAAAAGCTGAAATAGTCATCCATTTCTAAAAGTAGAGAAATAAATATTCAGTCATTTTAGTAGATTAAACTATCTTTGGTAATCATTGATTAAACAATAAGGAATCAATTGAAAAGTTTTTATTTTCCCAAGAGTAGCAGAGTTGTTGATTCATAAAGAGAAACAAAGAGGTTGTCTTCTGCTTGATTCAAATAAACATTCACACATATTATATATTTGAAATATTTGTTAAAAGGAAACAAGAGGTTGTCCCCTGCTTGATGGAAATAAACATACACAACAAATATATCAAATATATAATACCTATGTGTGTATGTTTATTTCCATCAAGCAGAGGACAACCTCTTTGTTTCTCTTTATGAATAAGGAATCAATTTAAAATAGCCATTGATTTATTTCTTTTAGAAGAGAATTTATTTACGAATTTTACGAAGATTAAACCATCAATGGTAACCATTTCTGAAGATATAGGGGAATCGATATAAAATTTAAATAAACTGCAACGGATCGTTGCTAAACTTTATCGAAATTCATTTGAAATATTAATATGTTTATTCCTTTATTATTAATCAGATATCACTTGCAATTTGCAGTTCATGTTGACTTTAATTAAAAAATAATGATAGATTCTCATTTAATACTCAAGGAATAATTCTACATTGGATTTTTGACGTTTCGGTTATTATTAGTAACCATTGCTGAAGACATAGAAGAATCGACTTAAAATCAAAAATAGCTATTGATTCTCATCTATTACTTGAGGAATAACAATTCTACATTGCATTTTTGACGTTTCGGTTTTTATTGGTAACCATTGCTGAAGACTTGGAGGAATCGACTTAAAATAAAAAATAGCGATTGATTCTCATCTATTAATCGAGGAATAACCATTTTAGATTGGATTTTTGATGTTTCGGTTATTATTGGTAACCATTGCTGAAGACATAGAGGAATCGACTTAAAATCAAAAATAACAATCGATTCTTATCTAATACTAGAGGAATAACCTTATTGCATTCCATTTTCGATGTTTTGACTATTAATGGCAACCTCTACTGAAAACGTGGAAGAATCGACTTAAAATCAAAAAGACTAAATTCTTTTTTGGTAAACAACTCAAGCTTGAGTCTTTGAAATCTTTAAACGTCTCTATCTCCGTAAATAATGGCCTGAGAGCCTTAAAACAATCGAATTTATAAGATTTTTAAAAGTTTCTGAAAATTTTTTGTCTTTAAAATCTTTAAACGTTTCTATCTCCGTAAATGATGGTCTGAGGGCCTTAAAACATTTTTTTAATGTCTGTTTATGTTTATGTTCTGTCAAACATTCTGCATTACAATTTGAACATTTGTTAAGTAATGGTTACTAATTTTGGAACGATTTAATAGTTAAATGACAGAAACGAAACCATATTACTTTAACTTTTATAAAGCTTTCCTATAAATAAATTCTTGTTTTCTTTTAATTATTTATATAAACCTTTAATAAATTTATTTTAAATAATTTCTTGATTTTTTCGTAAGCCTCTGCAAAATATTTTTGCAAGGAAGTTCTTTATCGCGCATTTCCTTTTTATTTCCTCGCAATCTGCTACTGATTAACATGAGTAAACATATGGAATTATTGTTTTGCATTAATACATAGACAAAGTATTTCAAACATACTTTTTTTAAAGATGCACATTTATACTTATTTCTGTTTATGCATTACTTATTTTTGACTTGACTGTCCAGGATATTTTTAAAATATGACGAATATAGTACCTACTCAACGCAATTAAACATTTTCGTCTTCTCCTGGAAGTAAGTTAAATAATTTCGATCGTCCATCATTAAAATTTTACCCTATTTTCAAAAAATAAGCAAAATATGAAAATACGCTTCAGTAAACATTGTCAGTTAAATCAAATTGAATATTTTTGGGTGAATTTTTTATCGCTCGCCGATCATAACGAGCAAATTACTTTGAAAATGATGTTATTAAGAAAGCTTGTGATAAGAAATAGGCGTAAATAGGTTTTACGATTCACGTTCTAAATATTACTACTAGTAAAAATATTTTATAGAAGTATGATAAATATAAGCAAACTCAAAGAGTGAATCTCCTGAAGAGATGCCGTTTTTTTTTTATTTTAAATAAATTTAGAAAGGGAGCAAATATACTCACAAAGAGAAACAAAGAGGTTGTCCTCTGCTTGATGCAAATAAACATACACACATATATATCGAGATGATATATCTGTATATATATATTATTTGTTTGAGACTATAGTTTCGAAGACTTGGTCTTCATCATCAATCAGTCTTTCTTCAATTATAAATGTTTTTCATGGAGTCAATATCATATGGATATTGAAAACTTGGTGTTCCTTCGACACTGCTGGAGGGCTAGAAACTAATCTCGGCAAAACAAAAACTTTTCAATTAAAGCAAATATACAAATTATTTCTCTCCGAAGGGTGAACCACGATTGGAATTAGGTGTACACGTCTTTGGAATTCACTAGATAATGCCTCTTCATCTATTGTCTTCTACTTGGAAATGAAAGTGGAAGTGGAAGTAGGTGAACACGATATTAGGTCGCGGTTCACCCCTAGTTTCTCTCCATCTTTGATTGCAAGTCTTGACAAGTTTAGCAAGTAGGTATGTGAAACGAGTTCAAGAAAATGGACACGTGTAACAATCCTTGGGAACAAAAGTACTAACCAAGTCACCACCTACCTACATGACTTTCACTAACCCCGCACTAATAACAATGCAACTCTAAAATAAACTAATTAAATCTCATTATAAGGTAATTAAATGTAGTAGATTTATTTATTTGCATTTTGTTTTTAAAATAAAAATAAAAAATTGCTCATGAAAATCATAGATTCCTAAATCTTTTCAAATAAACTTCTCAGGCATTAATTTTAATAAAAATTATTCACAAGAACAATACATCTTGAAAATTTAATGTTAGAGCTGTTTTATAGAAAATAAAAACTTAAACAAAAGCATAAACGCAAAAGTAAAGGAGTGCTTCAATAAATAGGACCGCGTATCAAGTCCCCTCCCCCCTGTGGACTGGGAGTCCACAGTATCCCCTGCTTGTCGTAGAAGGCGACTAAAAGGGATTGGACATGAGGATAACAACTTCACTCCGTAAAAAAAACAATGTGTAATTTGACCATCTCTTGACTTTACTATACATCTTCCCCCTCCCTCCTCGGCCATTTTAGAAAGCTGATTTTTGTATTGATATTTCTTTTTCTTAAAGGCTAACTGTGCAACATTTGGTTCGAATTGGCAAAGGGTTCACATTTTTCATCAGATTTCAAGTTCAATATAAAATATAAAATTTCGTTTTGATACTTTTATTGGTTTTTGAGCTGGAGCGTGCATAAAAGTTTGTAACACACTCACGCGCTCACTAACGAAAATTTTGACAAAATAGTTAATATCTCTTAAAATATAAATTTTTCCATGCTCCCTATACAAAATTTATTGTAGACCAAAACGCCGTGAATTTGCTCATTTTTTTATCGAAATATTAAGTTTCAGCCGTTTTTGAGATATTTCGAAAATGCGAAGCAAAAAAAACAAGACTTTTTTCATATACGATTACAATATTTCACCATACGGTATGGTAAAGTAAGACCCAGGATGGAATAAAATCGTCGCCTCCCGATATGGATGAATTTCACGGAATAGTGGAATGGATCATTCATGATATATGACCTGAAAAGTTTTTATGGATTCCTTCGAAATTTTGGGACATCTGTTTAACAAGACCTCGGGATCACCCGGAGGGAAGAACGGGTGTTTGTAGAACGAATTTGAAGCACTCCACCAAGAACTACTAAAGTATGTAGAACTAAGCAAAGAAAAAGTAGTATTGGGTCTTCAAAAAGAATTGAAATATTCCTTAAATTATCGAATTTCGCATTCGAAAAAAAAATCAAAAATTATAATTTTGTGCACTAAACTATATAATATTTTGTCATGTTTACTGATCTCGACATTACAATAAAGAAAGTTCTAGTCTCTAGAATGCATTAGGGATAAATTCGATCAGCAAAGAATTTTAGTCTTGGATAGGATAAGAAGTTTTCTCTGTTCACTCAAAAACTATTGAAATGAAATTTAAGACTTAATATAAGCTAATTTTATTGATTGTTGATATTCCACTAAGGCTTTGGTTTGAATTAGTCAGCTGAATATCACTTTTTACTTTACCATACAGGCTATGGTCAAGTATTGTAATCGTGCATGAAAAAAGTGATTTTTTTCCTTCTTTTTTTCGAAATATCTAAAAAACGGCTGAAACTATTTTGATTAAGAAAATTGAGCGAAACCATGGCATTTTGCTCTACAAAAAAGCTCTTATAAGTGAACATCGAAAAAATTATATTTTTCGAGATAATAATTGTTTTGTCAAAATATCTGTTAGGTTGTTAGTTAGTCTATGCGTTACCAAATTTTGTGGACGAGCTAGCTCAAAAACTAGTGGGAATATCGAAACCAAATTTCACACGCATTTTTGGATTAGATTTTGGTGCATATCGATCCAAAATTAAGGGGGGTGGAGGGGGGTTAAAAATTAAAAATCTAGGCCATTTGAGCAAACTCAACCAAATTTTGTATACATAATCAGTGGGACCCCCAGAAGTCTAAAAATGCAAAAGCTAACCGCTTAAAGGGGGGCTGGTCAAAAAATGAAAATCTTGGTCATTTACCAAACTCTACCAAATTTTGTATACATAATCAGTGGGACCCCAGAAGTCTAAAAATTCAAAAACTAACCGCTTAAAATGGGGGCGGGGGGGGGGTCAAAAAATTAAAATCTTGGCCATTTACCAAACTCAACCAAATTTTGTATACATAATCAGTGGGACCCCAGAAGTATAAAAATGCAAAAACTAACCTCCACCTACACGATTATAAATAATTTTAGGGGTCCGGTTGTATGGTAAAGTCAAGTGGATGTTCACATCAGAACACGTCAGCTTATTTTTAGGTGTTTTTAGTTTTTTTTTTTCTCAAAATCAGTATTAACGATTTTTCTTAATAAAGGAAATACGAGAGATGGTGAATCTGAGGTGTTAGGAATAATTGAATCGCCCGGATTGGCGCTTCGGTTCAATTTCCAAGGGAATGAATGCATAATATAACAAAATCATCCATAATTGTTCGGATTCAGCAAAAGATAATCTCGTGATTTTGTACAAGAAATTCAAATCTACTTTCCTGGATAAAATGAACTTTTATAAAAATCGAAAATAACACCACTTTCCCAAGAGACGATATTTCTTTCAAATTAAACAAATTAATGACTAGTTTGTTATGACTACTTTGTTAACCCAACTGCACATCTGTGCCAGCTAAAAGTTTATTTTCTAAAGTTGGCCGATGGCAATGAAAAAAGATATCAACCGTCTAAGTCTAGCAAACAATTATTATTGAAATATGTTATATGTAGTTCTTTCTAAACTTCTGATTAAATAATGAAACAATAAAACTTATTCTTTATTTTATATTCTAGTCGAGTATACAATTAAAAATTAACTGCCTTTATGTAAAGATTTTTAATATTCGCTAATTTTATTATTAAAATTTAAGCTGTAGCTTATTAGCTACACTCCTCAGAACTTCCCATATAACGATTTCATCCTTTCGGATTTTCTGAATTTGTCTATTTCAAAGACCAAAATCTAATCAGTTTTTTGTTTTGAAAATGGAATAAATTTGGTAATAGAACATACTTTTTATCAACTGTTTAAGGCTAGGCACACACAGTCGATTTTCAGTCGACCCAACAATTTAGTTGGGTTGGTTTGAAATCGTGATGAATTATCAATTTATAACCAACTCTAGTTAACTAACTAAGCTCGATTTTTTATCAAAAGTGCTCATCGATCGATTTTGATTAAATAATCGAGTTGATCTACAGTTGTGTTGTGGGTGCACCTACATTAAACTTAATATATTTATGTCCATCAACTAAACTATCTCTTGACTGAAAATAGACTGTGTGTGCCTAGCCTTACATAGAGTCATCGTAAGTAGTATTGAAATCAAGACAAACAAGCGGACAGACAGACATAGAGAAAAATTATTTTCAAGCAGGATATTATATTTCTGTCTATCTTTCTTCTTTCTCGATATTCACGATACTTAAAAAATAAAGATCAAGAGATTTTAGAAAGTCCGTTCTGATAGCAAAATATTTATGTTTTCAAAACAGAGATTTTGGACTTTCTAGCTTCAGAATTTCCAGAGGAAAAATGCAAAAAATCAGAAAAAATTAATTAATCCATATTTCATAATTTTACTTAGAGAAAGTGGTGTAGGTTTTAGGTGAAACATGATATTAATTAATAAAGTAAAGGGTGTGTAGTTTCACAGTGAATGAAATAAAACTCAAAGAGGTTTTAACCTGTAAACTTCTGATGATGGACTAATAATCCAAAATATATTGAGTTTGTATAAACCTCTTTGAGTTTTATTTCATTCACTGCGAAACTACACACCCTTTACTTTATTAATTCATATTTCATAAGCTATTGAATGGATGTAGCTAATGAATTGAAACATGGCACAAAAAATATTTTATTAATAAACATCCCCTTTGTGCCAAGTTTCAACTTTGTCACTAAACTATTCTTAGACAAAAATTGAAAATTAGCTAGCACAGTTCAAATCTCGATTTAGCAATTCTTTTTTCTCTATTTTTGGAAAAATCGTGCTTGAAAAGTATATTTCTCCCCATCTTTAGACACATCACCTAACCAAAAAAATAAACATTGGATTATTGTGAATAGATTACTACTCTATATAATATTAGTATAATGATTGACCATCAAAATTATTTAAAAGGGCCAAATAAGCGAATTCCTTTTCCCGTTTTGTCTCGAAAGTAATCTCATAGAGCGGCAGTTTGCTAACAAGATAGATTGACCAATAACAATCCCAGCCAATATACTCGTAATTTAGTACAACCAGTAGTGTTTTCCCAGAGGAGTGCAATAATCAATTAAGCCAGGGCATAGCGACAGATGTGGCTGGACACCTCTCATCCTTGCATTTATAATGAATGATTGATTCTCTGGGACTAGGGTCACTGATAGAATGAAATAGACTATTTTCTATGATAAAAACCTCACTCAAATTTGATAAAACACTGCTTATTTGACTAAAAAAATTTGGGGAATCAAAAGTTGATCCCTCAAATCTTGAAAATTGTAAGTGGTGCAAAAAATTAGGTGGCACAGTAGATATATGCGCTTTATCAGATTAAAAGAAGGTAGAATGAAAATTATTATCAAACTTTAATGAAAACTTTGATAACTCTCATACAACTCATCTACTGGTTAACACTTAATTTTTATTTTATATCTATTTGGTACAAATTACAAATACACATTCTTGACAAGCATTATAATAATTATTCGCTAATTCATATGGAGCAATCTTTAATTACGTAGTTTCAGTTGTTTTTTGGTAATTATGCTTGTTTTTTTACACTTCAAAAATTCTTGGCAATTCATATTATATCTAACTTTAATAATAATTAATAACTTAACTCTGATTTGACTATATTGTCAGGCCTGAAGATAGGATTTTAACCCGGAATCTGGGTCAAACGCGGAGATTCGGCAGCCCTGGTTACAAGGTCTTCAAATAAACTTCTTATAATAAATATTGTAAACATGATTTTTCTCCAAGTATTAACGTCTTAACTAGTAAAAATTTATTTATTTTTCATAAGCAGCTTTTTTGTAGCATTGTGATAGAGACAAATTTTTCAATTTTTATATTTATTAATTTTATTAATATTATTATTATTTTTAGCTTAATGCTAGATTGTTATTAAAGCGTGATAATTGCAAATCATGAGATATTTATAAGATATAAGAATATTTTTTTTTTAATTTAATTGCAAGTGGAAAGAAAGATAATATATATTAGAAGAGTTAGGCGCTTGTTTAATCAATTAGAGAAAAAGAGAGAACATTGATGGTAAATGAGAGTGGTAGATAAATAATCTATCATCCTATTAGGAAGAACATTTTTTAGTTTCTTTATTCATTTAATAAATTAATGAAATATCCTATTTTTTGCATGTCAATAAAAACATCATTTTAAACTTCATTTGACTAGTCTGCATAAAGAATATCATACCCTTGAAAATGTAGACAAAAAATTCCTCTATTACTGCACCCATACTAAATGGACCATTTCAATTCATTCAATCAAATGACATTACATTTAATCAATTTATTAATGTCGAATCGTCCCTTAGGGCTGTTAAGGGACGTGAAATAATTCGCTTTCACAATTTATTAAAGCCATATAGTTTGTTCCGAGGGGTGATCCGCGATTGGAAGTAGGTTCACACCTCTTTGGAAGTATTTTGGAAGTACTTGGAAATATTTGGAAGTATTTGGAAATATTTAGAAGTACTTGGAAATATTTGGAAGTACTTGGAAATATTTGGAATTACTTGGAAATATTTGGAATTACTTGGAAATATTTGGAAGTACTTGGAAATATTTGGAAGTACAAGTGGAAGTAGGTGTACAGCATATTAGGTCGCGGTTCAGCCCTCGGTTTGTTCTATCTCAATCAGGACCGGCGCAAGGCAGGTTCAGCAAGAACCCGGCCCCTCGATCTATGAAAATTACCCAATTAAAAAACGCCGATTTTGATGAACTTTTTACAGAATGATGATACCATTAGAATCCAGTTCGATATGCAGCCGTTGCACAAAATCATGTGCTAGAGTAACTCTTTTATTAATTTACTCCAATAATAATTAATAGAAAATCAATGGAGATTTATTGGTTTCTTAGTAAATTCATTCAAATTAGAACTTTTTGAAATAACCATCTTTTTTTTAAACATAATAAATGAATATTTCCAAATAGACCAACTAATAAATTTGTTGAAAAGTTTTTATTTTGCCGAGAGTAGCAGATTTGTTGAATCATAAAGAGAAACAAAGAGGTTGTCCTCTTCTTGATCAATAAATTTATGTTTATCAAATGAATTTATATTATCGGTCCATTTTATAATCATATCTTTTTTACTGTTCAATAAAATATAAAAAATATTAAAAATAACCAAGAAAAATATTACAGTCATCCAAAAAATGTATTTATTTTCGCGAAATGTTTTCATGTATAAAGCTAAAATTTAGTACAGTGTAATGTGAAAATACATAAATTCGAATTGAGTTTCATTAGATAAAATCATTCCAAGTATGAGTTTTTCACAAGTTGTACCAAAGCTGAATACTAAAGGACGTGTTTACTTCAGGTATGTTTTATTAAGATTGGCAATTTATACTCACAGAAAACGTTTTCAGATATGCATACCAAGTTTCAGCTTATTAAATAAAACCATTCTATATTGACAATTCATATTCTCGGAAAATATTTTCAGATATATAATAAAGTGTTTGGGGCTCGATGATGGCCTTCGTGCTCCGTTGCCAGTGTTTCCGTATTAATTAATAGTAGAGATGGTATTCTTGTTAGAGGTGTTGCGGAAAATGATTTACTTGTTGGTTAAGTAATAATAAAACAGTTTCAAGTGTGGGACTTAAAACATCAATGTGTGTTTATTGGTGTACAAACCATATATAATTTTGTTTCTGGCTGTTGGCCCTTCTTCAGCACCTAAGGAGTACAGAAATTTGTTTAGTGTTGCTTCCTTACATTGTAATTGTTACAAAAAAATTTTGCAAAAATTGTCATTGGCATGTTTTTAATTACAAGAAACAAGGAGAGAATAACATAAAATGACATTTGACTCTACCTTATCAGCATTCTATGTATACACATTTTGGCCTTTTCGAAAATAGAAAAGGTCCATGGCTTGGAATTGCTTGTACACCAATAAACACACATTGATGTTTTAAGTCCCACACTTAAAACTGTTTTATTATTACTTAACCAACAAGTAAATCATTTTCCGCAACACCTCTAACAAGAATACCATCTCTACTATTCAGATATATAGTTAAAATTTGGTGAATTGTAACATATTTGAGTACCAATTTTATGCTCATTAACTAAAACCATTCAAGATTGACATAGATACTCTCAGGAAACGTTTTAATGTAAAAAGCTAAAATTTAGTGCATTATAAGATAGTTACGCACCAATTTTCAGCTCATTAACTAAAACCATTCAAGATTGTCATTTTGTATTATCAGGAAACATTCTATGGTATAAGATAAGAATTTGGCGCAATGTAATGTGAAAATACTTATTTGGGTACCAATTTTCAGGTCATTAGGTATAACTAAAACCATTTATACCAAATGAAAATAATTTGTATCTTATATATGGATCAATAATTTTTTTAGCTTAATTGATATTTTTTCAACAAAGTAAATGAAGAAATACGAAATATTCGAGAAAAATTTTTTTTTCAAACAAATCAGCCAACACGTTTCAACTGGTTGTCCATGCGAGTCTAGACTTGTTTGAAATAGTCTTGAGTTTTCATCATTAAAATCTATTAAATATTTGTAATTGGAAATGAGCAAAACGGTCAATTCTAGAGCAATTGAGTACTGATACTATCTAATGGTTGACTTCTTGACCCGAAATCGAATTCTCATATGAGAAAAGTTTTTACTAATTAAGTAAGTTTGGCACACGTGTTTGTATTATTATAATATACTGTACACCTGTTCACTGTGAAACTACACACCCTTTACTTTATTAATTAATATGATATTTCACCTAAAACCTACACCACTTTCCCTAAGTAAAAAAAATATACCAACCTTGTCCTAGTCAAAATGACTTTTTCAAAAATAATTTTTATAAAAAAGAATAAAACCTTCACGACTTCAAAAAAATTAAATGCAACAAATAAAATAATAATAACTTAAAAATAAAATAAAATACACTAAAAGGTATAAAATAATTATTTGAAGTCGGTGCAAAACAAACTATACCTATAAGCGAGCGTACCCGCCAAATGTACTAAGTAAGATCCGTCGAGTGCGATTCAAAAAATGTATATGTTTGGCACCGAAGTAATTTCATGTTAATATTTCGTCGTTTAGTTTTAACTAAATGAGATAATTATTTTATATCTTTTAGTGTATTTTATTTTATTTTTAAGTTATTATTATTTTATTTGTTGCATTTAATTTTTTTGAAGTCGGTTTTATTCTTTTTTATAAAAGATTATTTTTATTTTTCTCTTTTTAGTGATGTTATTAATAGTGACTTAATATAATACCTTGCATGCATCTCGTAAAGAAAGCGTCGGGCGAATGAATCAGAAATGATAATAAAATTCAATTCATAAATATAGAAATTCTCTCGAAACATTTGCGGGTTTTAAATGAATGTTTAAGGATTTTTATTATAAAAGATTATATTTATCATAATTTCGATTATTTGCTCATAAGAATTGGAAATTTGCGTTATTTCGTCGTTGATCATATCATCAGAACTTGACCAAATTAATATGGTACCATCCCTAAGATATCCCCTTTCTAATAAAAACAGAATCATCGAAATCGGTTCATAAACAAAGAAGCTAGGCCTGAACAAACCTGACAAAAAAGTTCTAATACCAATGAAAAAACGGGACCAATCGGAAGCTAGACTGAACCCAATGCAAAAAAACCCATCAAAATCGATTCACAATTGACGGAGATATGAGGTAACATAGACACAAAAAAAAAAAATTCAGTCGAATTGAGAACCTTCTCCTTTTTTGAAGTCGGTTAAAAATCTAACATTGCGGTTAGTATATAAGTTCCGACTCTTGAAAAGTTTTCACTTTTTTCTGATCCAAACTACTAAAACAATGTATTTTTCGTAATTTTGAATTTAAGTTGTTAAGTTGTTCCGCCAAATGCGTTTTTCGTAGGATTTTTCTGAAATTTAGATATATTATTATTGAAATACTTGTGCATCGATTGGTGGCAAAACGAAATTGATGAACAATACAGTTCCGGAGATATTTAATTTCAAAAATCGATTTTTTCGGGCTCTTTAGCATTGCACTATACGGGATATCGGAAAGTTTACATACATATTTAATTATAATTAAGAAACCCTTCGTACAATTTTTATAAAAAACTAAACCAACATTAAACAATAACCAATACATATTTTAAGACAAGTTCATTCATAGTTACAACACAGTTTCTGAGATAATAAGGAATAAATAATGAAAAATGTATATAAAAAAATTCTCACTAAAAACATTTTGGCAACAGCGCATTTATTAAACCAGCGAAAGAGGGAGTAAAAAGTAGAAAGCGCGCGTGCGCTAGATTTTTTCAAAATTATAATTTTCATAAGATGTAACGTAGGCGTTGATTACATTTGTTAAAAAATAACAAAACGATATTTATAGAAATTTTTGAAAATATTATTATTTTTATTATTATTAGTTCACTCTTTAAAGTATATAAGTTTAATTTTTTTCTGGATAAGGGTATGGCTAATCATTTTTTACTTTACCATACAGGGTGTATGGTCAAGTATTGTGATCGTGCATGAAATAAGCGTTTTTTTCTTCTTTTTTTCGAAATAATAATTGTTTTCTCAAAATGTCTGCTAGTCTGTTAGTTAGTCTGTGCGTTACCAAATTTTTGTGGACGAGCTAGCTCAAAAACTAGTGTGAATATCGAAACCAAATTTCACACGTAGTTTTGGTCCATTGACATTAAGAGCTGGTTAGATTTTGGTGCATATCGACCCAAAATTAAGGGGGGGGGGTTAAAATTTAAAATTATAATCTTTTCAAACTAAAAAAAAAAAACAAGAAAAATGAAATATACAATAAAATAAACCTATAATAATGAAAATATTTTTTTCTGGGGCCAAAATTAATGGTGGGGGGGGGGGGGCGAAATCTAGGCCATTTTAGCAAACTCAACCAAATTTTGTACACATAATCAGCGGACCCCCTAGAAGTTTAAAAATACAAAAACTAACCACCCAAAATGTATGTTTCTTTCCAGTACTGACATGAGTTAATGTATAGCAATCTTGACATTTTATTGAAAAAATAGAATTCAAACCTAATCGCCTTTCATCAACAATATTTTTTAATAAAATATCTTTCTGACAGTGACAACAGGTTAGGTTATTCGCCAACTCGCCCACTTCAATTATTCGGGTACCTACATTAGCACTCTTAGTACACATTTTTTTTCGTTTTTTTCCCTCATTCATTACCGCAACAGCTTTTAATCGTTTATTTAGAACTTTTTGATTAATAAATCGACCTTTAAAATGTATTTTATCATTCATTTTATCTGTCACTTTAATGTCATGTATAAAAATATTCAATCTCTTTCGATGTTGTCAAATTTCTCAAACGAGCACGGGATTGGCTAGATTTGGTACAAAAACAGCAAAAAGTGTTGGCCTTATGAACTATGAATCCTTATTGACTGTTCTATATACTTGAGCATTAACTTTTTGCTGGTATTGTCGCGAAACAACTACCTTAAATGAGATTGATATTTTAGATATTATCAGAGTTTGGAGTGATTTGTTTGTGTTTCAGAAGGGCTGGGGCAGCCCCACTTGCTGAAATAGAGATCTTTCTAATTGAAGTCAGTGTCAATATTAATTTTTTTTTTTTCGAAAGATTCCATTAAAATAAATTCAATTTATGGCAAATACGTGTAATTTTAATTTCTTCTCAAAATCCAAAAGATTTTCCAAAAGAGGCCCTTAAAATACATTAACGAGCTATAATTAAACTTTTTTGAAAGATTTTAATAAAATTATTATAATTTTTTCTTTCTTAAGAAATAAGAATACTTACATAGTTGTAAAAATTAAAATTATTACTTATAATAATTAAAATTGTACCATATATAAGATCTCACTCAAAATCCAGAATTTGTTCAAAGGGAAATCTTTAATTAAATTTTTTCCATAGATCTCAACGAAATTATAATTTTCTCCTCTCATTATGAACACGGATTTTTTATTCAAAAGATTCCTATGAATTTTTTTTTCTTTCTTAAGATTACTCACTTGAAAAAAGATATAAAATTACATAGAAATTAAAATTTTATCCGATATGTCTTTCTCGAATTCCAAAGAATCGCTCCAAGGCAGAAGGAAATGTTTGTATTAAATAATATAAAAATAAAAACTTTTGGAAAATTTATAATTTTCCATTTTATTTTTCTTAAGAATACTCACTTGACAAAAAAAGTTAAAATTATTTAAGGATTAAAATTTTTAAATAGCTCTCGACATTTAAAAATTTAGTACCTGGAGGCACCGAGCGATGCTCGGTAACTTCTTCCTTCAGTTAAAACCTTTATTTTAATATTATTTTAAATTTAAAATTCTAATAAAAAGGTCGATTTTTATTTGAGAGCCGTTTTCAAATTAAAAAAATACAAATATATATAGTATTCTCCCACTGTACCCCCCACCCCGCTTGACCCCACCCCCGAAACCTCGCCCTACCCCCGGATCCCCCACCTCCTGCACCTGTTTTGATTCAACCATATGATTCATTTTTATTCATCCAATTGTTAATAAATAAAACCTATCAAAATGTGTTGTTTTTTCAGAAAATTGAGACCTGCTTATGCGAAATATATTTTTAAATAAATTCTTGATTATTTTTTATTCTATTAAATAAATAAAGTTCTTTATAAAAACAATTATAAAACGTTTATTAATATTTCTAACGTTTAGGGAGAACAAAATATGTTAAAATCCACAATCACAATCCTTCTTCAAGGCCTTTTAGAACAATTTTTTTTTTTTTTTTTAATGCAATCGAATGCAAGAAGGGGTGCACCAGTAAAGATGTAGCCCCTATGGATCTCGAAAGACCCTTGCATTACCGAAGAGAAGGGAAAGTTGATTAAGAGAGGATGTAGACGCAGGTGTCTATGCACCCTGGTTTTGAAGGTTTGAAGATCATAGGTGCTGGGAAAGATAGAGGCTGGGAGAGAGTTCCAGTTCCTTGAAGTCATGGGGATATATGTATTCGCGAATGAAGTGGTCCGGCACTTTTCCAATTTGACAGCGAAAGAGTGTTGGGAGTCGGCAAAACGTGTGCTGCGTGCAAAGCATGCTTTGGGGGGAATTATTGATTTTATCTCGTCAGAGCACCTGCCGTGATAGTATCTATAGAAGAGGGAAAGGGCAGAGACATCTCTTCGATGAGCTAGCGAGTCGAGGGAGTCGGTGAGGGTAGAATCGTCAATTAGCCTGACGGCTCGTTTCTGAATTGCATCAAGGGTAGCAAGAGAAACAAACAACCCATTGTCTGTCTGGTTATAAAAGGAAAAGGGAAACCATTTTTAAAACCCTAAGAATGGGATTTGTCTACCTGAGAATAATTAATTTGATTACGAAAAAACCCATCAAAAACAATTTTGTCGAAGATGAGACCGTCACAGATCGAATTGTCACCCCAAAAACCCCCTAACCCGTGAATTTCATCAAAATCGGTAAAGCCGTTTTCAAAATAGAACTAAGATACAAATATATAAACAAACAAATATATATATACAAACAAATAAATATACAATTTTTTCTCGTTTAATAAAGAGTAGATATTACCAATATTATTATGGTTTCAAAAATTTTCGAAAGATTCTCGAAGTCTAATTAATTTTTCGAAAGATTCCGGAGAAACTATAATTTTTCTTCTTTCTTACGAACATTAAATTGAATTATAAATAAAATTTACTTAAGAATTGAAATTCTATTTTCTTCTTAAAATTCAAGAATTTGTTCAAATGGACTTCGTATGTAGTTTTACAAAATTTTTAAAAGTTGGTATATTTAATTTTTTTCTACTAAAGATTTGAATGAATTTATATTTTTCTATTTTTTTCATCTTTTATAATTTGTTTTTTTCTCTGTATTTTTCAAAATATTTTTAATTAAACTTTTGAATAGCATTAACATTTTAATTCAACCTCGCACACACATCTAATTCAATGGCTAGAAATTGTTGACCGAAAATTTTTTCAAAATATTGATTTCTATTTCAATAACACACAAGCTTTCATAATTGGGTCTAAATGAATTTCAAATGAAAAATGTAAATGATAATTAAATGCATTTATACATATGTATGGCCTTAATAAAATCTTATAAAACCGTCTAGATCGAATGGAGATAAAAAACTCTTAAATACTTAACATTTATAACATGACAAAGAGGGGGTATATATTAAAAAAATCGATAGGTTAAAACAACAACAACACTAAGTTAGGGTGAATTTTAAAATTGGCCTGTTTGCTTACTATGAAAGATATTAATTTGCCGATAGTAATAGATTCAAAGTTACAAGAAATCATAAGATGGTGTCATCTATCAAATCCGATGGAATGGAATATTTTTAATTATATGTCAGAGGGTTGTTTTTCACCCCCTCGGGAATCGAACCCGAGTACCAGTAACAGCAATCCGGGCCACCTGGCTCACCTGCAGGATGCAAACCTCTCTGACATATGTACACGCGTAAAATATTTTACTCAAAGATTGTTATCTTAAATTTGCCGAGGGGTGAAAAACAACCCCTCTGACATATAATCAAAAATATTCCATTCCATCGGATTTAATAGATGACACCATCTTATGATTTCTTGTTTCCTTACTGTAATTCTTTACATAATATTAAGAGGAGATTTCATTATTTCATTTTCATTCATTGAGTCTCATCGTAAACATTATTTTTGTATATATACCGGGTCAGTTTTTTATCTTGAGACAGTCTTATAACTCAAAAGCAGTGCATTATATAAACAAAAGTTTCAAATAAAAGTTTATTTATATCGAGGGGGAAACTAAACTACGCTACTTTTGTCTATCTAGAACAAGCTTTCAAGGGTATTTTAAGGTCAAGTTCTGTTTTTTAAATAGAAACCTAGATATTTCTTTTCATATTCATAATCTACAAAAAAAACTAAACAACTTTCATAAGAACTATTTTTTTATTCGACATCAAATAAACAAAATATTAAATCAATTATTATATCTCAAAAAATCCTAATAATTATTTTTAACAATTATTCAACTTAATTATCAAATAATAATGATCAAATATTTAATTAATAGATAAACAATTTAATAATAATTTATAATTTAATCATTTTTCGACACTGTTCTGTGAAATTCCAAAGTGTTATCGCTAGTCTTCTGGATGAATTCCAGTTGCAATTTTGTTTTTTGGCCTGTTTCAGTTTCTTCATAGCTTTTACATTTCCTATTTCTTTTTTAACAGATTTACAACACGATAAAATAAAGCTTAGGAGGGTGTATTCTATTCCTACCAGGAAAACGCTCAGTATCCATTTTATAGGCAGCCCCATAACACTTCTTCAACATTCACCATAAATTAAGACCATTTTAATTCTATCTTTAACAAAAAATGCTCCATTTTTATTACAGTAATACAATATAACTATCTTTTGGATTGACACGAGAAAGAAACTTTTTTAAACTCAAAAAGTAGAAAATAATCTCTTAAATCTGTGTATAATGAAGTATTAACATGTATTATAAACACTTAATTTCATTAGTTTTTAAAGTGAATTTGGTGTTGCGATTGGTGAAACATTTTTCAAAATTATTGGATAAAAATACTTGGTAGGTTTCACATTAAGATATAAAAAAATAAAACGAATTTATTTTTAGAGAATCTTTAATCTCGATATATATATTTCGGGTGACTAACCCATCTTCAGGAGATACAGGAAGTAACTGATCTGAATAAGTCGAAATTGAATACAAGTAAATAGTAAAATTTATTTTTTAAGATAACAAAAGAGTAAATATTTAAAATTAGTGGAGGGAGAAAAGATAGGAAGTCTACTTTGGATTAATTTTGAATGGCCTTTTGAGAAAAGAGGATTTCAAATTTGAATACAATTCAATGGTAAAATTTATTTTTAAGATAACAAAGGGGTAAATATTTAAAATTACTGGAGGGAGAAAAGGTAGGAAGTCTATTTTGGATTAATTTTTAATGGCCTTTTGAGAAAAGAGGATTTCGAATTTGAATACAACTCAATGGTAAGATTAATTTTTAAGATAACAAAAGAGTAAATATTTAAAATTCGTGGAGGAGAAGTCTATTTTGTTTAATTTTGAATGGTCTTCTGAGAAATGAGAATTTACACACAAAACAAATTTGCAAATATTTAAAGAATGTAATCAATGATTGTACTTTTTTTAACTTCTAATTGATTATTTAGTATATTCGTTTTATTTGAGAGAGCTAATTTTATTTCAGTTGACTCTAAAAAATCTAAACGTAAGCCCTTTCTTTCGAAATGTAACGGAACTAGGTGGCTAATAGAAGAGGTGTGTTTATTCAAATGTAGATGATTGGCGAAGGTAGAAGTTGATTCCATATTAATATCATCTGATCTGCTGAGACTATTAAAGGCTCTTTCATGTTCCGAGTAGCGAGTTCTAAAAAGAGCGTCCAGTTTGTCCTATGTAGATTGCGTCGCAATTATCACAAGTCAATTTATATACCCCTGATTTATCTAATTTATGAATTTTGTCTAATTTATTATTAATTAGCTGTGAACCTAAAGTGTTTTTATTATATAAAGCAGGAGTTATACCAGGACGTTCTAAGATTTGAAGCTATAGGGTTTGTAACATGGTTCGAAATGAAGGGAGTCTTTTAAATATTTTAACAGTTCCGGAATTAAATTAATCCAAAATAGACTTCCTACCTTTTCTCCCTCCAGTAATTTTAAATATTTACCCCTTTGTTATCTTAAAAATAAATTTTACCATTGAATTGTATTCAAATTTGAAATCCTCTTTTCTCAAAAGGCCATTCAAAATTAATCCAAAGTAGACTTCCTATCTTTTCTCCCTCCACTAATTTTAAATATTTACTCTTTTGTTATCTTAAAAAAATAAATTTTACTATTTACTTGTATTCAATTTCGACTTATTCAGATCAGTTACTTCCTGTATCTCCTGAAGATGGGTTAGTCACCCGAAATATATATACGAGATTAAAGATTCTCTAAAAATAAATTCGTTTTATTTTTTTATATCTTAATGTGAAACCTACCAAAGTATTTTTATCCAATAATTTTAAACTTAATTTCATTATTGTGAGGTTCAATTTAAAAATTTTTTATTTAATCATTATTATTTGATAATAAAGTTGAATAATTGTTAAAAATAATTATTAAATTTTTTTGAGATCTAATAATTGATTTAATATTTTGTTTATTTGATGTCGAATAAAAAAATAGTTCTTATGAAAGTTGCTCAGTTTTTCCTGTAGATTATGAATTTGAAAAGAAATATATAGGGATCCATTTAAAAAACAGAGCTTGACCTTAAATTTCCCTTGAAAGCTTGTTCTAGATGGACAAACAATAGCATAGCTTAGTTCTCCCTTCATATAAATATAGATCTTTTATTTGAAACTTTTTTCCATATAATGCACTGTTTTTGAGTTATAAGACTGTCTCAAGATAAAAAACTCACCCGGTATATATAGATGTATATATTGAGGTTTGGATAAATTAAACAAAACTTTTATTATGCCAACCTTTGATTATTTGATCATCTTCTCGACCTTCAAATTTTCCATTTTCAAGATGATCAAATAAATAATCGAATGGTTGGCATTGAAATAATTAAAGTGTTGTTTCTTTGACCTGATTTAAAATATTTCTCAATAAATGAGAGA
Source organism: Forficula auricularia (assembly GCA_024734495.1). Classification (NCBI taxonomy): domain Eukaryota; kingdom Metazoa; phylum Arthropoda; class Insecta; order Dermaptera; family Forficulidae; genus Forficula; species Forficula auricularia. The sequence continues at coordinate 527,581 of JALMQS010000075.1, forward strand.
TTTCATCTAATTTTAATTTAATAATTAATAAACAATCACTTCAGGAACTTGATTTCAAAATGAAATATTTACCAGGATGTTTTATAGGAATTGACAACTATCTAAATTCTAAATCTGATCTTAGAAAATGTAAATTGACACCCTTATTCTCATTAAGTTTCAATTTTCTTGCTCTTTTCCTTATTGATTTTTTTTTGAGGGGGTATCAAGAAGTATTTTTTTTAAGAGCTTATTAAGCACTTCTAGCTAAGTAGTCCCCAAAAACAATTAATAAAAATAAATAAATAAAATAATGCATAGTTCGATCAGGGGAGTCTCGGCGTATATTCGAAAATTTGTTTTTTTCTAACTCTATTTCGGGTTTCCTATATAAAATATTCTCCTGATTTTTTAAATATGGTCTTTCACGATAATATATCTCAAGTCGAGTATTCCTCCCCCAGGATACCCATGAACTCCCCAATTCCTACCTCTCGGATTTTTATTATATCTCAAGAAGACAAATAAAAATTACTTTTGAAAGTGATCTTATGCCTTTTTGAGGGATATTCCTATAAATATAGACAAGGGATATTTTTCTTAGCAAAAGAAAGATAGTAATTAATTTTAGTGATTTCATCAATACTTAGGCTTCTAATCCAAAAAAAAAAATTAAATTGAATTAGATACTAAAAACTCAAACCCAAAATAAAACAGTAATTCTTTATTTCATGGTAGGTGGACATGATGGCAACATTATCAGTCAATGTCATGATCAAAGAATTGCTGGCATTTTTAAAATAGTACTTTTAGAAAATAAAACCTTCCCCTAAATTTTGCATTGGTATTTACCATGAGATGATGAGGTCCTTAACTAGAGATTGCATTTTGGAAATATGCTAATTTTAAGTTTGATAAATATAATAATATACCTATTGTTCAAATAATAATAAATAAAAAAAAACAGGCAGGCTCGCAATAGTTCACATTACTATATAATATAAATGTGAAAGTAAAAAAAGTTAAAACATATAGCAGGGGTGTCCAACCATTTGGCTTACACTGGCCACATTTAAAGAAAAAAAAAATTGTATCGGATCCCGGATAAAATATATTATAATTCTATTGATATTTGTTATTCAAAAAAGATAGTTAATAGGTAATGTAGAAATAAGAACTTTATTATTTTTTTAGATCATAGTGAGCTTTTAATTTTACTTTTCGTAAATTTTATACTTGAAAATAGCTTCTCGTATATTTAAATGCATACCCATAAACCCACATACTTACAAAAAGTAGTATTATGTATTAGTATATTTGTTTATAATTTTTCCTGGCTAGAAAATTAATATAAAATTCTAATAAATATTCAATTTTTCTTTCAGATCTAATAGTTGTTCCAGAAGATTCAATCAGAAAGTTTGTAAGTAGAAAATTTATTTTTAATGAAAATGCAGTCGAAAATAGACCAATATGATGATGATTTTTTTGGAAATCTTGAAATTTAGTTCCAGATTAAAAATTTAAAATTAGTACTTTTATTTTTCAAAAACTTCACAATAGATTTTCTTATTTTAGAGAAAAAAGATTATCAGACTAAATCACTATATGTTTTCAAGTATTTACATATAAATCTCAATGTTTTAAGGAATTTTATGACTTTTATTGGGTCACGGGTGTCACAGCCCTGGTTTAAATCGAATGGAATTAAAGAAGGATATGATGAATGATAATTTATTTCTTAAAAGGGTCACGGATATATAATAATCCCTGACTATCCATTATCTATTGACATGTAAGAACGTGCAAGGATCTAAAAGAGAAGTTTTGGTCAATGAGAGAAATTAACAATTATGTAATTGTGATTGTTCTAGAAAACCCCAATTCCTTGTCTCCTTGTACTAGAATGATATAACTATAGACTTGGTTAGTGACGTAGAATATAAATTACTGAAATAATAAATATTTTAGAAAATGAAAAATGAGAAGAAGAAGAATTTTTAAATATTCGAAACTTAATTATTTTTTATCGGATATAGTTGAGCTTATAATTTTGCTTTTAGTGAATTTTATTCTTGAAAAAAGTTTCACGTAAATGTATTATTTTCAAATTTCGAAAAAGGGAATAAATATATCTCTACTTGTAAATCTCAATGTTTTAAGAAAGTTTATGATTTTATGTTAGGCCACACTAATTGCAGTGCCGCATGCGGCCCGCGGGCCACGGATTGGACAGCCCTGACATATAGTAATAAAATAGTTTATTGAAAATTTGTCCTTATTTGGTACCATATATTCGTCTGAAATAAATTACAATATCTCTGTAAATTTTATGGAAAATATTAATAGAAGCTAATTTGTAGCTGATAGGGCCTTCTGTTAATTCAAATTTTATTTTCTAAATTGTTATAGTCATTTTTGGAAATACTACATGCACATATTCACGGATTTTCAAAAATAAAAAAATAAAAAAATAAAAACACATTTATGGAGTCAGGGGTAGGTAAAAGATATGTAAAAATCTCTGCTTCGAATTTTTTTACGAAAACAAGATTTCCATTATTTTAAAATAGAATCATTGATTCTATTTATTAGTAATGGAAATAAAATAAATAAATAAAAAGTCAACACAGTGTCTTTCCTTTAAAAAATTAAAGAATTTCGCATAAGGCCGCTTTGTCATTGAATTTATATTATGATTATTTTCATAATGAAATTAACAAGTAATGAATTGTAAGCTAGTCAAATAAAGAATTTATTTTATTTTTTTGTCACTGTTCGATAATTCAATCAAATCTTTTTGAAGATTTATTGGTGCCTTAGATTACTGGAAATAGAAGATGGAAAATTTGTCTAAATTTTATTTTTGATGAGCACGCGGTCAATACCTCATCCTATCTACTTCCTTCTCTAAATAAATAAATAAATAATTTTCTTAAGAGAAACTGAAGAATTGGGCTAAAAATTCTCAAATAAAATAATGGTATAAATAGACAGACGGTGGCTATTTTTACATGAAATCCGAATGAAAAAAAATTGGAATAAATTGTGGATAAAATAAAGTAAAGAATTTAATATTTAGTATATTTGATTATAAAATCAAATGTATCTTACTTAATACAAAATAATTGATTACTTACTAAATATATATTTGCAATATGCTGCATTTTTTCGTTAAAACGATTTTAAATTCGAAAAAAATGAATAATCAGTAAATTAATAAAGATTGTATATTTATTTTCAATTGTCTCAAAATTAATTTATTTTCAATTAAATATTGGTCAGCTTGTGACTTTAAACCCAAAACCTTAAAGTGCCTTTTCTTTATTGGTGATGATAAAAAATCACAGCTCCTTTAGGTTCCTCCTTAACCACAATTTATCTGAATGCAGTGAAAACGAGTCAAATTAGAATTGATCCAACTAAAAATGCAATATTATTCAATTGGTATAATGGAATTTTTTAATAAAAAACTTCGAATGTCGTTTTAACCAGCATTTCAGGGATAGTTCCTTCTTTCTTCAGGCTTCAGGGTTTATGAAATTAACAGGAATGGGTTTGAAAACATTTTTTATACAATAATGTACACAAGTTAATATTATCTCTATGTAAAATATACAAACATAATGGAAGGAAATAAAAATTAATTATTCTATTATCGGAAAAAATATATATATATTTTTTAAAGAGACTGAAAAAAGTGATTATTTTATTTTTGGGATATTTTAACGAAGTTATATATTTCAATTCTATTTAAAATATACTTACTATTAAAAATCATCTGAAAAATGAAATATAACTTTTCTAAAACAAAGATAAAATTTTTCATATATGGGGCCCTTTTGTGAAATGTTCTCATTTGAGGGAGAGTTGAAAAGTTAATTAAACTTATTTGTATAGGTACGTAAATATACAAAAAATTATTATTGCCGGCCAACCTCGCTTCTGTTAATTTTCTAAAGGCTGAAGAAGGAAGAAATAACTTAAGAAACATTGGAGTAAAAAGGTTGAAACTAGATTTAACTTTAGTTTTTATCGAGGGGTGAACCGCGACCTAATATCGTATACCACTACTTCCACTTCCATTTTAATTTCCAAGTAGAGTCAATAGATGAAGAGGCATTATCTAATGAATTCCAAAATAATTCCACCTAATTCCAATCGCGGTTCAACCCTCGGTTTTTATTATGAAATAATCAAGTAGTGGTTCATTATCCTGAGCTTCCTCCATCAGAATCGACTTATATTACCAGTATGTCTTCTAGAAAATATGCAATTTAATTTTTTAAAACAATTAAATATAATTCACATTAGTGATTAAACTTCAAAAAATATAAAAAAAAACGGGGAACACAAAACAAATAAATTAATTAAATTTGGTTATTATTAGCAGAGACGCAAGAGAGGGCTGTAAACCCGGAGCCCGGTTCCTGAAGAATGCCCTGAATTCAAAAAATGAACTTTTTTACAATATAATAAATATTTATATATATTTTAACAAATATTCAAAAAGAAGAGTGCCGATAAGATTCTGCCCCTGGGCTCTCGGCGGCCCCGATTTTTAAGAAATATGAAATTGATGACTTACCGTGCGCAAGAATGAAACATCATCTTGCTCGGAGCCTCCTTCACTATCAGCCATCCTGGTGGTGTTGTCGTTTCACTTTTTAACAAAACCAACAAAAATTTAAAAAAAAGTAAAAAAAAAATCAACAACTGTTATCCACTCATTTATTTATTTCTTAACATCGTCGACATGATTAATTAATTTTATTTATTTATTTTTGTTTTAATTAAGTTTTCTATTTTTTTGGTATTTTTGATAGTATCGGTAAAACTATATAATGATAATATGTATATCCGAGTAATTACGAATAAGGTGTGTTATGTTTGTATGGGGTGTTAGGGTAAAAGGTATGCGATAGAGGTGAGATGGAATCGGCTCGAGGCTCTCCCCGTGACTGTCAGCCCCCACCACGAAAAATAAGAGATAGGGGGACAGTAAAGGGGTGAGCGCGACGCCGGCGTCGCCGCCGCCGCAGTGTTGCGCACGCATATTTAGAATCCCCTCTTCAACCCTTTGAAGAATGCGGAATGCTTGCATCCTCCTAGAGCTAGAGATATTCCAATACACGGAAGTGAAATCTAAGGATCCCTATGGTCTTTTTAACTAGTATAGTTTTGATTTCATCTGAGTACGATCTATAAATATTCTAGCCTATTTAGTGTACACACAGTGGCGAAGCCAAAAAATTATCATGGGGGGTCAATCCATAAAACAAAATATTTAGTGTGAATTTTTTTTATTTAAACAAATAGTCCAGTTAACTGTGTTTTTAGGCGGAAAGTTTTGGAGTAGTTATAATTTCTTCAACCCTTTATGTTTTTGGGTGTGCTGAATCCGAATCTGAGGTTTGCTAACAAAATTTCGTGACGGAACATTGTCAAAAATGCAAAAAAATTTAAAAATTCTAATTTTTTGGCAGTTTTTTATAACTCGAAAACTATCAACTTTTCGTAAATAACCTTCCTATTCAAAATAAAAGTTCATAAAATTTCCTTCAAATTTCCTCATTTAGGTTTTTTTTCCGACCAACCGTTCGGGCTCAAGCGCTAGTTGAAAATTGGCGTATTTTTTCTGTTTCTGCAAATCCCAAAAACTCGCGCTTTTTTTCGATTTTTTTCATTTTTGACCATGATTTAATTACGGTTAGTTTGCCATAAGAAACGGTTTGTCGTTGGCGTTACTCATCCCATGAGCCCTTCCCTTGGCGGGGGGGGGATTCTGCTTTAATTTATGATTTGAAAAAATTGAAACATGTAATTGGTGAATTTCAAGTTTCTACCTTATTAATTTTACAAGTTACAATGTTCTGAAAGACGTAGACAAACATTAATTATATCGATACTAATACTAATTGTGTCCGATTTTACTTTTACCCTCTAAACCAAAATTACCTATATCTTGGAGGAAATGTGAAAATTTTTTAAAACTTACACCTCAGATTTTAAACAATTGGCAATTTTTGTCAAAAAAGAGATAGAAATTTACAATTTTATAAAGAGTTGCAGTTATTATTAATACAAACTTGTGTGCTAAATTAGTTAATAATTATGTTGTAAAACCGTTGGATATCTCTTCTTAAAACAATTCGATTTTTTTTCTGTTTTTCTTTATATTTCAGTGGGTAATTTTAAAGCTAAATTTTTGTTTTATAAATACATGCAATAAATATTTTGTCCCTAGAAGCAACTTTCTACACTCTACTGCTTTTGAATTATCCTAGGTATCAGAATCCAAAAAGATGGATAGACAGACAAAAAAATAATACTTGAAATTGATTTTTTTACGAGTCCAAACAAATATTTTTAAATATTTTTAAATACTAATAATTCTAAAGAAAGTTTAGATTTTTGACTGCCCAGTCCAAAATTAGAGAATTTTTATTTTTTTAATATTAAGTACTCTCTTTAATTTTGGAGATAAATTGATTGTATTTAATGAAAAAATTTGTGTATTTCTATATTATTATAAATTAATTTAACATTGGTGTTACAGGAACAAATTATTACATACATTTAAAATTGGGAAAGAAAAAAATTTATTATAAACAAAAGGATCAGACGAAGTTCGAACCCGGGACTTTCATGTATCCGGATGAGAGTTGTTTATATGTACTTCAATTATATTTCAATATTAAAAAAAAAAATGTTTGGATTAACAATATGAAAAGTAGCCCAGAATCTTGACGTTCATGATGCTTTTAACTAAGTACATAAATATATCTAACGGATAGACATTTTTTTACTTTACCATACAGGGTATGGTCAAGTATTGTAATCGTGCATGAAAAAAGTGGTTTTTTTCCTTCTTTTTTTCGAAATATCTCAAAAACGGCTCAAACTATTTTGATTAAAAAATTGAGCGAAACCATGGCCTTTCGCTCTGCAAAAAAGTCCATATAAGTGAACATCGAAAAAATTATATTTTTCGAGATAATAATTGTTTTGTCAAAATGTCTGTTAGTTAGTCTGTGCGTTACCAAATGTTTGTGGACGAGCTAGCTCAAAAACTAGTGCGAATATCGAAACCAAATTTCACACGTAGTTTTGGTTCATTTAGATTAAGAGCTGATTAGATTTTGGTGCATATCGACCCAAAATTAAGAGGGGCGGAGGGGGGTTAAAAATTAAAAATCTAGGCTATTTGAGCAAACTCAACCAAATTTTGTATACATAATCAGTGGGAGCCCAGAAGTCTAAAAATGCAAAAACTAACCGCCCGAAATTGCTGGGGGAGGAGGGGGGTGTAAGGTCAAAAAATTAAAAAGGGGCTCTTGTACCAAACTCAACTAAATTTTGTATACATAATCAGTGCGACGCCGGAAGTTTAAAAATGGAAAAACTAACCGCCGAAAATGGGGGGGGGGTCAAAAAATGAAAATATAGGTTCTTGTTCCAAGCTCAACCAAATTTTCTATACATAATCAGTGTGCACACAGTAATCTAAAAATGCAAAAACTAACCCCCCCCCCCTACATGATTATAAATAATTTTATTAAATATTAAATATAAGTGAGAGGCCAGGTTGTGTGTAAAGTCAAGTGGATGGCCACATCAGAACACATCAGCTTATTTTAGTAAGATTTTTAAATATTAATTAACAAATAATAGAATTAAAGTAATATGAAATACATTTTTAAAATATGATTTATTTTAGATTTTTGAGGATTTGGATTTATATGTAGTCTAATCCTTTAAATTTTTTGATTATTTGGGTTGGAACTCTAACTAGAGTTTACCCCGTATTGTATTATAACAATAGTAATAAATATATGGGAAGGGAAAAGAGAAAACATTTTGGTCACTGTTTGTTCTCTTCAAATTTTGATGATTTATCATTTTTTTCTTTTTAAAGCTGAAATTCGACAGGAAAGTGCAGCTTATTAGTATAAAATGTAGCCTAGTTCTAATTGAATGTTTAAGAGCTCTTCATATAACGATTTGATTCTTTTTCTGTGAATCCTTCGTTTTTTAAATAATACATACATTTTGGCTCTAAAACGGCCTTATGATTGGTTCATATTTTAATATTAGCTTTTTTCCAAAATTTCAGTTAGTGTTAATTAATTCTAATGGAATATAATTTATTAAAAGTAGATATGAGGAGAGGCAGCCAGGAAAATAAAAATTAAATTTTCTTATTTCGACGTTTCGATTGAATATCAACAGGATAAATAATTATTTATTTTTATTATTTTTTTGTGATTAAATGTAACATTATGGTGTTTCGATGGATTTTGTAAAAAGAGCAACATGTTGATAATATTAAAATAAAGTGATTCTTTGTCCTGATGAACATTAAATAAGAAGAAAAAAGAGAATTAGAATTTTTATTTTCCTGGATGTCTCTTGTCATATCTACTTATAATAATACATCTACGTCCAAGCAAGGCGGAACGATCTTAGGCCAGGGAGGTCAAAACTTGGAAAGTGATGTAGGGGCTACTGGGGGTCTGGGGGTATGGAATACCCCCAAGAAACGGGGGGTCTGGGTGCCTCCCCCAAAAATTATGTAACTAGGAAAACAAAACCTTTGTTCATAAAAAAAAAGAATTAATTTTTGGGTAAAATAACGGTAAAATTTCTTTCTTTAGGAGGTCCGCTGACCCCCTTGATCCCGTAGACAAATTCCCAGAGGGGTCAGATGACCCCCATGACCCACGGTTCCGCCGTCTCTGGCTATGTCTTCGTTTTGATTTATTAAATATTGACACATTTCATGGACAAAACAAGTGTGTTATCTATTACAAAATAAAATATATTAAATATCTATCTACAATTTACATAGAAAAATAATAAATTAATAGGTCTTTTTAAATGATTTAATTTTGATGTTCACTTCTAAATAACAGAACACAAAATCAAAAAAGAGTGTTCATGTGGAAATTGTGTCAACAATCCAATTAGTAAACTTGGCAGCGTCGGTGAATACTGTATATTGCCGAGTGTTACATTCGCCGCTTCCATCGTTGAGAGAATAAGAAACGATACCACGAAGAATCCAACGATCTTGATTTCCCAGTTTGAGTGCAAGACCTCCGCCACTGTCGCCGGTACAGGGACTTGAACCTACAATAAATAGTGAAAATGAAAAAATGGAATGTTGTTTAAAAAAATGTTATAGCTTTTTAATTAGAAGAGATTAAAATAAAAATCACAATAAGAGATAAAAAAAAAAATACAAATCTTTTATAGAAAACAATCCAAAACAGGTTTATTCAAAAGCCAAACGTTTCGGGGGAATTTGTCCCCTTTTCACATACAAATTTTTTCAAAAAAATTTGCTTTCTCTAGAATTTAGAAAGCAACACTCATTAATTATTAATCATTAATAATTCAATGTAAATTCACCTAATTAATAAAGCAAAGGGTGATTAGTTTCACAGTGAATGAAATAAAACTCAAAGAGGTTTATACAAACTCGTCGGTATTCAGATTACCCAGATGCTTACGTCTGTTGAAACGTAGTTTCTTCTTTAGGGTCTACAATTTCCTTGGTGATATCCCCTTTTTACTGGGTTGGGTTTAAATCAACTTTGACTAAAGGGTTTATACAAACTCTTTGAGTTTTATTTCATTCACTGTGAAACTACACACCCTTTATTTTATTAATTAATATCATGTTTCACCTAAAACCTACACCACTTTCTCTAAGTAAAAAAAAAGTAAATTCACCTCCTCCAACATCTACTAGAAACCGTTAGAAATATTCTTTAACGTGAAAAATAAAAAAATAAACAAACATATACTTATAGAAAAAATGTTTATGTTCCATTTTTTCCATAGTGGTTCTTAATTTTCGCCAATAAATAATAATAATAATAAAATATATTATTTGTTTTGAGAGTATAGTTTCCAATTGGCGTAGGGATATGGCGACCCCACCGCCCAGTAGAATTTCCTGCAATCACTCTTCCCTCACACTTCAAGGTGATATTTGTGGCTTAGGGCCCTTAGGGGTTCTGCTTTGCAGGGCCGAGCCAACTATATGGCCAATGTGTGCAAAACACACGGGAGGCCATGTCAAAGGGCGGTAAAACAGCTAGACTAATACTTGACTAACCGTCTCTCTTGAGTGTAACTGAGTGATTCTCAATCTTTTTAAAGCTGACGCCCTCCTAAGGAGCGAAAAAAAATTTCAGCATCCACCTTTGTGAATGTATATGTAAACATAATGTCAAAATTAAATATAATTATTATAATTTATTTCATTTATATTTATTACTAGCTGCAAGGCCGGTCTTCGGCGGCCCTCTTGCTAGCCAGGGGGCACGCCCCCTGGATCCCCAGCCCTCGAACCCCACCCTCACCCCACTCCCACCCAGCACCCCCACTCCTGCACCATGCCCCCGGACCCCCACCCAAACCCCTCCAGCACCCCCATCCCCGCACCATGCACCCGTTCCCAATCCCCGCCCGCACCCCATCCACCCCGTGCACTCCAACCCTGCGCACCACACCCCCGCCTAGCGCCCTGGACTCCACCCCGCACCACCCCCTGCACACCCACCCTACTCCGCCTCATTTCTCACCCCACTCCCATTCCACCCCCGCACCCACCTTCCGCACCCAGTTTTTGCATTTCTAGCCTTCTAGCGACCCACAGATTATGTATACAAAATTTAGTTGAGTTTGGCCCAAGAGAAAGAATTTACTTTTTCTGACCCCCCCCCCCCTTTTGGGTGGTTAGTTTTTGCATTTCTAGCTCTCTAGAGGCCCAGAGATTATGTATATAAAATTTGGTTTAGTTTGCTCTAAGGGCAAGAATTTACATTTTTTCACCCTGTCCCCCTTTTTGGGTGGTTTTTTTGGGGAAATTTTTTTAAACAAAAGTTGTCAGAAATCACATCCCCTATAATTTTGTTTATTATAAAATTTGCCGTTGAGTTTAGAGATTATTTGATAATTTTCATTCATGCGCCCCCCCAAACCCCCTTCTGGGGTCAAAATATCAAAACGTTATATAGCTAAAAACGTAAGTTAGAAGACATCTGATGTAAATATGAAATTTCATAATATCCCTTCAGCCGTTTTTACGTGAATCGTGAGCACCTTTTCGGAAACAGACAGACAGACATACAGACAGGAATTTTGTTGAGGGTGTTTTCGTTCATAACTTTTCTTGAAACGTGTGGAACCAAAATTTGGCGTGATTTGAACCAATGTACAGACAAAACCTTAATTTTATATATATAGATATGTTCCTACATTAATTTTTAGCTAGAGGGAGTAAGGGGTGATAATTTTTGATGTGTTAAATTTTAGTTATAATTTTAGAAGGAGGCGAAAAATTATAGTTTGCACACGGGCGGACGAATGGCTTGGGGCGGCCCTGCTGGGTTGCATGGAACATATGAGATGTGTAAATAACGGAGCCCCAGGAACACCAGCCACTTTCTTGCGTAAATACTCTTGAATAAAAAACTTTGTTAATGTGAACCTTATTATATCCTCTGCATTTCCTTCACGATCTCTCCAGCAACTCTGTCTGCAGATCTAGAATAACTTGTGTCGAAAAAAGTTCAAGATAACGGCTGTCCCAGACTATGATGACACTTGAGGATCACTGGGAGGATAAGCAGTAATTTACTTCAAAAATCTTTTCAAGAGGTCGATCAAACACGATGGGGACTACCCACAAGTGTTTGCAGAGTTGGGATTGGGGTTGATGACGATTCTGATCATGACTTTCCCAACCACCAATATGTTGGTGTTTTACATTAGTTTTGAGGCAAGATTGATCCCTACATTAATGTTGATTTTAGGGTGGGGATACCAACCTGAACGGATACAAGCTGGACTTTACTTGATAATGTATACTTTATTTGCCTCTCTCCCATTGTTAGGGGGAATTTTAGTATTGGGGAAAAGAGCCATAACCGAGGGGTGAACCGCGATTGGAATTAGGTATACATGGCTTTGGAATTATGTGAAATTATTTTGGAATTCATTAATGCCCAGTCATCTATTGTCTTCTACTTGGAAATGGAAGTGGAAGTAGGCGTATACTATATTAGGTTGCGGCTCACCCCTCGGCCATAACCTATCAATTTATAATGAGTTGAAAATGACAAAGAGAGAATTTATACCTCAAAGTTCTGAAACTGTGGAAATAACTACAGAAGAATCAGAATTCAGATTCCTGATTTGAAATTTAATGAGTCGCAAGGCAGTTGAGAAGGACATTGTGGTCACTTTATGAATAATGCAAATTAGCGCTGTTCTACCTCACATGTCCATTCAATTACGTCTTCATATTTAAATTAAAAAAAAAAAAGAAATGTAATATTTTAAAAATTAACGGTGAGCCCTTAGAAACTATTGTCTCAAACAAATAAAACTATATAAATATGTATTTTTATATAGTTATGTGTGAATATTTATTTCAATCAAACAAAGTAATCAAACTTTGACATTATCTTATAAAAATTAACAATTCGGCATCTTTCTACAAGAAAATATTTTAATGATATCTTATTAGCTTGACCTTTGAAGGGGGAGATTAATTTATTTAAATCCAAATCAAATAGTGTAGGAAACTCTATTTACCATTTCGATATCCACCGCAAAAGTTTTTATCATTGACATAAATTCGATATTGCCTATGACTATTACGACATTGATCGTTGGAAATAATAGGCACTCTGACTCTCTTTGGAGTATCGGTGATTGGTGAGCCATTTTCATCACGACCCCATCCTGCAATCTATAAAGAAAAAACATATTAAAAAAAATAATAATAATAATAAAATTAGTTAAAACAAATCAACAGCTTAAATCGAGAACCTAGAGAATATCTAACTTTATCGTCCATCTCAAACCTGGGCGACAAAGGGCTTGAGCCACCTACATATCCCTCCTGTACTAATATAATGCCAGATACTGTTTTCAGGATACCGGTAATTCTAAAGATCATCCGGAATCTAAAGACCAACTCTTCGGCTGGCCCTGACGACATCCCAGCCATTCTCATTAAAAAAATGCGCCCCTGAACTTGCTCCTATACTATCTAAATTATATAAGCTCTCCTATAACTCTGGAATATTTCCGGATGCCTGGAAACTAGCCGGAATCCAACCAATTAAGAAAAAAGGCGATTCTTCCAACGTAAAAAACTATTGACCCATAGCAGTCTTCATAGCTTCTGTCCTATCCAAAATCATGGAAAATGCCATCAACGAGCAAGTTCTACGACACTTAAAGTCAAATAAATTAATCCACGATAGGCAATACGGCTTCAGGAAGTCCCGGTCGACCAGCGACATCGTAGCATATGTAACTCATATCTGGAATAAAACCCTGGAGGCCGGGAATGAGACCCTCGCGGTAGCTTTAGGCATTTCAAAAGCTTTCTATATGGTCTGGCACAAAAATCTTGCCAAACTGACCTCCATCGGCCTTGCGCCGAAACTCTGTTCTTCGAAAATTTTCTTTCAGACCGTAGTATTAAGGTTGTCATCGATGGAATATCATCTTCCTCATTTCATACCAACGCTGGAGTTCTTCAGGGATCGGTTTTCTCCCCTACGCTCTTTCTTATCTATATCAACGACCTTCTAAACTTGCCCACAACCCGGTACATTGTTACGCAGATGACAGCACCCTACATTACGCCCCTGCATCGCATAAAAACCGTTCAGACATTGCCTCCTCAATTAACTTAGACTTATGCAGACTTAAAAACTGGTGTTCCCAAAACTTAGTTAACTTCAATTCAGTGAAAACTCAGAGTTGCCTTATTTCTCACATCAATATCATTGAAAAAAACTCCTGAACCAAACAATATTTCTTTTATTTGTGAAATCTACTTAGTAGTCTAATTTTAATTTAATTAAATATGTTTAACCTCAAATCAACAAATGGGAATAATCCCAAGGACGATCAATAATGTCTCATCCCAATTTGAAATTGAAAATGTATAGTTTTAAAATGAGTTGTTAAGCTACAAAATTTAGGATATACTGATTAAACATATAGAAATAAACTTACAGTGCCTACTTGACCAACAACAGAAGAGAGTTCATCGGCAACCCTCCAAATACACAGAGGTCTGACATACGCAGAATACGTTACTTCTTCACTCAATTCAAGAATAGCAATGTCAGCATACAAAGTTGTATGATTAAATTCTTGATGGACATAATATCGATTCACCTAAAATAAAAAAATATAAAAAAGATAAATAATTAAATTAAATTTTAACTTAAAGCTAATTCCAATAGACACTCAGCTTCTCTCTGGTGGGTGAAAATTTCATAAACATATTTTCTTTCAAAATTCAATTTCAAAAAAAGACCATTTATTTATAATTAAACTACAGGATATGACTATATGATCCTTCATCAGCTATTTTACAATGAATATGTTAAGATCATTGAATGAAATTTAGTTGGTAGTTAGATATAGGTACCATATATATGTCAGAGAGGGTTCGTTTTAAAGCATGGTCCGATTAACATTTTAGGTGTTTGGGTTCGTTTGCCGATTAAGCGAAAGCATTTCTGTCATCTAAGAAAACTTTTTTATCACTTTTTAGATCAAGTAGAGAATACTTTCTTTGATTTTTTTTTATAAAATCAAAAACTAGGTAATAAGAACTTTCTCATTCCTATGCTAAAAATAAATACTTCCGCTTCCCATAAAAAATTGAATTCACTAAAGATGCTAGAATATTTATTTATTTTAAATAAAAAATATTAACAATAAAAAATTGATAAAAAATCAAAAAGTACTCGATGAAAAATTGTTTCGATATTAAATAAAATATCCACCATATTGCCCAATAATCAAAACAGATAATCGTTTGAAGATCCCTCGGGATGAAGCGCGGTGCATCCTTAGGTAATTTGGCGGTTTATCCTATAGTCATTTGCCAATTTAATACCGTAATCGAATTTCCGAAATATAAATTGAGAAATCATAAAATAGTAAAAAAATATATTGGAATTTATTATTATACCTAAATATAAATCAATAATTTTTGGATTAATAAATTTTATGATATTTTTTAATAATTATTAACATAACTAAAACGATTAATATTCAAAAAATAATAGAAAATTGAAGAAACATAATATGTACTTACATTTCGAGACTGAATTTGACGTTCTGTGAGACTACGTACTAAATGCTTGCCCATTATAACAACAATTTGCTCTTTTCGCATCGATGTTCCATTACTTTGTAAGCAATGAGCAGCTGCAATTAAAAAATAACATAACTGTGTTTGATTTATGACAAATTACAAATCATTCAGGATTATCTCGAAAATGTATTATACAGGGTGATTCACGGTCGATGGCACGTTAGACGTTTATGGAAAACGGAACGCAGGATTTTTCTGAAAATTTAGAACCTTACATTTTTTTGCCTGTTCTATCGATCTAAAATATTTTCAGCATTGCGTCGTTTCGGCTTCGTCGTAGCAATTTTATTTTTTAAATACACCCCGTATATTAACACGTTTTTATAACCGCCCTTTTATTAAAATACTTTTTTGTTAATATTGTCCTATACCTATCTCTATCGGTTTTCGTGATAAAAAATAATTTGTTTCAAATATGGTCCAAAACACGGCCCTAAATAAACTTAAATAAATTAGTGCTCTCAATTCATGAAAAGTTGATATTTTGGTGATAGTTTAGACACACCCTAAGTATTTAAGTCGAATTCATTTGAAAAAACGAACTTTTTACCCCTTTTATGAATAACGGAAGAAATAGTAATCTTTAGCACGCCCTGAATAATATCGAGTCAATTTTTCAGCTTAAATTAAATACTTCGGGTGTGTCTAAATTACCACCAAAATATCAACTTTTCATGAATTGAGAGCACTAATTTACCTAAGTTTAATTAGGACCATGATTTAGACCATATTTAACACAAATTATTTTTTATCTCGAAAACCCATAGAGATAGGTATAGGACAATATTAACAAAAAAGTATTTTAATAAAAGGGCGGTTATAAAAACGTGTTAATATACGGGGTGTTCCATTCAAAAAAATAAAGTTGCTACATCTTTTCGATGGAAGCCAAAACGTCGCAATGCTGAAAATATTTTAGATCGATAGAACAGGTAATAAAATGTAAGGTGCTAAATTTTCAAAAAAAATCCTGGCTTCTGTTTTTCATAAACGTCTAACGTGCCATCGACCGTGAATCATCTTGTATATTCCATAATAGACTCATTAGATTATTATTCTGTATAATTAAATAATCCATTGGGTTAATTATAATTTTATTGAAATGATTCTCCCACTCTTCTCTTCATTGAGTCTATAGGATACTTTTAGTATAGTTCGGAGATCGGTGGTTTGCTTGATTAAAAGCCTCATTCTGTAGAGCGTCATGGGAAGATCCCGAATTTGAGATCCGGCAGGTTCTTTCAGGGTCGGATCTAGGGGGGACCAAAGGGGCACGAGTATTGGGGGTTGGGGGAGCCGCGTCAAATTCAAGCTTGCTCCCCCCCCCTCCCCCACACCTGACATAAGACCTAGATCAGGGTCTGGATTCTTTTGTTTATAAAATGTCTTTCATTATTCTCTAATTTAATTAATCTGCATATGATGTATAACCAGATGCGGCGTTAGGCGTGGGGGTCATTGGGCCACCGCCTCCGGCCTCTCGGTCCGAGGGGCCTCGCGCACCGCAAATACGCATAACTCGGACGCAACGTAAAAATTAAAAATTTATTCATTATAAAACAATAAATAGGTATATTGTCATATCAAATTTGTTTTCTTTAGTCTAGCGATATGGATTCGAGATTTATGTCGTTAAATGAACATTTTGAAAATGTTGGTTTTCTCTACGATTTGAGAAAATTAAAAATATACCAAAAGAACAAATATTAAAAAACTGTCAAGATTTACATACAGTCCTGCGAGTGGGTGAAAGTAGTGACTTCCAGCCTTAGGGATTATATGAAGAATTACAAACAATGATCCTAAATGTACCAGACTTCATTAAAGATGTGAATGAACTGCTTCAATACATAATAGAAAATAACTTGAAAGAAATTTACCCAAATAATTTTTGGAGACGGACTAATAAGTGAAAATGGAGTGGATATCGATGAGGCAGTCCAAAAAAAAGAAGATAATTTACACTATCTTTTTATTCATAAAACCGACGTTTCGGAGGCTATTCCCTCCTTCTTCAGTGTTTTGAAAAGTCAGTGAAGGAAATCCAATGCGACATTCCCCTCTGTCTCCTCTTTCAGTGGCAGTAACAATAATATATTGTATTTCATTCTCAGCAGAATTATAATGTAGTAATAGCCTCCAAAACGTCGGTTTTATGAATAAAAAGATAGTGTAAATTATCTTCTTTTTTTTGGACTGCCTCATCGATATCCACTCAATTTACCCAAATATTTACATTGTGTATCGAATTTTGCTAACGATACCGGTAAGTACAGCCTCAGCTGAAAGAAGCTTTTCAAAATTAAAACTTATAAAAAATGATTTGAAAAGTACAATGGGGGTCAGGAAAGACTTTCAGCTTTGGCAGTGTTATCTATTGACGCAGACATAGCATCAAAGCTTAATTACGGTACACTCATTAAGGAGTTTAGTAAAGCTAAAAGCAGGAAATTGCTGTTTGTTTAATTGTTTACTGTTAGTTATTACTTAATATTATGTAAGGTGAAGATTTTTGCATTTTTATAAATAAAAATTTACATTTTATTAAAATTGAAAATTCGACAGTTTATTAAAACTTTTTTGTTTTATTTCATCCTTTGTGAAACAACACTCCAACTTCTTAATTTTTAGAAATGTCATCATAAGTTTCACCTAAAACTTACACCGATTTCCCTAATTACAAGTAAAAATTGGACAGTTTCAAAAAAAAAAATTCTCACTGTGTAAAATTGCGCCACCGTGGAAGGGGGGCCTCGCAAAATTTACATCCCTCACATAAAATGTTGGTCTTGCGCCGCCACTGTGTACAACAATTAGTATATTTATATGCTTTGAAAAGTTTCAAAAGATTATTCACCTGTGATTACGAATCTCGGAGAAAGTAGTGAACCACCACAGAAGAAATTATTACCAGTTCGTGTTTCGGAGAAGAGGGCGGCCAGCCATGGCCAATCCCCACGGTTATAATCCTCACCATTGGCAATTAGAGGTCTGGGCAGAAGAGTTCCACATATTTCTAGAATCATAAAGAATACGAATAAAGGTGAGTAGATTCCCAAGTGGATATATCAGACAGCTAAGATTTCGAGGCCTTTAAATCTTAACATAGATTGATCAAAATGGTCCCGGAAAAATGATATCATTTAAAAAATCCATTGTTTTCGTGGTATGCTATATAAGAAATAACAAATTATGAATTAAAAATGATTAATGCTAGTTATATGAAATAAATACATTTACTATAATATATACCAACCTTAATTATTAAAGTAAAGGGTGTGTAGTTTCACAATGAATGAAATAAAACTCAAAGAGGTTTATACAAACTCAATATATTTCGGATTATTGAGTCCATCATCAGGAGTTTACAGGTTACAAACTGACCTCATTGAGTTTTATTTGATTCACTGTGAAACTACACACCCTTTACTTTATTAATTAATTTCATGTTTCTGTTACGGTGGCATCTAAAACCTACACCACTTTCCCTAAGTAAAAAAAAAAATATACCAACCTTGTCCTAGTCAAAATGACTTTTTCAAAAATAATTTTTATAAAAAAAAAATAAAACCGACTTCAAAAAAATTAAATGCAACAAATAAAATAATAATAACTTAAAAATAAAATAAAATACACTAAAAGGTATAAAATAATTATCTTATTTAGTTACAACTAAACGACGAAATTTTGTTAAGTGGCTGTGATGAAACTGTATTAGATGAAGGAGGAGGTATCAGCAAATTAAAGGTGTTTTATTGAACCCAGTGATTCCATCTTTTGCTGATACCTCCTCCTTCATCTAATAAACGACGAAATATTAACATGAAATTACTTTTTGAAGTCGGTGCCAAACAAACTATACCTATAAGCGAGCGTATCCGCCAAACGTACTAAGTAAGATCCGTCGAGTGCGATTCATAAAATGTATATGTTTGGCACCGACTTGAAAAAGTAATTTCATGTTAATATTTCGTCCTTTAGTTGTAACTAAATAAGATAATTATTTTAAACCTTTTTGTGTATTTTATTTTATTTTTAAGTTATTATTATTTTATTTGTTGCATTTAATTTTTTTTAAGTCGGTTTTATTTATTTTTTTATAAAAATTATTTTTATTTTTCTCTTTTTAGTGATGTTACTAATAGTGACTTAATATAATACCTTGCATGCATCTCGCAAGAGAAAGCGTGGGGCGAATGAATCAGAAAATGATAATAAAATTCAATTCATAAATATATAAATTCTCTCGAAACGTTTGCGGGTTTTAAATGAATGTTTTAAGATTTTTTTATAAAAGATTTTATTTAATATAATTTCGATTATTTGGTCATAAGAATTGGAGATTTGCGTTATTTCGTCATTGATCATATCTTCAGAACTTGACCAAATTAATATGGTACCACCCCTAAGGTACTCTCTTTCTAATAAAAAAAGAATCATTAAAATCGGTTCATAGACAAAGAAGTTATGCCTGAACAAACATATCAAAAAAGGTCCAATACCAATGAAAAAACGGGACCAATCGGAAGCTAGACTGAACCCAATGCAAAAAAATCATCAAAATCGGTTCACAATTGGCGGAGATATGAGGTAACATAAAGAAAAAAAAGGAAAAAAAATTCAGTCAATTAGAGAACCTCCTCCTTTTTTGAAGTCGGTTAATAAAATTTATTTAAATTGCTATACATTCCCTTTATAAAAATTATGTCTTACCTTTAGCCTGAAACTAATCTAAAGACAAATATTATCCACAAGTAGGTGCCAAAAATGTTCTAATATGGAGAAAAGGACCATTTTACAAATATTAAAAGGAACAACAAAATCTCTTTCTCTATTTTTTTCTTTTACTTAAGAAATGTGATTTTATTTTTAATGTATTTACTTATTAGTAGAGACCGGATTTTTATGCAATAAAAATTGCCAAAATATGCCATAAAATATGCAGTTATAAAGGTTCAAATATCCAAGTAATATGCAGAATAAGTTGAAATATGCAAATATATGCAGTAAAAATTGGCAAAATAAATTTTTTATGCATTAAAAAATTAAAATTGAAAACAAAAAGACTATATATTTGAAGGAATACTATGAAAGAAAAAAATGATAAAGTCAGCTATAGACACCAAGTGTCAAATATGTACTTTTATTGAGTAAAAAATTTCACAAAATTCTCATTAGGTATATTTAATATATTACAAAATCTTTAAACTCAATGAAATTATAGGTGCTCTTGAATAAAATCATCATAATAAATATAATAATCTTTCAAAAAATGTGATCGAAAAAATACGAGGGGGGGGGGGGGGGGGGATAGTTTTATTTAACAAACTTACAATATACCCATCGGTATATTGTATAAAGAAATTGCAAAAGGAGACGGATTGGGGAATAAGGGTAAAAATAATATTTAATTAATTCTAGTTTTTATATAAAATTTTTATTTAAAATTAATTTATTAAAAAATTAACTTGTTAATAATTTCCTTTCAAATAGATTAGTCTAAATATAAAGTATTTAGCAAATTTTAATAGTAAAAATAAATTGAAATTTGTATTTACATAGAAATTGAGTATAATGCGTTACTTTGGGTGAACCTTGAAGAATTGTTTAATAATATCTCTGTTTCAGTGAAAAAATAAATATTAATATAAAATTTTACTTAAAAAATCATTACTTGAAGCTAGCAAGGAACGAAGGAGAAGAGAAGGAATTGGAGAAATAGAACCACGAAAGGGAGAAAAGAAGAAGACAGAGAGAGGGAGAGTCTGAACAAGACAAAGAGATTCGGTCTACAGATTTCAATCGAGAAACATCGTACTATAACCCTCAACGTTAAACACATATACTCTAGAGAGATCATTCTAGACAGAGCTTCCAACTTCCAAACTGATCCACACCATTTTTCTCAATCTATCCATCCTACTATTTCGCACATACTTCTCTCATAATATTTCCTATATTCCACTCGATATATAAATATATCTGAATTGGAGTCCATTAACACCGGCTATTTCTACGAGACACTTAGAATTCTTCTTTCAAAGCGCACCTGCATATCAATTAATCGGTGCCGAAGCTAAAATTCGGTCTCAAAGAAGGCGGCAGGAAGATAGGACCATTCCAAGAAGAGTGAAATATTACCAAAAGAGGAAATTACTACAGTGAGAAGATCAAGAAGCGATTGTAACAGCTCAACCCACCAAAGGAGTGTAACAAATCTTACTTTAATAATCAAACAAATTTCTCTAATAAACATTCTATTTCTGTTAAAATCAAGTAACGATAAAAATAAATTCACATTATTACATATTAAATAATTCTAATCAACATATTTGTTATCATTGAAAACTTCACATCCTTCCTTTTCATATTATTTTTTTTTTTTTTTTTTATTCTTAATCAATTTTTTTATTAATTTTCACACTAAAATCAGTAACGTAGATTATAAATAAATTCAATCAATTTCAGAGAGAAAGCACTAAGAGAGAAAACCCTGAGAATACACCCACCACCATTTAAAATCACAAACCAACATCCAAATTTCATAATACCCACTGCAAACTTGATTGTATTGTGTATTGCTTTTATTTTTTTATATTAACAAGCTTTTGTTATTGACGTACAAATGATAAACTAATAGAATAATGCAAATATTTGTCCGGCTATAATCTGATCACTACACTAATTTACACACACTTTCACACACACATACACGAACACTCAATGGCCAAAATGGGCTATAGTTACCGAAGGCCATAAAAAATAATAATAAAGGAATAATTAACAAAGGAACTAAAAAATAATTAAAATTTGGTTGTAATTGTGAATAATTTATGTTTACAAGAATTTTTGTAAATTATCTTCAGGTTATTATGTCTACGGTCGGTTAAAATTGACTTATACGATGAAAAGGAGTACTCCACATCCTCAAATGTAATGGGGGCAAATTTAAAGGAACGTTATATATATATATTTCTTCAATTTTTTTCATTCTTTCTCCGAAAATTTACTTTTAAAAAATCTGTATTTGGCGCGAAATAGGCAATATTTGACAAAAAATCCTTCAAATATGCAATTTTATGCAATATTACCCAAATATGCAAAAATATGCAGTATAAAATTTAAGCCACAGTATCCTAGATGCATGATTTGGATAGATAATTGATCCCCTGGGTAGTATGTGGCGGCAAACAAAATATGGAATTGCATAGGAATCTGGTCTCAACTTATTAGACATAAAGCAAAATGGATTTATAGAATATATCATATCAATTGCATTGTTTATTAATCCATTTTATTTTTTTATTTTTTATAATTCTCTAAAAAATGTGTAAGTACCTATTTATTTAATAATAACTAACCTACATGCAAATGATTGTCATTTGCGCCATCTAACATCAATTAGCTGTACTTAATCCAAATTTTAAATTTTTGAATTAGCGGCCGTCAATAAAACCATCTTACATTGATAATATTAATGTTCTATTATACACTATTTTGGAAGTTTATACTTTTGAATCTGAGAGTGGGATAATTTTACATCTTTTTACAATGAAATATTTTTAAAGAAATTTTTCTCAGTTCCATAAATTATTTAAATATTTTTTAAATATTATATGAGGACACCCCATTATCCTAATTAAGAAATTACTAATTAGTAATAATTAATATTTCTCATTCTAATTACCCTCGGAATATTTTCCAAATGTGAAAACTTGTTTATAATAATTGAATATTAGATTGATGATTGGGTATTCAATTGTTTATAGTATTTTTTTTTATGTAAACCACATTAATTCTCTATAAAATATATTTAATAATAACTAGCCTACAAGCAATTGATTATTATTAACTAAAACCATCTAACATCAATTTGCTGTACTTACTTTAATAAATTTTGAAATATTAAATATTTGAATTAGCGGCCGTCATTATAACCATCTATAATGATAAGTTCTCAAGGGCACAGCAGGGGGGCTCTGGCCCCAATTACTTTAAAACTGTGATCTTTTATCTATGATATAGGGTATGTTCAAATATTGTAATAGTGCATGAAAAGTTTTTTTTCCCTTTCTTTTTTCGAACTATCTTAACAATGGCTCTATACTACTATATTCTGATAAAAAAATTGGCTGAAACCATGCCGTTTTGATCTACAAAAAAGCCTTATAGAGTTACCATCAAAAAATTACATTTCATGAGATAATAATTCTTTTGTCAAAATGTCTGTTTTAGTAGGTTTCCAAATTTTGGTTACGCTCTAGCTTAAAAGTAGTGTGAATATCAAAACCAAATTTCATATGTTGTTTTTTGTATTGAGATTAAGAGTGGATTAGTTTTTGGTTGAAATTGAACTCAAAATTAATGAAGGGGGGGGGGGTTAAATATTAAAATTATAATATTTTCAAAGTAAAAAAAATAAGAAAAATTCAATTTACTATAAAAAAAGGCCCTATAATAAAAAGAAAATCATTTATTCTTTCGGGGACTCTCCGGGGTGGGGATAAAAAAATAAAATTATCAATAGAAATTATAGAGTCTTTGATTGACTGATTTGAATGATCATTCAGCATATTTCTCAAAAATAATTTTATTTGTAAAAAGACTTCTTTTGATGAGTTAATCATAGGAAAATATGGTGGTAAAAAAGTAGAGTATGCCTTGTCTTACCAACAAAATCACCCACTTCCTGAGTGTGGATGCTTATTTATGATGTCCAATACTAACCACACTTCCTCCAGATTATCGTCATCCAAATTCTGAAGTAATCTCCGAGGAATGTTTAGATAAATGTTCTTGTAAATAAACTTGGTTTGCAAAAGGGAGAATATATATGACCATGACCATACTATATATATTTATCTAGATTAATTTGCCGCAACGCTGACGTAATGCTGCCGTCAGGGAGCGCTGATGCCGTCTTTGCGGCAAATTTGAAACATAATTGTATATGAAACTCGAATTTTGGAATGAAAGTCTTCAATTGATTTTAAATTAAGAAACATTAAATTTATTGATAATTATTCCCCCCCCCCCTCTCACACACTCAAAAATCAAATATTCAATTCGCTTTTCTTTGCGCACAGAAAAAGAAATTAATCACATCTTATTTGATTTATATTTTATATATTATTTGTTTATTTTTTAAAAATTTGCCACTTTTTTTTATAATTTATTAAAAATCTAAATTTTGTTATTCTTATTTTTTGATTTTTACAAAATTGAACGACTTAAGACACGCATGCCCGAGTTTCTCATGGCAATACTGGAGCAGCCTGTCATACAAACAACACCTGATCTCTTTTAAATATTTGGAGCCTTATATCGATTATCGATCCCAAATTTAAAAAAAATGATATAATATAATTCTCCTCCTCACACGATCCCACTTATTTAAATAAATCTACATATTTCCACACAAAAAATATCACAATGCTGTAGATTATAGAAAAAAATACTACCAGATTCATATCTAGAGCCTCATTTTCTGTAGCTGTGTCAGACGAAAATGAGGGGTGAAACTTTTTAAGAGACTATGTATTTTCGGGAGTTTACAGGTATACATTTGGAGTGTGGTTTTTTAAGAGGAATAAAATTTGAACCGAGACGCTGCCCGTCAGGGACCAGCCCGAGGGCCGAGTTGAGGGCGTGCCGAAGGCACGGCGCACGAAAAGCTCGTGTTGTAATACTAGTATAAACAGAACTAAAAACTTCCAAATTTCACTTCTATGGTGTGATATTCTAAGAAACACCCATTTGTTTTACATAGCATGCCTATATAAGGTTTCCATTTTTAGCGGATGCTCGCTAAATTTTTTTGCTTCAGTTAAAAGTATATATTAATATTATTTTTAATTTAAAATTCTGATAAAAAGGTAGATTTTTATTTGGATTCAATTAAATAAAAAAAATGTGGCCGTGGAATCCATGCCCGACAAAAGTGAAACTTTTTTTCTATTGATATATGTACTTTCTAATGGGTGGAGGTCCATAAATTATATCAAATTTCGTAGCTCTGAGATTTACCCTAGTCGTCCACTGGAAGCAATTAAGCGCTAGGGCGATGCAGCGCGACAATGAGCTAATATTCTATTTACTAAATACTACTACTAATACTACTCTACTCCATTTGCTAATTGTCGCGCTACATCTCCGTAGCGCGTTGTCGCTTCCAGTGGGCAAATGGGGTTATGTTTGCGAAAACCGGGGGAGGGGGTACATTCTTAAGTACGTAAACATCAACTTCCGGTTCTTCTATTTTAGCCAAAATCTTGTGGTATTTCTTGTAGCCTCTAGAAAGTTTAAGTTTTAAATTTCAAGGCTCTTCGACTTACTGAAGACGAAATATGAACTTGTTGAGTCACTTCCAAGGTTTCAGCGAGCTCCTCTTGAGTTTGGCATGAATCTTGATCCAATAACGCCTCCAACTCAGCGTCTTCAAACTTTACTGGGCTCCCTTGGCGTTCTTTGTCGCTGGTGACAAAATCGCCACTTTTAAAACGCCGGAACCAGTACTCGCATGTTTTTATTGATGGAGCATGTTCCCCATTGATTCACACAGCAATCGATGTCCATCAGCTGCACTTTTTTCAAATGAAAACAAAAAAGCAGCGCTTCCCGCAAATTGAGTTTTGTTGGCACAAAGGTTGACATGGTTAGAGCACAAAGAAAGTATGTTGCTTACACTTCAGCGAAATGATAGATACTGATTTTTATAGAGAAATGATGACGCTTTAACATGAATATAGTTACAAGATGATCCGATGCGATTTAATGCTAGTTACGCCATCTTTTGTAAATCCCTCAAAACCTATTTGTACACCTAATAATAATATAAGATTTAATTAAGATAGGTATAAAATAAATAAATTTCCCAAAAAATTTTTATAAAAAAAAGCACAATTTATTGCTTAGGGAAGAAGAGCAAGACCATCGAGCTTGTTTGTAAATATGGACATGAATGACTCCAGGGAAAAGACAAAAAAGTAGTCAATCTTACTTACCCTGATCATTGATTTCCCCTGCGTCAGGCGTTGGCCTAGGAGTGTCAATAGTTGGTCGTGGTGTAGGTGAAGGACGTGGGCGTGGACGAGAAGTTGGTGGCTCAAAATCCTCTTCATTTGGTTGAGGACGCGGACGAGTAGGTGACACAGGCCCCAAATTTGGTGGTTCACGATTTCCTGGACTAGGCCAGAAAGATGTAGGATTCGCTCCGAAAACTATGCTGAACCCACCATCCGTTGGTTGAGGTCGTGGACGACTAATAGTTGGTTGCTCGAAAATCACCTCAGGCTCCAAATTTGGTCGTTCAGTAGTACGAATCCAGGTACCCCCTCCTACATTCAAGCCCTGGATTTGGTAGAGAGTGTGCGTGAGAGTTATTGTTCTCGTGGAGCGCGCAGGAATATTCTCTGACGAAAAATAAAAAAATTAAATTAAATTAAAATATATTAAAAGAAAAAAGACGCTTTTATTTAATGACTTAAAGTAGTGTTTCTCAAACTTTTTGGTCCTCGACCCCTTTTTGCACTTAAAAATTTCAAAGGACCCCCTGAAGAATGGATATGTGTAGAAAAACATCCTGGAGTGAGGGTTTTTAATTTAAATTTAGGAATCAATGTCTTTTGCTTAATTCCATTGAAACACTCATAATTTTGATTAATATCATATAAGAAGATTTATAGTACTTTTAGTATCAAAAAGCTTTGGTAAATCTTTGAACAAAATATTCTATGTATATGTTTCAATATTAACTTAATTAAGTTTATTAAAAATATTTGAAAAAAAACAAATTGATCTGCCATCAATTTTTCTGAGACCCCCACTTTGAGAATCCCTAACCTAAAGAGCGATTTGCGCACTGTACCTTATAGGGGTTTGGATAGGCGCCATGCAGCGAAACGATATCCAAACCCCCGAGTGATTCAGAGCATCATGCGGACCGCGTGCTCTGTACTACACAGGTGTTTGGAAATACGCGCCCCGGGACTGGAACAAAAAATAATAAAGCTGGTTTCTTGCATGAAAATTCAATCCCGGGGCCAAGATAAGTTCTCGGCGGCTCGGTATGTGAGTGTAAGTAAATTGGGGTAGCGATAAGATTATATATCGGTCAAATGTTAGCAGTGAACTCGAGCTTAAAAGTGTAAGAAAATCGATTCCAACAAAATTCGATTTTTTTTTTTTTTATAAATTTTATTAAACCAATTATTTTACATTAATTAATGTATACATTGTATTTTAGCTTCGACTCCGGAGATTACTTCTCCACCATCGACTCTCCTTGATCATCTTTGTAGTCCTTGTTTTTAATAAGAGGAAAAAACTAATTAAATAAAAAAACCTCTTTTCTGATAATTATTCAAATTCCATATTCCCGATTAGTTCCCTCAACAAACAAAATTCGATTATGAGATTGTACTTAGATAGAGAGTCTAAGTTAAATAAAAACATATAATATGAATAAAGTTCCTAAAAATAATCCATCAAAAGAAAATCAAGAAATACTAACCTTCTGGATTTTTACAGTATATGTTATCATTTACTATGATATCATGAAAATATATCCGTGAGGCTTCAACTGGGAAGATCACTTGATAGATAAGGGGTTTCCGGGATGCACTTTCAATTTGTCGCATGGCCTCATCTTTACCGTAGAGTAGACCTAATCGCCCATACGACTAAAAGACAAATTCATCAACATCTTCAATTAAATTTAACTTACCATTATTTTTAGCCAAATGATTTAATTGTTGTAGTGCATACTACAAGGGTCGTAAAATAATTAAATGTAATATTTAAAAATTAATTAAATTAAATGTGAATTTATTTATTGTTTTGAAAAGGTGCTTATAAAACAATCCGTGGTAGCAATAACTCAAAAGCAGATGTAGATAAATAAAATTTAACAGTTGTTATATACTTGAAATATCACAGCAAGAAGGTTTTGATTCAAAATGGTCAACCAGAATTTTTGTCATTTTTTCAGAAAATGTTATATATGTATATGTATATACACTGTGGTGCAAAAAAAGTGAAACACTTATATTGGAACACTTGATTCGGTGTCAAAAGAGGGCCTGTCGCTGGTCTCCTTCACATCAAACCTAATTCCCGGAGACGTCTTATGATAGTCCAAACACTTAAGTTGACTTATCGAGTTTGTAGAGGGCGCTGTTGAATTTGAGCTGCTGTACAAGATCAATTTACTACCTCCAATAGTATGAATCGGTCATCTCTCTCATTTGAAGCTCTAATTCGATCAGATCCCGGTCTCCTGGCATAAGAGTTTGTTTTTCTATATCGTTTTACAGCTCTGTGGATACTTGCAACCGATGCTTTAAGTCGTTGAGCGACATACCGATACGACCTTCCATCATTTATTACAGCTACAGCTTGAGCTACTTCTTCGGTCTTTAGAGGCATTATGCTTGGACAATATTATTAAAAGATGAGATATCCAAATCGAACTGATAAACTTTAAAATATTCAATTTAATTCGATATTAGACGATAATCATTTAATACAATTCAATAATGGGATCAAATTTCAAACCTGAAAATTTATGCTAGTTTAAATAAATTTAATTTTAAAGGGTTTAAATTAAAGTAATACATTGTTTTCACTGTAAAAATGTTTAAAAATATTTGTACAATCACAGAATGTATGAAAAGTTTAAATAAAATATATTTTTTCCGAAAATTATTTGAAAATTTTTTTTTTCTAAGTGTTCCACTTTTTTTGCACCACAGTGTATTATTGGCGTATATCACGATAGGTGTGTCATCTATTCAAGATATATAGAATAACAAATTTTCAATTAAAAAAATACTAGTGTGAATTCACTCCATTCCTAGAGATCTATGGGTAGCCAGCTATTGGTGAAAAAAAAACTTTTCTCCCAATAAGAATAATAAGTGTTATTCCCTGGTTGTGAGAGCTCTAAGAAGTTGCTGACTTGCAATTAATTTTAGTATTTTTCAAGAATCATATCTTTGTTTTCTATAATTTCTATAAAAAACATTTGTCTGTAAGAAATGTTATAAGTTTATTTGAAAAGATTTTGAAAATTAAAGGTCATTCAAGAAATGGCATTTTTTTAATTAGTATCCCAGATAGCAAGTGGACTTGCCGCAAACTTAACTTTTGTCTGAATTTAAATTGTCATGTCAAATATGACAAGATAAGTTTGTGGTAATTTTGCAGCAATCTTGAATGTTCAAGGGTGAATTATTAAGTTTTTTTCTAACTTGCTACAAACTTGCTTACTTGCTTGTTCGTTGGCGCCATCTAGCCACAAATATATTTATCATTTAGTCTATGTTTAGTTAATCGTTAAACTGTCAATGTAGTTTATTTTTAATATAATTATAAGCATTTCCTAAAAAAGTAACTACTTTTTTAATCCAGAATTCAAACGGGCGGAATATTTGAGGTATTATTAAAATTATTATCAATTAAAATTAAAATTATTTTTATTTAATTCTAGAGTGTGGCTTACATGTCTCGAAAATCGAATGGACTTTCAAAATAAACAACTTATATAAATATATAAGAAATAAAAGAAATATCAGTTTATTTATACATTGACATATTCTTCAAAATCCTTATTTTATTATCAACTAGCTGCAAGGCCCGCCTTCGGCGGCCCTCTTGCTAGCCAGGAGGCACGCCCCCTGGACCCCCAACCCACGAATCCCACCCTCACACTACACTCCCCCCCCGACCCATCCAGCACCCCTACCCCCGCACCATGAACCCGTGCCCAACCCCCGCCCCCATACCACAGAACCCAAACCTCACCCCCCACTCCAACCCACCACACTCCCCGAAACCCACCCAGCACCCCAACTCCCGCCCCCACACCACCACCCCAACCCTCACCCCACCCACCTCGGGCCCCCAACCTCACCCCCACTCCAACCCACCACACTCCACGAAACCCACCCAGCACCCCAACCCCCGCCCCCACACCACCACTTCAACACTCTAACCTGCACCCCCCACCTAGGACCCCCACCCCGTACCACCCCACTACGCCACTGGACCCTCACCTGAACCCCCCATCCACCAACCTTGCACCACCCCCGTGCCCCGCCCCCTACTCCGCCATACTCCCTCACTCCACCGCCATTCCACTCCGCGCATCCCATGCCCTAACCCACCCCCACTCCACCCGCGCACCCAGTTTTTGCATTTCTAGCCTTCTAGTGACCCACAGATTATGTAAACAAAATTTGGTTGAGTTTGGTCCAAGAGCAAGAGTTTTCATTTTTTGACCCCCCCCCCATTTGGGGACGCCCCCATTTTGGGTGGTTAGTTTTTGCATTTCTAGCTCTCTAGAGGCCCACAGATTATGTATATAAAATTTGGTTGAGTTTGGTCCAAGAGCAAGAATTTTCATTTTTTGACCCCCCCCCCATTTTGGGTGGTTAGTTTTTGCATTTCTAGCTCTCTAGAGGCCTACAGATTATGTATACAAAATTTGGTTGAGTTTGCTCCAAGGGCAAGAATTTATATATTTTTCTCCTTCCCCCCTTTTTGGGTGGTTTTTGGGGGGAATTTCTTTAAACAACAGTTGTCAGAAATCACATCCCCTACAACTTTGCTCATTATAAAATTTCCCGTAGAGTTAATAGTTTAAGAGTTATTTGATAATTTTCATTCGTGCACCCCCCAAACCCCCTTTTTGGGGTCAAAATATCAAAACGTTATATAGCTAAAAACGTAAGTTAGAAGACCTCTGATACAAATATGAAATTTCATAATAATCCCTTCAGCCGTTTTGACGTGAATCGTGAGCAACTTTTCGCGGAAACCACTGAAACAGACAGACAGACAGACATACAGACAGGAATTTTGTTGAGGGTGTTTTCGTTCATAACTTTGCTTGAAACGTGTGCAACCAAAATTTGGCGTGATTTGGACCAATGTACAGACCAAACCTTAATTTTATATATATAGATAGTTTTATATACATATATGATAATACATATTATTTTTCAAAAAATTTAAATAATTAACAGAAGGTTAGGTAAGTTTTCCACTTTTATTTGCTATAATTTAATGTTTTTATTTTTTTGAACTTAAGATTCTTCTATTAAATCTCTATTTTTATATCTACTGTACTGAAATATTTTTGCTTTATCCATAGGGAAATTCAGCAAGAAGGTGAGTTTTAGATTCAATATATGAGTGCTCCTTGCAGCATCTGATGGTTTGACAAAACTCTATAATTCACTAATAATTTTATGTCTTAAAAGTATTATATAGTAATCTTGTTTATTTGTTTCAGACTAGAGAGAGAAAAGTAAGGTGAAATACAAAATAAGATTTAAGAAATGACAAAGAGAAAGTGTTTTTTTTTATATTTTATTATTTGATTTTTTATAATTTTAATAAAATAAAAAGGATTAAAAAAAGATTAAATCAATGGTTTGTTTTTTGTTAGTTTTTTTCCCTTGTATTTTCCTGGCCAATATTTACTTCTTTCTAATTTAACAAAGAATCAGCAAGTAAGGTAGAAGCACCTATCGTCTATTGATGGCATTCACCTAAAGATGACATTCTCCAAGGAACAATAAGTAAATACCTGATTTTTAAAATTTTAGTCGATTTTCTTTTAGTAGGTTAAACTTACATATGTCAATGTTGCATATACTTTACAAAAATAAACACCCTGCAAGTATGTTAAGCCAAAGTTGCATATGCTTTGCAAAAACAAACAACGTGCAAGCTTGTCGCTGAGAAACTAGGAGGTTTAATTTAAACTTGCCTCAAGTGTATGTACTTACTTGCCGCGACAAACTTACCACAAGCTTTCACTTTTGACACATCAAGCTTCTTGCAAGTAGGCTTCAAGTTTAAATTGCTATCTGGGATCTTTGAAAAACAAAAGACAAATACTTATTTATTTTAATTCAATTTTAATATTATTTTTGATTATTTTAATACAATGTACTGTTGTGCTCTAAGCACTACATAATATTTGCAATTGATCAAGTATATTGACGAGAAAGTTCTTATAGAAACACTATCTACATAATATAGTACCAGTTAGAAAGAGCTATGCTCGGGAATTCATTATTCTAATTAAAAGCGGTATATTAATAATAATAAAAATTAATTAGTTGAATAAAAGATTTCACTGTCGATGGTAACAGAATTGTTTTTATTTTAGGTTAAAAATAAAATAAAATGAGAGAGTCTTCTGTTTTTTAAATAAAATAATTTTTAATTATTTCTAGAGACTATAGTTTCGAAGGCATAGCTCTCATCATCAGTCTATCACAAATATTTCAAATTAGTTACAAATTAAGATTTATCTTAATTTGTAACTAATTTGAAATATTTGTGATAGACTGATGATGAAGGCTATGCCTTCGAAACTATAGTCTCTAGAAATAATTAAAAATTATTTTATTTAAAAAACAGAAGACTCTCTCATTTTATTTTATTTTTAACCTAAAATAAAAAATTAAATTACTAATATCAAAATTATTTTCCAAAAATTCAAAACTCGATAGATCGTTTTTTTTCTCGAAAATTGTTATTAAATTTTTATTTTATTAAAATCGTTGAAGCAATTTTTGCTCGTTTAATCAGAGTAGATAGATTAAATTTGTGTATTTTTATTATTATTTTGAACATAAATTAAAATGTTGAAAACCAATGATTTTAATGATTTCATGGAATATGCTTCACTTCTTATGGAATTAAAATTTCAACTATTCGCACATTTATATATTTAGATATACTTAGATGTGCAAAGTAATTACCGAGACTTCGGTATTGGCGAGTGTAAATGACACAGTCATTTTCACGCTTGGACTATAACGAGGCACTGAAATTGGAAGGAAAATTCGTCCTTCTAAGCCAGCCATATTCCGAAAGATCTGTATATAAGTATCCGAGCATTCTGGGACTCCTTGGCCTATAATATATGTTAGATTCACCAGAAGAAGAAAGGGCCACAAATTCTGAAACAAAAATTATGACTAAATAAATTATATTTACAAAAAAGAACTTACAAGGGTCAGATTAAAGATCTTATAATATTTATTACAACTATTTTCTAGGAGATTGAAGACCATTATGGAGATTCAATGGGGAGGCATAATGAAAAACAAATTCTAAATAAAATAATTTATTGGTCATTTTCAATCTTTCAAAAACCTATGTTTCGGAGGATCTCTTCTTTTCCAGAGCTAATAAAAATAATTTTTAAGAAAAAAATAAAACCGACTTCAAAAAATTAAATGCAACAAATAAAATACACTAAAAGGTATAAAATAATTATTATCTTATTTAGTTACAACTAAACGACGAAATATTAACATGAAATTACTGCCAAACATATACCTATTATGAATCGCCTCGAAGGATCTTACTTAGTACGTTTGGCGGGTACGTTCGCTTATAGGTATAGTTTGTTTGGCACCGACTTCAAAAAGTAATTTCATGTTAATATTTCGTCGTTTAGTTGTAACTAAATAAGATAATAATTATTTTATACCTTTTAGTGTATTTATTTGTTGCATTTAATTTTTTGAAGTCGGTTTTATTTTTTTCTGAAAAATTATTTTTATTTTTCTCTTTTTAGTGATGTTATTAATAGTGATCATATCATCGGAACTTGACCAAATTATATAGCACACCCCTTTCCAATAAAAAAGAATCATCGAAATCGGTTCATAAACAAAGAAGTTAGGCCTGAACAAACCTTAACAAAAAAGGTCTAATACCAATAAAAAAAAACGGGACCAATTGGAAGCTAGACTGAACCCAATGCAAATTTTTTTTTCAAAATCGGTTCACAATTGTCGGAGATATCTGAGGTAACATAGACACAAAAAAAAAAATTCAGTCGAATAGAGAACCTCCTCCTTTTTTGAAGTCGGTTAAAAAAGATATTTGTCAGGAAAGTCTAGTAAGTTGGCCTGTTTAAAATAAGTCTCCTAATTGTTCTCAAAATTCATTCATCCTAGCAGTATTCTAAGGTAGCAATTTTTCTTTGTTTGTTAAGCCAGACCTTTCTTAATCCTCCCTTTCTGTGACATTTTTTGAACAAGACTAGAAATAAAAGTCTTATTTAAATAGCAAAAAAAATGGCTTAGTTTTGCTCATATTTCCAAATTTTATAATTATTTTTTTAATTAATTGAGAAGTTAATTTGAGTGATAATTGAATCAAAATTCATTTTAATTATCTAGACTAGAGGGCATAATATGACCTTTTCCATCTTTCCAGCTTAATTATTAAATTATCTTAGATTTCTATCCAAACTTGTGGCAAGTATGAGTTTAAATTACTATTTTGGTGGAAGAACTAAAAGTAGTAAAAAGAGAACAATTGCTTATTTTTTTCACAGTCATCATTTAGATGAAATAGCAAATATTTATTGCAAAGTTGTATACAGTGAACATTCATATGGGTTTTAAAGTCTTAATAATGGAAGAGCAGCATGGAACTTTGGAATTTGGAATTTTTACTCTTGAAGGGTGTTTTCAAATTTTAGCCTTTAGGTGTAATTTAAGCACTCCTATACCTTTGTCAAATTTGAAATTCACCCGACTATTGGAAAACCCTATAACTTTTGATTGTTATTCAGCGAGTGAGTGAATGCGATTTTCTGGAATCTCTTTCTGTTCTCTAAAGCTTGAAATATGCATAGGGTTAAAAGAAAATAAATGTTAACATATTTCATTTTCATATTAGTAGATTAATGGAAAGCGTGATTATGGAGGTCGCAAATAACCCTTAACGAGATAATTTGCCGTGTGTTATTAGCATACACAGTCGCCTCAAATGTACCCCCTCTTACTTTTGATTACTTTGATTGCCGAGTAGGTGTAGATTTAAAAAATATTATTCTTTAATTTATGTCCATTCAGTTAAACCAGGGGTCGGCAAACTTAGGCTCGCGAGCCGCATACGGCTCCTCTTTCAATGTCAAGATGAGGCTCTCCAATTCCATGCGAAAATAATAATTATATTATTTTAGGCTAAAACGAAGATCAGCTGCCCACTGTCAAAAAACAACTTGAATAGGTTCGGTTTTCGGTTTATGATCTCGGTTCGATTAGATAAAAAATGGGCTTCCAAACAAACCTTCCCTGATAGCACAAGAATAATCTATAAATATTCTGATAATATCTTTTCTGGACATTGGAATATCCTGTGAATAATCTTTCAATCTTCGTAGATTTTCTGGGAATTTTCTTAGAACTAAAATATTCCTGTAGGACATTTAATTTAATTTACTAGAATATTCTTAGTTCAACATTCTTAGATTATCCAGCAAAGGATATTCCTGGAAGATTCGTCCAAGAATTTTTCTGGTGAAAATATTCTAAGAATCTCCTGAGGATAATTGGAATATATATGTACTTTTAATATATTTGGTATATATTCGTGGAATATCTTGTGCTACCTGGGTTGTAAGGTTCGGTTAAGATATATTCAGTTCGGCTCGGTTACCTTCATTTCGGAATGGCATTTAAGCGATTAGGTTGGCGTTAATTATAATTATATTATTTGATTACTAATTTTATTATTCTAGCAGAGCTAGCTAAAATACTTTAATATGTTTTGTGCGAAACATTTGTTTGTTTTTATACGAATAAATATTATTTCATATTTAAAGCTATTTATTTTAAATCAAAAATCAAATTTATATACCTAATCCTAATCAAATATCATAATATTGAAACAAAAATGTTAGTGGCGCTTTAAAAACTGGAAAATTTTGTAAATTGTAACTTTTGGCTCTTCCGTCTTAAAAAGTTGCCGACCCCTGATAAATAATATATAATTATAAAATTTATTTTAGAACTAGATGCAATGCCCGCCTTCGGAGGCCCTCTTTCTAGCCTAAAAAAAAAAAATAGCCAGGGGACCCCCACACTATCACTCCACTCCCGCCCCCCCGAAACCCACCAAGCACCCCCACGCCGCGCCATGTACCCGTGCCCAACCCCCGCCCCCACACACCACCCCGCATCCCACAACCTCGGACCCCCACCCCCGTACCACCCCACTACGCCTCTGGACTCCCACCCGAACCACTTACTTCACCAACCCTTCACCACCCTGCACCCCACCCACCTCGTGCCTTCCACCCTCGCGCACCACACCCCTGCCTAGCCCGCACCACCCCCTGCACCCCCCACGCTACTCCGCCTCACTCGCTCACACCAACCCATTCCACCCCAGACCCTCATACCATCCCTCGCACCCACCCTCCACACCCAGTTGTTGCATTTCTAGCCTTTTAGTGACCTAGAGATTATGCATACAAAATTTGGTTGAGTTTGCTCCAAGCGCAAGAATTTACATTTTTTGACCTCCCCCCCCCCATTTTGGGTTAAACAAACGTTTTCAGAAATCACATCCCCTACAACTTTTATAATAAACTTTGCCGTAGGGTTAGTTTAGAAGTTATTTGATAATTTTCATTCATGCGCCCCCTCCCCCCCCCCCCCAAACCCCCTTTTGGGGCCAAAATATCAAAACGTTATATAGCTATAAGTTAGAAGCCACCTGATGCAAATATGCAATTTCATAATAATCCCTTAAGCCGTATTTACTTGAATAGTAAGCAATTTTTCGCGGAAACCACGGAAACATACAGACAGACAGACAGAAAGGAATTTTGATGAGAGTGTTTTCGTTCATAACTTTGCTTGAAACGTGGGCAACCAAAATTTGGCGTGATTTGGAGCAATGTACAGACAAAAACCTTAAACCTTAAATTAGATATTGATTAGGAAATTAATTTAATTAATTTAAAATTATTAGGTGTCATTTTGAATTATTTTTTTTTAAATTAATTAATTTATTTATTTGTTTGTTTTGCTCTTTAATGTACGTACCCTTTTATAAATACATTTATATTTACTCAAATTAAGAAAAAATACATGAATAAAGAAACACTTCTCTTGAAATGTTTGATATTTGATTAATAGAATATACTGATTGATTTTATCAAGAAAATTGTATTTAAATTTTTATATAATTAATTCATTTAAACTAAATAATTAACAGTTGATAACATTTCATTAAACAGGAAAAGTATTAAATACAAAAAGTGGGAGTTATCTAGACTTCTAGAGGTCATCATCCTGTTTTCAAGATGTTCTTCTTTTGCATAACACTGAAATCGAAAGGAATCGTTTCGAAAATGTTGACCATGAAAAGTTTAGATCAAAGGTCAATCAAACTGATGTGTCGTATCTGCTGGTCTCAGATCTAGACATATTTGATAAGCATCGGACCATAAGTAAGTGTTGTTACCAAATTTTTTATTCGATCCCAGGGGGGGGGGGCAAGTTCTCCCTTGCCCCCGCTGCGGATGCCTATGTATATAATTATATATAAATTTATTTATATGAGGATGTAGATTTTTAAAGTTTTTTAATCTATGTTTTATTTCAAATCAAATATGTATTTTGGGTAATTTTAGTTGCTTTGAAAATTGAAATGAAAAATTTGTTTCTAATTATCAAAAAAAAAAATGTTAATTGTAGCACGATACAATAAAAAATAATTGTGAAATTTCCCACTTGTCAAGAGTAGGAAAAACAAAGTAGGACATTAACAATGGGAATTCCCATGATCTAATAAAGTCAGACTCCGCTTGACTACTGTTTTCATTTGGATTGTTTGTGTTTTCCAAAATGACTACATTTAAACAGAATACGTAAAATAAATAATTAGCTAAAAAAGAGCGAAGTGGAGAGGCAAACGACATAATATTCAAGGAAGGGTAATGAAAAGAAAAAAAGATTATGCAATAATAACTGGTTTGATTCACAAGCCTGATACAAAGGTAAAGAAGATGATAGCGAGGCAAAATTCTCGATTCAAAAAATAATCAAAAGAGAATCAGATTTCTGTGCAAGAACAGCATCCGCCCTTAGAGTCTCAATAAGTAAATGAGCGGCGACAGGCCCGTGTCTGAGTATAAGGCCGCCTGCGTGCAAGTGTGTATGGCTGCCTCCAAGATAACATCATATAAATAAATCTAAAACGGCTTACCAAATCAAAAAGATATCCATTAGATAAATTAAAGCTCTTTAAATTACTCGTAAAATGATAACAATTTCAAAGTTTCATTTTAATTGGATAATGGTAACCAGTGCCGCAATAAATAAAAATAATAATTTGAAGGACAATGAGTTGCAAAATTTGATGCATTATAACGAGACTAGTACTTTGCCCTTCATCACATTGTAATAGACGTAAAGAATAGGCAAAGCTAGTCGAAACTATAGTCTCGTTATAAATAAATAAAATTTATAATTCCAGCAGAAGACACTACTTTATTGTCTCCTTCAATATATAAAAGCTACTCTCGGCAAAAACTTTCAATTTAAAATAAATCTTTATTTCTCGACCTGCTTAGAGGCACAAGTCCTCGGTGGCTAGGTCCTCCAAACATCAATACAATCTAGCTACAATACATTAATAAACATCAATACAAATTAATTACAACAATTTAACAAATAATAAACAAGTAAAAAAAAAAAAGAAGAAAAAAAAATAGAAATGTATGCTCATTAACAAATAACATGACCATAGATTTCCATCAAAAGACAAAAGTAATTTAAAAATTCCGCGCAAAAACCCGATACCAGGAGCAAGCGACGCATTAGCCATCCCGACATTTGCCGACAATGAGGTTGAAGTTTTGAAAAACTGCAATTTTTTGCAAAAAATAGCAGTTTTTCCTTTATAAAATGAAAACCACTCATTTTAGAAACTTGATTCCTGTCTCATTCTCTAAAAAATTTTTTTACTTGAACCATTTTTTTTATAAAACCAGAATTTTCCATGACAGGATATGATCCGAATCCTCAAAAAAAATTTTGGTTATCATTGCAATTTATAGTATAAAAAACAAAATCCCTATATAAATTCATTCACTGTAACAAAAGTTAGAGATTTTTAGAGACCTTTTTTTTTACAAATTTCATATTTTATATTAAAATAAAAAAAAATGAAAAATTGTTATAAATTCCTTGGCGATTTGACCGCCTGCGTGCGACGCACGTGTTGCACACCAGCCAGGCACGGGCCTGAGCGGCGATACTACAAGTGGAGAAAATCAAAGTAAACTTTTATCTGGAAGTGTTTACTAAGAACTGCGTGCCGCTTTTTAGAGACGATAACCGAAACAGCAAATTCCTTAGTTCTTTTCAAATATGGAAGTCGACACTTTAATTAGTGAAATTCCTATCAGGACTCTTTGTGGAAAATGAAATAAAAAAAAAAGATTGATATAATGAAGGTCAAACCTTCGAAACTTATAGTCTCAAACAAATAAATTATATACACAAAATCTCACAAATATTTTCTCTTAAAAAAATGCAATGTCAACCCAACGATAAACCGTGAACAGAGAATAGGGCAATTTACGACGGTCCTGAACATACAATTTTTTTTTAATAAAAGTCTCATAGTTTTCTACTTATAGGCATTTTTCAGAAAATGGTGAAAATCGTTGCCCTGCCCTAAATATCGAGATGCTGTGGCTACAAATTTATATATTTTATTATTCTCATTTTTGTTACGCAATAATCCTGCTATTGGCCAGAATTCAAAATAAAACAATAAACAAAGTAAGTAGGTATTATAGACATTAATACTATAATAGCTAATAATAATGCCATTAAGGATGTTCCCTAATATAGCTCAGATACAGTTCGCTCTTTCCCCTACTCTCATATGCGCAGAAAGGCAAAAATATTTTCACTGCGTCGTTTCTCGTATTCGGCAACATTGCCTTCTTACCGACGCTACAAGACAAAGAATAAAAAAAAAAACACTCCATGAAACAGCTCAATACGAAATGCCAGATGAGAATAGTATAGTTAGGTTGAGAGAATTAGCTAAAAATCTCAAATACACCAGCTGCAGAAGTATTTTAGATATGGAAAAATTGGGTGATTTTAGTGCGACGTTGTCAAGTCACCATCTCTCACTTGCCATGCCATGAGAGAAAAAATGAAAACCATCAAAATACTTACCTAACTTTTAACATTTTTCAGACAAAACGAATATCACTTGTTAGAATGATTTTAATGGAAAAATATTTGTTATCTCTTCAGTTAATGATTCTCAGTTTTTCAAAATAATTGCAAGAAAATTACAATTGTTATTTAATGAAACAGTCGCTTTAACATCAATCGGGATAGGGTTCGCATGTTAAATATGCAACTTTCAATGGTCAATATTTACAAATTTAGTGCTGCAAGGACTATTGAAAAAAATTTCTACGTATAAAGGACACTTATAAATATGTGTATTCAAAGTTTTAAAAGGATGGCTAGAAAATCGATTTATTAGGGAACGTCCTTAATAGCCAAAGATTAGTTCAATTAAGATGCGACATAATTGATTAACATATTAAATAAAAAAACACTATAAAAATATGATATTAAATTAGCTAATTTTGCCAAAAAAATATCAATATTTTTTTTTTAAAGAAGTACAAAGTGCTGTACAATTTTGAAATCTTGACAAAATGGGCCAATTTTTTGAATAAGTTGCCATGCTTGTTTACTAGACATTTTTTTACATTAAAGATGATTCAAAGTAAGCTGATGAAAATTTTTTAAAACATAAGTCCGGCAAAAATATTTTTTTTCTCCAAAAGTATAGTAAGGACTTATGATTTTATTTTGAATTCTGGTCAATAGCAGGATTATTCAAGATTGTGTAACAAAAATTAGAATAATAAAATATGTAAATTTGTAGGTACAGCATCTCATTATTTAGGACAGGGCAGCGATTGAGACCATTTTCAAAAAAATGCCTATAACTTGAAAACTATGAAACTTTATTTAAAAAAATTTCTAGATTCTGGACCGTCGTGAACTTGTCCATCTACTCCTGTTCACGGTTTATTGTTGTGATATACGGGACACCCTGTATATACCAAATATAAATATGTACCTATAGGTATGTGTATATAATTTATTTGTTTGAGACTATAATTTTTGAAGATTTGACCTTCATTATCAGTATTTTTAATTTGAAATATTTTATCTGTTATTTCTCATGGGTTCAATTACCCGATTGGATATAGAAAAATTCGTTTTGTTGTTATAGCAAGCTAGTCCAATAATAAAATAGTATTTCTCTAAATGAATTAACAACAACACTGCTACTCTCGGAAAAACAAAATCTTTTCAATTAAACCTCCAGAAAGTCAATCATTGATTATATTCATATACTGGGTGAGTTTTATCTTGAGACAGTCTTATTACTCAAGAACAGTGCATTATATGGAAAAAAGTTTCAAATAAAAGTTTGTTTATATCGAGGGGGAAACTAAACGCTATTGTTTGTCAACTTAGAACAAGCTTTCAAGGGAATTTCAATGTCAAGTTCTGTTTTTTAAATGAAACCCTATATTTTTCTATACGTCTACTTAATCTACAAAAATAACTGAACAACTTTCATAAGAACTTTCTTTTATACGACATCAAATAAACAAAATACTTGAATCAATTAGATCTCAAAAAAATTCTTAATAATTATTTTAATAATTATTTAACCTAATTATCAAATAATAATGATTAAATAATTAATTATTAAATAAATAATTTAATAATTTTTCCGACACTGTTCTGAGACATTCCAGAGTGTATTGCAAGTCTTCTGGATGAATTCCAGTTCCAATTTCTTTATTTTGGCCTGTTCCAGTTTCTTCGTAACCTTTACATTTCATGTTTTTTTTTTAAACAGATTATACAACACAATAAAATGAAGCTTGTGAGGGTGTATTCCTATATATAGGAAAGCGCTCGGCATTCATTTCAATGACAGCCCTTAACACTTCTTCCACATTCACCGCATAAATTAAGACCATTTCAATTCTGTCTTCAACAAAAAATGCTCCATTTTTATTATGGTAATACAATATAACTATCTACTGGATTGACACGAGAAATAAACTTGTTTAAACTCAAGAATTTTAACTAGTTCTATTAAGTAGAAAATAATCTCTTAAATCTGAGTATAACGAAGTTTTAATATCATTATAAACACTTATTTTCATTGTTGTAACTTTTCGATTTAATGATTATTTATTTAATAATTAATTATTTAATAATTATTATTTAATCATTATTATTCGATAATTAAGTTAAATAATTTTTAAAAATAATTATTAAGATTTTTTTTGAGATTTAATTGATTCATGTATTTGTTTATTTGATGTCGTATAAGAAAATAGTTCTTATGAAAGATGTTCAGTTTTTTTTGTAGGTTAAGTAGACGTATAGATTATAAAAAAAATAAAACCGACTTCAAAAAAATTAAATGCAACAAATAAAATAATAAAACTCAAAAATAAAATAAAATACACTAAAAGGTATAAAATAATAATCTAATTTAGTTACAACTAAATGACGAAATATTTATATGAAATCACTTTTTGAAGTCGGTGCCAAACA
Source organism: Forficula auricularia (assembly GCA_024734495.1). Classification (NCBI taxonomy): domain Eukaryota; kingdom Metazoa; phylum Arthropoda; class Insecta; order Dermaptera; family Forficulidae; genus Forficula; species Forficula auricularia. The sequence goes on from JALMQS010000075.1 coordinate 570,229, forward strand.
TATACATTTTATGAATCAAACTCGATGGATTTTACTTAGTACGTTTGGCGGGTACGCTCGATTATATAGTTTGTTTAGCACCGACTTCAAAAAGTGATTTCATGTTAATATTTCGTCGTTGAATCAGAAAATGATAATAAAATTAAATTCATAAATATAGAAATTCTCTAGAAACGTTTGCGGGTTTTAAATGAACGTTTTAAGATTGATTTTTTATAAAAGATTTTATTTATTATAATTTCGATTATTTGCTTATAATAATTGGATATTTACGTTAATTCGTCATTGATCATATCTTCAGAACTTAAAAGTTTAGGGCAAGCGGTGTTTTTTTGTTAAACCTCCTGATGAAGGGTTCATAGCCCGAAATATGTACAGAGATAAATAAAAAAAATCTCCAAAATAATTTAAAAGATTTTTTAGTTTTATTTCCACTTTGTGAAACACCACTATAATCCGTTAAATAATTCCTGTGTAATCAGAATTTGAGTAAATTAATATAGGACCACCCCTAAGGTACCCTCTTTCCAATATAAAAAGAATCATCGAAATCTGTTCATAAACAAAGAAGTTATGCCTAAACAAACATAGCAAAAAAGGTCCAATACCAATGAAAAAAAACGGGACCAATCGGAATCTAGACTGAACCCAATGAAAAAAAAAAATCATCAAAATCTGTTCACAATTTGCGAAGATATCAGATAACATAGACACAAAAAAAATCAGTCGAATTGAGAACCTCCTCCTTTTTTGAAGTCGGTTAAAAAATATAGGGTTTAATTTAAAAAACAGAACTTGACATTGAAATATCCTTGAAAGCCTGTTCTACGTCGACAAACAATAGCGTAGTTTAGTTTCCCTCGACATAAACAAACTTTTATTTGAAACTTTTTTACATATGATGCACTGTTCTTGAGTTATAAGAATGTCTCAAGATAAAAAACCTCATCCGGTATATCGAGAGAGGGGTTCTGTGAAGCCCCTCCTCGTAGGATGCGCACCTGATTGAAAGGATCACAGGAGATGGAAGAACGAAAAAAGTGAGAGGTGCTACACAAAAATAAACAAGACAGCAGACTCAGGAACAAAAAAACAACAGATCCTATTTGCGAATGACGATGACCTTGGAGAATAATATTAAACATGACAAATCTTAAACCAAAATCACACATCTTTTGAACTTTTAAAGTTAGTTTACAGTATCATTTAATTGAAATGAAATAAACATAAATCATTAAAAGCAAAACGTTTATTAAAAAATAAAATGATTTTGGAGAATTTTTCCCATTATTAATTTTCAAATTTTTAGCAGAGATAAATATAAATATTATTAAACTTGTTAACGCGGAATTTAGTCCTCTACTTTTATTTAATTATTTAATGTATGACCTTTAGGTGCTAAAAAAGCTGAATAAAATCGGCGAAATTTTTTTATTAATTGCATCGTTCACTCATAAGTGTCAATTAAATAAGAAAAAAAAGGTAAGTGGAATTTTAAAGTAATCCTTATCTAGAAGACGATTGTGGTATATACAAAATTATTTTTATTTACTTCTCTTTTCATAAATGATAAAAGGATTTTTTTCTCAAAACGTTTTATATTTTTGTTTATTTTTAAAATAATTGTATTTATTTCTTATATTAATTATCTACGAATGGAAATGAAATATAAATTAGTTAGGCATATGAGAATAAAAAAAATATGTTCTAAGAAAGAATATCAAAATTAAAATTAAATACTATGTTCAAAATATTCGCTGATAAAGAAAATGGTAAAGAGGATTCTTGGGTGAACCACATTTCCTTCATTAGATGATAAGAGAAAGCATAGGGGGGAGGGGATATGATCCCGTTAACAAAACGAAATCTTTGCAAAAATAATATCCAAATCACGAAAAATAGAGAGATAAACTGACCATCCTGGAATGGAGTCGTCACTTTTTTCTTCCAGTTTGGATCATGTGGTCGAGAAGTGTTAAAAACATGGATAGTAACCCTTTCATGCGGCAGGTAGAAGATAGGCGCACAAACAATACGTTAAGCAGATTGAATCTCTACAGTAAAACCTTCACTAAACACTGAGCACTGACTGACACTAAAAGGAAAACGATTGGCAGCCTGCGCCAACAAGTGGGGGACAAAGCTAGAAGATGCGATGAGGAGAGAGTGGAGGGGGGACAAAATATAAACAGACAGCAAGAAAAAACAAAATTTGCAGAAACATTCAGAAAAAATTAAGTGGATATCGATGAGGCAGTCCAAAAAAAAAAAGAAGAAGATAATTTACACTATCTTTTTATTCATAAAACCGACGTTTTCCTCCTTCTTCAGGGTCTGTAATTAATTAAAATGGGATTTGGCCATCATTATAAACAAGATCATCACAATTTTTTTATATAAATACCATTAATATATAATTATATACAATTTTTTAATCAATAATATTCTACTCACTTTGAAAAGTCATTGAAGGAAATCCAATGCGGCATTCCCCCTCTGTCTCCTCTTTCAGTGGCAGTAACAATAATATCTTGTATTGCATTCTCAGCAGAATTATAATTTAGTAATGATTTGCAAAAAAAATTTTAATATAAGTGTATATCATTAGCCAAATCCCCTCTCAAATAAACCCTGCGCAAAGCAGTTGTGCGCATAATTATTTATTTATTTAGTACAACAATATGTATTTTGCTTTAAATTATACTTTATACATATATATACAAACTTTTTATATATTATTTATTCATTTATTTTATTTCATTAATTTTTTTCCCCGTTTTTTTCCCATCATAAATCTTAAAAAGGTTTGTCAAGTGTTTAAAATAAAATTACGAATTTACTATTTACAATTATTTAGATATTATCTATTTACATTGTTATATTTTAATTATACGAGTTTTAGATCACCAATTATGCCGTCCCAACAAATACTCAGGTCTATTATGTCCGTTCTGTAATTTACGTCACCTGGCAAGAGATTTTTTATAGCTATCATTTCCAGGATTTTTCTTTTAAAATAATTATTCTCTTGGAATAAAATTTTACAATTGTTGAAGTTAAAATTATGCTTTTTTTCCTGGGCATGAATTGCTAAAGCTGTGTTATTTTTTATGGTTTTTGAAACTGAAAGCTCATGTTCACGTAATCTCTCTCTTTTTTTTTTTTGGACTGCCTCATCGATATCCACTTAATTCACTTATCAGTCCGTCTCCAAAAATTACTCCAATCTTATTCAGAAAAATATTTAGAAAAAAACAGTGAAAACCTTTTTAAGTTACGCTCTCTGTGGATTTTGGTAATTTTGCAATTTTTCTCAGTGATTAGAAAACTTAAATTACGCAAATAAGCTGATCAAATACGAGAAAAACGGGAAATACGGACAAAATGACTTAGGGTTTTATTTTTAGTCATAACTCATTATTGGTAATACACAGAACGGTCATATTCTTCACATTTCATCTTTGGTTCTTTATTAATTGAAACTAACAAACATTTATAGAATAAAAAAAGAGAAAATAAACTGACACGTTCTGATGTGGACATCCACTTGACTTTCCCATACAACCTGGCCCCTCCCTTATATTTAATATTTAATAAAATTATTTATAATCATGTAAGGGGGGGGTTAGTTTTTGCATTTTTAGTTTTCTGGGCCAAACTGATTATGTATACAAAATTTGGTTGAATTTGGTTCATAGACCTATATTTTCATTTTTTAGCCCTAGCAACCCCCCCCGCATTTTGGGTGGTTAGTATTCTCATTTATAGTCATCTGGGGGCCCACCGATTATGTATTCAAAATTTGGTTGAGTTTGGTACAAGAGCCTATAGTTACTATATAGTAGTATGAAACATTGTGCTACTAGGGTAGTTTTTAATTTTCTGACTCTACCCCCCCCCCCCCCACATTTTCGGCGGATACTTTTTTGCATTTTTAGACTTCTGGGGTCCACTGATTATGTATACAAAATTTGGTCGTTTGCTCAAATGGCCTAGATTTTTAATTTATTTTTCTTTTAAGTTTGAACCACCAACAACCCCCAACCATAACGTTTCCCATCAACGCTCCTGTGTTTCCCAACAAAGTTAGCTGTAAATGGCCTGCAACCATGCTCTTCGCGTTCCAAAACCTATCTCACTGCTAGAGAATTCCAGAGAACTCGAACGCTCATACAGAACAGAAAACTCTACCTACATCTCCCGACAGCGTCTCTGGGTCTTTTCGGGTTACCCCGACGAAATTTTGATAGAATTTTTCTAAGATGTTGCGCAAACGTAAAAAAGTATATTATTGATCAGAATTTAATTTATTTGGGTTATTTAAACCATAAAACAAGCATAAAACATTAGAGTGTGTTTATTTTAAAAATTTAAACTAATAAAAAAAATTAAAAACTATAGTGATTTTTGAAATTTTTCATAAGTTTCAAGTTCGATGCGCAAGAGGAAAATGTTAACCGATTTTGATTTTTTTATGCCGTTTTTCTTCTTATTACAAAAGGCAACTTTTCCGCATTAAAGCGTTTTCGAAAAAAAAATTTCAGTTTTTTCGACCCACCCTATTGTATACCTTTACTTGAACGTTGGGGTGTTTTTTATTTTTTCTCTCAAAAAAAAAACGAATATTTTTCAAAAATTCATTTACATAACAAAAATGATAATATGTTCGTTCTATGGTACTGTTGTATTTTTTATCATATGTTGAGTGGGTAAAAATTGGGTAATTGAGGTTTAGGAGTACTTTTTATTTTTATCTCAATATAAATTATACTCTCAAAAAATTTTCAACCCCCTAATAGTAAAACCTGGTACAGACCATTTTTCTTATTTTATGTTTAGTAGAGAAATAAGTCAGGCTCAGGGCCGGTCATCCATTACGTAGAATATTTCAGCGTCCCAGAAAAACACTAAAATTAAACAGTGGTGTTAAAAAGTTTGTCTTTTATCATCATTTTTACTCTACTTGTAGTTTAGTCCTAAGCTGAATCAGACTGTAGTTCAGCTGGTATATTCATTTATTAACGTTTCCCATTCGTGTATTGTTATTCTTATTAAGACTAATGAGGACAAAACATGTAACAATTGTATGTACAGTACATAGTTAAAAGACAGAACAGCAAAATTTTAAACCCCTGCAAGTTAGACCAAAAAAATGCTGGGCGGCCATATTGAATTTCTAATTAAAAGTCTTTAATATTGGTTTAACTTAACTCATTTTTTCACTTATAAAATATTCATATTTTTATTAACCATATAAAATTAATTTTTATTTAAATTAATAGATAATAAGACGAATACACGTTTTTAAAATTTATTTTTTAATATAAGTACATTTAATCAATTATTTATTATATTGATATTGATGAAATTAAGAATTTATTATACTTCATTTTATTTTTTATTTATTTTTTAGGTATTTAGATAAATAAGTACTTACTTGCGAGCTCTTTATTAAATTTAAATATCCAAGATCTGCAGTTGGTATAAAATATAATTTGTTTGAAAATTCGAATCTTAAATAATATTTCGGGTAAATAGCTATCTAATACTTATTTATGTTTCAACAGTAATTTTCTAGGTAAATGGATTTGAAGTCACAGTTCTTAGCGAAGAGTTATTTTTTAATATAATTAGTATTTTCTAGCCTCTTATAACAATATTGATTCGGAATTCCTTTGGAATTTCTTCCTTTTCAGAACTTTATAGCCTTAAATTTATAATAAGAGAAATCATAATGTATTTATTTATTTTTTGGTCATATTATAATTATAATTTTTTTATTTCGAGAATTTGATGATGATTTTCGATTAACAATCTTCTATCCCACGAATCAGAGACTCGAAGCTAGTAAGGATGTATTCATTCATCCGTATCTCTAATAGAACAAATATAATTTTGCCTAGATTTATGGTAAAACTGAATTGTACTCGAGACATGCTCAGATTATTGGCCTGAGAATGGCAATTAAATATAGATTTAACCGAGGGGTGAACCGTGATTGGAATTAGGTGTACACCATCTTTGGAATTATTTGGAATTACTTTAGAATTCATTAGATAATCTATTGTCATCTATTGTCTTCCAGTTGGAAATGAAAGTGGAGGTGGAAGTAGATGTACACAATTTTAGGTCGCGGAACACCCCTCGGATTTAACTATGATCATTTCAGAAATAGACATATGAAGAGATTTTTAATTGATTCTGGCTTTCTTAGAGTATGGTTTGGTGGGACATTTTCATTTTTTTTTTGCAGAGATTTAACCCTCGAAAAAAGATTATTCTTATAGAGGGTTGAATTTTATTATTATGTTAATGTTATATATACGTTTATTTGTGTTTTTACATATTTAATTTTGTTAAATTTTAATATAATATGTATGTATTAATATAATAATATGATAAATATAAATAAATCTATAAATAAATTTATTATTCTCTCACTCCTTGGGATTTCCAATCAGGCCCGATTCTATAACTGAGCAAAATGGGCACATCCCCAGGGGCGCAAGGATTTTGGGGCGTAAAGGGGGCGCATGAGAATAGAGAAGATTGGTGTCAAACAAGTTAATTACCAGATGACAAAAGTGAGGTAGAAATAAAATGAAACGCCGATAAGAGGTTAACACACAGCAAACCAAAATGTAATATTTTTGTTAGGTTATACTGTAGAGTCTCAACCTGGGTTCCGTGGAACCACAGGATTCCTCAAAGGGAGGTTTGGGGTTCTCCGCGCCTAGAGGTCTATAAAAGAAAAAAATAGTAAAACAAAAATAGTAGTTAGTAGTATCACCCCTCAAAAAATTTGTCATGTAAAGAAAAAAATATACTAAATTTAGAGTTAGAGTTTTATCAAAAAAGTGGTCCAACTAAACGTTCAAGTCAATAAAATTTCCTAGAGAATGAGATAGGAATCAAGTTTCTATGATGAGTGGTTTTCATTTTATGAAGGAAAAACTGCGATTTTTTGCAAAAAATTGCAGTTTTTCAAAACTTCAACCTCATTGCGGCACGGATCCAATTAAGATAAAACTTTGTTTGAATTGTAGAGAATTTAATCTAGTTTAAAAATGTATAAAATGGTCTTTATCGAAAACGTGCTCCTTCATGGTCAAAATGGGAAAATATGGAAAAAGTCCCAGTTTTTGGGTGATCCGGGGGAGCTGCCGAGGTCGAAAACTTGGATCTTGCGCTTGAGTCCGAATGGTAGGTCAGATAAAAAAACCTAAATAATCAAATTCGTAAGAAATTTTATGACCTTTCATTTTGCAAATAAAAAACTATTTACGAAAAGTTGATAGTTTCCGAGTTATAAGCGAAAAACCGCCAAAAATGGAAATTATCACATTTTTTTGCATTTTCTACAACGTTGTGTCAAGAAATTTTGATGGGAGACCTCAGATTTGGATTCAGCGGCCAAAAAACATATGCTATATGTGCAAAAAATCAGAACTACACCAAAACTTTCCTCATAGAGGCCTATTTGAGCACAATTGACTAGACTACTTAAGAATACGATAAACATCACTATTATTGTCTCAGTGATACCATTTTTATTGCTCTAAAGTTCCTTAACTTTCTTATATTACAACGATTACGTTACATTAGTAACAAAATGAAAACATCATTTAAAAAGTTTTATTATTATTTTGTTATTAATGACGTTAATGCTTTTCAAATAGATGAAAATATTATTTATGAAAATAGGTACATTGAATATGTAAAAAAAACCTGTCCGATCCGAAAGGGGCATATTGGTATCCCACTGATATTACCAAAAAATTTAATAATAAAATTATTCATGAAAATAAAAATGTTAGGTTAAAATGCACGTTTTTTGTATACAATTTCCCCCAAAATCTAGCAAATTTTTAAAATGTGGCAACACCGTCATCGGCGGCGGTATATTATAAATATTTGGAAGCTATAAAAGAAGCATAATGTTGATATTTTGATTAAAAATTAAATATCTCATATTTTTGTTCTAGGGGTTTCTCAGAAATAAATATAAGTGCTCTAGGGTTCCTCGCTCTACAAAAGGTTGAGAAACACCATAGAAAAAACAATATACTGCTCACTACTGTCTCTGTGTCTCTGCCTCAGTAGCTCAAAATTTCTGTAAATAGAATAATTAATAAATATTTTAAGGGTGGGTGGGTGCTCCATGATACCGTAAAAACGAGGTTGTAGAATGTGCTATAACCATAACGCCTGTAACTGCAGTAGATTCTAACTGCCAGGTCTAGTTTTTAGGGTTGCCGGTTGCCAGTCCGGGACACGGCGGGTCCATAGGTGGTGGATAATGGAAAGACACACCAAACTAAGGTGAAGTTAAGGGAGAAATTCCTCCCGAACCAAAACTGGTAAAGATTAATGAGTGTGGGGGGGGGGGGGGCACACCTGTTTAATTTGCCCATAGCGCCACGAAGGTTAAAAACGGGTCTGTTTCCAATTGGTTGTTTCTTCATTCTGGAATTATATTATTATTAAGTATTATAAAGTTTAGTAATTTTCATTTTATATCTAAAACGCGAATTCTTATAATACGACGAAAAATTGCGACTAGTGCTCATATAGCGCGATAAACAGTCCCGTATAACGCGTAAAATAAATTTAACATTTTCCCATAGTTTCTGAATTTTGAACCTGATGAAGCAGCGGTTTATAAAAAATAGCAATAAATACACATTTAAAGATATAAGAGAAAAATAATTTTATTCAACTTTTAATAAAAATACATGTATGCACCTCAGTATTTAACATGTATTCACTATCGGAAGAAGCAATAATACTTGTAGGTACATGTATATGGTTCCAAACCTGAATGAAAAATTTTAATTAAGGAATCATCGAAGACAAGCAAGGCTGGGCGTGCTTGAAGTTACATAAATTGGTCTGATAATGTATGGGTCCCATATAATGCGATTTCCTATTACGCGTAACGTATCCCCCGCGTTATACGGGAGTTCACTGTATAGCAAAACGTTTTTTCTTGGTCAAATAGAAATTAAATAAAAAGTAAATAAAATTTCAAGGTAGGATTCACAAAATAAAACAAATATATGTTTTGAATTTTATCCCGATATAGGTATATATTTCGGGTTACGAGCCCATCATCAGGAGGTAACATAGAAAAGGATGAGTGGAGCTTTCTATGCTAACGTTTCGGTTAACTTTTTCAGAAAATTGGTTTTATTGGTTTTTAATGTAATGATGGGATCGTAACCCGAAATATATATATCGAGATTTTATTTTATTTTTTTAAAAAAGGTTTTACCTTGAACCGATACTTAACTCTTTAAAAATTAGAAATTAAATAATTGTTAAAGCTATTTGCCAAAAGAAAAACTTTTGGCGTTGAATAAATATTGGCCTTCGGCATAAATATAATAAATAAAATTAATTAATAATTATTTAATTGAAGATTTTAGTGATGTGAACAAAACAATTTTTTTAAACAAATAATCAGTATTGAACGTTTCGGTTAACTTCTTCAGAAAATTGGTTTTATTGGTTTTTAATGTAACACATGAATTAATTTTATAATTTATTTGCAACGAAATTTTCTCTGGAGAGACTGGTAAAACTGTAAAACTTTTCATTGAAAGTAATGGAAGGCAGTCCAGGGGTAGGTTGGTTTTTTTCTATGCTTCTGCTAAGGAAGAAATAAGTATTAAGCACTGCTCTGTGGAGAGATGAAGGAAGCATTTTATTTGTTTCCTTCATTGACCCCTTGAAACCCTGAAGAAGGAGGGAAGAATCCTCCGAAACGTCGGTTTGAAAGGAAAGGAGGAAGGAATCCAATAAATTACACCTTATTTGATATGTGTTAATTTTTTCTTTCCTCACTACCCCTGGGCTGCCTTCCATTACTTTCAATTAATTTTATAATATTCATAAATGACATTAAAAACAAGAAAATCTATGTTTAATTTAAAAATGTAAATGTCCAATAGCAGACGAATAATGATTTGAAAAAAAACAAAAAAAAAAACACGAGGTTGTCAACCAGTAAATCCGAGGTGTTGGGAATAATTTTTATTATATATAAGAAGGGATGGAATCACCCCGAGAATTGAACCCGAATGCAAAAAATATAATCCGGGCACCTGGTTTATGCTTTTCAAAAATTCTAACGTTGCTGATTAAGCCTGAATAAAACGACGAAAATTTCAAACATTGATGAGTTTTATATTAAAAAAAAATATTTTCTTCAAATCCCTAGGCATCAATTAAATTTATGTATCATCAGTAATACTCATTAGAAAGTTTCACAATTTTTTTTTATATATAGGTATATAAATTATGAATTTCAAATCAGAAGTTAATAAAGGTAACAGATTATTTATCTATAATAGAAATTTATACATATCAAAAATAATAAAACAATATTTAATTTCGAATGATCTAAAATAAATTTGCTCTCTTACATTGAGTAGTCATAAAAGAAAAATAATTTTCATCTATAAAATTTTATCTAGAATCCAGGTGGAAAATTTAGCAGCGTCTGTGAACACTACATACTGATGTGTGTTACAATAGGGGCCTTCTCTGAGGGAATAAGAAACAATTCCACGAAGGTACCAACGGCCATGATCTCTTAGTCGGAGTGCAAGACCTCCGCCACTGTCGTCGCTACAGGGACTCGAACCTACAATAAATTAATTATTTATATTATAATTATCCTGCCGCAGAGGTTCATTTCATTAATACAAACTTGTGTGTTAAATATTAGTAAGAAATTTAAAAGGCTTGGTGTGTACTGAATATGTTAATTTTTTAAAGTAGGATAAATGAAATTCAATTGCTTCTTTCCAGTAATTTTTATATTTTTAACCGACTTCAAAAAAGGAGGAGGTTCTCTATTCGATTGAATTTTTTTACTTTACCATACCTCATATCTCCGCCAATTGTCAACCGATTTTGAAAATTTTTTTTGCATTGGGTCCAGTCTAGCTTCCGATTGGTCCCATTTTTTTTCGATTTTTTTCATAGGTATTAGACCTTTTTATTAGGTTTGTTTAGGTTTGTTTAGACCTAACACTCTTTGTTTATGAACCGATTTCGATGGTTCTTTTTTTATCCGAAAGGGGGTGTCTTAGGGATGGTGTCATATTAATTTGGTCAAGTTCTGATGATATAATCACTATTAATAACATCACTAAAAAGAGAAAAATAAAAATTTTTAAGAAAAAAATCAAAAACCGACTTCAAAAAATTAAGTGCAACAAATATAAAAATACACTAAAAGGTATAAAATAATTATTATCTTATTTAGTCACAACTAAACGACGAAATATTAACACGAAACCACTCTTTGAAGTTGGTGCCAAACATATACCTTTTATGAATCGCACTCGACGGATCTTACTTAGTACGTTTGGCGGGTACGCTCGCTTATAGGTATAGTTTGTTTGGCACCGACTTTAAAAAGTAATTTCGTGTTAATATTTCGTCGTTTAGTTGTAACTAAATAAGATAATAATTATTTTATACCTTTTTAGTGTATTTTTATATTTGTTGCACTTAATTTTTTGAAGTCGGTTTTTATTTTTTTCTTAAAAATTTTTATTTCGAAATATCTCAAAAACGGCTGAAACTATTTTTGATTAAAAAAATAGGGCGAAACCATGGCATTTCGGACTATAAAAAAGCCCTAATAAGTGAACATCGAAAAAATTATATTTTTCAAGATAATAATTGTTTTGTCAAAATATCTGTTATTCTGTATGTTAGTCTGTGCGTTACCAAATTTTTGTGGACGAGCTAGCTCAAAAACTAGTGTGAATATCAAAACCAAATTTCACACTTAGTTTTGATGCATTGAGATTAAGAGCTGATTACGTTTTGGTCCACATCGACCTGAAATTAAGAGGGAGGGGGGAGGTTAAAATTTAAAATTATAATATTTTCAAACTAAAAAAACAAGAAAAATGAAATATACTATAATAATGAAACGAAACTATTTTTTTCCTGGCCCCAAAATTAGGAGGGGGGGGGGGTCAAAAATAAAAATCTAGGCCATTTGAGCAAACTCAACCATATTTTGTATATAAAATCAGTGAGCTACCAGAAGACTAAAAATGCAAAAACTAACTGTCCAAAATGGGGGAGGGGATAAAAAAAAGAAAATCTAGGCCCTTGGACCAAATTCAACCAAATTTTGTATATATAATCAGTGGGCTACCAGAAGACCAAAAATGCAAATACAAACCGCCCAAAATGGGTGGGGGGGAGGAGGGTCAAAAAATAAAAATCTAGGCCCTTGTACCAAATTCAACCAGAAGTGTATGTTAAAAGAGTGTCTTCTGCTGGAGTTATAATCGTTATAAATTAAAAATTTATAATTCCAGCAGAAGACACACTCTTTTAACATACACTCTGGTTAATTTGGTACAAGGACCTAGATTTTGACCCTCCTCCCCACCCATTTTGGGTAGTTAATATTTGCAAATCGTCTTTTATGTCTCCTTCAAGTTTCATGAACTAATTATCAACTAATGATCGAGTAAGAGTGTCTTATAATTACAGATGGGATATTTACCCACCCACTCACCAATAAACCGATCCCATCAGCATACACAAATCAACGAAAAAAGCTTGATAACGTACTATATAGATAAATAATAAGGCGCTACTTCAAGGAATCGTGTTTTATCCAGCGAAATCTAAAAAAATAAGGTAAGTTTTAAAGTTGACACGGATTACCTAAGAATAAAAAAATTTTAATCGAGTTGACGAAAAAATAAAATTTTGCTTATAATTTTAATTATAATAATAATAATATTATATTCTAATTGTCATGATTTATTGATAATTAGTTCATGAAACATTTAACTTGATAAAATATATCATTATATTTCGGTGAGTTCGACTTCGTTAAAACATTTAATTTCAACAAAAATGGTTGTTATCTTATACCTACTGTGAAATTGTATATTTGTAAGTTATATAGTGCGTTATTAAGCTTTTTAATTGATTTCTGTATGCTGATGGGATCGGTTTATTGGTCAGTGGGTGGGTAAGTATCTTACAATTTAACATCTGTAATTATAAGACACTCTATGAACCCACTAACTCACTGTTTTTCTGGTCCTACAGTTTCCATTGGGGAAGAGATGCCGTAGTGCTCTCGAAATATTTGAATAAACCACTTGTAAAAATAAAAATTACTGGAAAGAAGCTATTGAATTTCATTCATCCTCCATAAAAAAAATATTAGCACATTAGCTACAACTACCCAAGGGCACCCCATGTAAAAGATTCGATTTTTAGGGTTTTGTTTAAAAAGTGAAACGCGACACTATTAGTGTCGGTACATTGTCTGTGTGTCTGTATGTCAGACCAATGTAGCTCATAGTGTAAATAAAATAAAAAGTTTAAATTTACAAACTATTATGTATTCTTTTTCCCCGAGATCAAAAATTATCGAATGAGTTATTATGGGAAAAATCAAATTTTATGTGGGGACTAAAAAAAATAGTTTTTTATCGTGGAGCTTGAGGTATAAGTGTAATAGTTTAAAGATATTTTTAAGTTGATTTAGTGTCAGTTTTTTATTTTTTGTTCGCTTTAAAATGACCGTGTGCAAAGATCCCCACAGTGGCCATTTTTAGGTGATTTTTGTACCTCTTGGCATTTTTTTAACTTAAAATTGTACAAACGCATTCGCCAACTCCTTTATCCCTATGACTTCTACTAGTTGAAACTACTTTTCCATCTCAGTCTTTCTCATGACAAACAAACTTCAGTACTAAATTGAAAGTTTTTGCCGAGAGTAGCAGAATGTTTATATATTGAAGGAGACAATAAAAGAGTGTGTCTTCCGCTGGAATTATAAATTTTATTTATTTATAACGAGACTATAGTTTCGAGGGCTTGCCTCTTTCATTCATAAATTAATTCCTAGTAGATACATTGTAATAGACTGATGAAGAAAGCAAAGCCCTCGAAACTATAGTCTCGTTATAAATAAATAAAATTTATAATTCCAGCAGAAGACACCTCTTTTATTATCTCCTTCAAGCTTCAATACTTTAACATCCGGAACCCCATTCAAGAATATGAACTTTTTCTGCCATGGAAAGTGGTGTAGGTTTAGGTGAAACATGATGTTATTTAATAGAGTAAAGGGTGTGTGAGTTTCACAGTGAATGAAATAAAACTCAAAAGGTTTATACAAACCTTGTATAAACCTCTTTGAGTTTTGTTCATTCACTGTGAAGCTGCACACCTTTCACTTCAAGATATATATTTATTTACCATTTCGATATCCGCCACAGAAGTTCAAATCGTTGACATGTTTCCGAAAATCTGAATGACTATCACGACATTGATCATTGGAAATGATCGGAACATTCACTTGGTTTGGGTACTTGGAGACTGGTGCCCCTCTTTCATCACGCCCCCATCCTGCAATCTGTAAAATAAAAACATTAAAAAAATTCTGACCTGATTAAGAACACCACATGACTTTAGCATATACCTAAATTACACCACAAATCGGGGAAAATATGAAAACTGGATACGCTTTTCGCAAAATTAAATTTGGAAATTTTTTGTAAGGTTTAGCGAGAAAGTGAAAACTTGATACAAAGGCATACTTTATTAATTCAAACTAGTGTTTTAAATTTCAACTCTTTAACTACAATTATTTTTAAATTGAAAGGTCTTCCAAAAGTTCCCATGTGGTAGTTCGATTTATTTCTGATATTCAGTATTTTTGAACAAGTTCTAAAGTTAAAAACCCTAAAATCTTAAGTTCTTTGTTTTGAAAAAACATACTTATTTGAAAATGATTTTCTCTATTTAACAGAATTTAAAATATTTCAAAAAAATGAGCCTCCCAAATGCAATGGTTGCCTATCTGTCAAATTCGTTTGTATTTGAAGGGCCGGTGTGACCTTTTGCAGGGCCGGGTTCAAAAATTTTGCGGGGCCTGAATAGACATTCAAATCCTACACTTAGATTTTACAACGAGGAATTATTTATTTACAAATACTCTTATACATATTATGTATTTCTTATAAGAATAATATTAAATAATAATCCTTGCCACGCGTCGAGAGATTGACTAACGCTCAGCATGGAAGACCATAGCAAAGCAATAGCCTGATGCGTTTTCTAGTAGATCTCATAGTATTTTGTAACGGTAATGGAACTATATTCATAAACATGGATGGGTTTTTAGTAGTGGGTGTCTCTTCAGGTCCGAATGGTTCTTTAGGCGCGATTGACTCAACAGGTGCGGATTTCTCTTCAAGCGCTGGTGGCTTCTTTTTCGATTCTGAATTTGAGATCTTGTCGTTTTTTAGTAAAACATGTTTGAGTTTAACTGTTTTCACGTTGTCGCCATTTATTTTTTCTATTGAAATATAAAATAAAGAACATGAAATAAAGTTGATAAATATAAAACAAAAACAAAAAAGAGAACAAAAATACACTAACCGTCTGTAGATTTACAAGTTTCGTATCCATTAATAGTAATATTTCGAAAAACCGGAAATGTAGCTTCGTTTGGGAAAATCACCTGATAGATAGCGCTGGTGGCTTCTTTTTCGATTCTGAATTTGAGATCTTGTCGTTTTTTAGTAAAACATGTTTGAGTTTAACTGTTTTCACGTTGTCGCCATTTATTTTTTCTATTGAAATATAAAATAAGGAGCATGAAATAAAGTTGATAAATATAAAACAAAAAACAAAAAGAGAACAAAAATACACTAACCGTCTGTAGATTTACAAGTTTCGTATCCATTAATAGTAATATTTCGAAAAACCGGAAATGTAGCTTCGTTTGGGAAAATCACCTGATAGATAAGAGGGTCTTCAGAGTCGCTTTCAATTCGTCCCAAGGCAGCATCTTCGTCTTCAAGAAGATATAATTGGCCATTTGACTGATGTCCAAATAAATAAATTGATTGTAAAAAAAAAATTCTTAAACTATCTTCTGTGGTACATGAACTACTAATAGTAATATTTTTCTCTCCCCCTCGCACCCCCCTCATAATTAGGTAGTTCATTTTTAGAGAATAATTCCTCAAAGTCCTCAAGTATAATCGAAGAAATTTTTGTTCAATTTAGACAAAGGGGATAAGATATAAATTTCTTGCCCTCTAAGATGGAATAGTATCTTTTTAATTATATCGCGCTGGGACAAAATAATAATCTTCATAATTATTAGAAACATTTTACTTAATTAATATCTTATATTGATAAAGAAATACAAAGTACCTTGTTCCCTGTAATGGTTGTGAATATCAATAGCAATTCGAAGTATGGTTCGGAACGTAGAACTGAACGAGCCCACAAAATTGGAATAGAGATCCGGGCTTTTAGCTGAGAAGAGAAACTATCAAATCGTATACTACTCTGGCACTCTGGCATACGTTGGCTAATAATAAAAGATAAATTAGCCAGAAGAAGAAATATCCATAAAATCTGAAACAAAAGTGAATAAGTAGTTGATAAATTAAATAATAAGACGGGTGGCATGTTGAAAGCAACCAAACTCACGAATTTCAGAGATGTGCAACATAAAAAAATGGACTTTTCTAAATTGTTGAACAGAAAGTTCTAAATAGAAAGCCCAAAGTCTAATCAGTGTCCACATTGGAAATATAGTACAACAATTTTGACACCAGAACGAACTTTATTAATAATAATTCAGGCGAATTGAACATACCCCAAGAAGAGAACTCAATAATATAAAGTAATATTATAAAGTAATTAATATATATATATATATATATATATAATTATAATAATAATAAGAGAATTAAAAAGTACAATCTTATCCTGTGCTAAAAAATTTGCTTTGATAAAGGAAGGGGAGTTTTTGGTGAACCACATTTCCTTGTTATGATAATAAAACTCCGTCAACATTGAGCTGATTTATCTCTTAATTTTTTCGGTATAGATCCTTCTAACCTGCTTGTGGCTTTTCTGTTTCTTGAGATAGAGCCTCATAACTCTCAGTCCCCTGGCTTAAGCCACACAAATAAGACTCCAATAGAATCCTATTAGGACGGTTTTAAATACATATATGCCAATAGCCCACCGTATCTTAGACCATTGTTTCCTAAAGTCACTCTGCTTCGCGTATAGTTCAGCCTAATGGAAGACTATAAGAAATGTGAAAAACAAAAATTAAATTATTTTACTATAATTTACATTGAAAAAGAGCTATTAAATAATTCCATTGAGGTTAAAAATTTATTAAAGAATTTTTGGGAATAAAAGTTCGAAAAAATAAAAATAATTTTATTATTATATATATTTTTATATTTTATTTGTAAATGTTCATCTGTATTGAAACTGTTTTCTTGAATTAGACAAAAAAGTTGAATGGTATGATAAAACTCATTGAAAAATAAATATACGGGATGTACTTTATCATCATACTGGTTTCAATTCGATATCTAGATTTAACAAAAATAGTCCTAAAGTACATAATATATTTTCCAACTTCAATCTCTGAAAAGCTACTTTTTCGATTCTTGTAAATATTAAACCAAATAATCCGGTACGACGTACTCGCATAACGAGGGTTTTATCCCTAATTGTATATTTATTATTACCTGAACGAGCCGTGAATTACAATACTTCGGAATTTCGGCTCGCCCGAGAAAACAGGAAGCATCAAAATTATCATATATGTAGTATCTTTCAAAATACTTGAAATATCAATTTTATTTTTATTTGTCGTTTTTAAGTAAAGAATGAACTAATATTAATAATTTTTAGAGAATTTTAATTAAATATTTGAATGAGATTGGGCTGGTAAAAAATAATCTAAAAATGATCACTCTAAAAAAAAGCTTGTCCTGATTTTTGACCGCCGAGTGCCGAGATTCCCAAAAAAATTAAAATAATAGGAATTTGGGGAAGAGACTCTTTGTAATATTTTCACCCTTAACGAAAGATGCAAAATGAGATTTTTTTTCAAAATTTTTTATCTAAATAAGGTTTTTTCATACCTTTTATTAAATACATAAATAATAGTATAATTTTTGTAAAATAATTATATTCTTGTCAAATTCGAAAAAAAGGGCAGGGCCTATGTAAAATTATTTCCCTTATCGAAGGTGGCAAATAAGGGACATTTTTCAAAATTAGTTTTTTCATCTCTTTATGAAATATTCACATAAATATTTAATAAAATAAAATTTTAAATTTCTATCAAATTAAAGAAAATAAGGACAGGCCCCTTGTAAAATTCTCTCTCTTGAGAAAGAGCTGCAAATAAGGGACATTTTTCTAAGTTATTTAACGATTTTTTTTCATTTCGAAATAAAATACTCATTTAGATATACTTATATGTTTAATATCTATAAAAAATTATTTAATAAATAAAATATAAATGTTTGATAGAGAGGTACCTAAGATCTTGGTGGGGTGGCGCTAGTGAACTTAACTTATTTACTGCAGTGTTTAAAGTATATGTGAACTTTTTTAATGGGGTACTTACTGTTACGAAAATTCTAACAGAGCTACACAGTTGACATTAGAAAATATTATCTTAACAAATCAATCATTTGTGAATTAATCTCCTTAAATGTTGCTTCTTCGCTGATCAATAAAAACCGGTGCTTTCAACAAGGTCAAGTTATTAGAAAAAGAGAAAGAAACATTCACCATCTTGAATGAAGTCGATGCTTTTTTTTCAAATCCGGATCATGTGCGCCGGTGGTCAAGAAATGTGTGAACAACTTGTGTAGCAGTACAACAGCACTTTCGGGCGGGCGGATGGCAGAAAAACAGACAATTAATGATTGGTTGCAGACGGCACATTAGGGAAGGAAATACTAAACACTGATGGACTAGGAAAAAATTCGCAGCTTACAACAACAACTGGAAAACAAGGACAGAGGAAAATGAGGGGTTATATAAGGATAAGAGAGAAAGAGAGCGACAGCAAAGGATCAGAGCCCAGCAAATTACACAGCTTCAGGTATCTGAAATAGAACAATATCAGAAATATTTATTATAAATAAATATAAAATATTGAAGGAGAAAATAAAGAGTGTGTCTTCTGCTGAAATTATAAATTTTATATATAACGAGACTATAGTTTCAAGGGCTTTCCCTCTTTCATCAGTAAATAAAAACCCCATTAACAGCACCTACAGCCAGAAAAATGAAACAAGTATAAATGGCAATTCTTAAACTCATCCACGTGGAAATTTCAGCTTTCCATTCATACATTAATTCCTGTGAATCAATTGTAATAGACTGATGAAGATGATGCAAAGCCCTCGAAACTATAGTCTAGTTATAAATAAAATTTATAATTCCAGCAGAGACACTCTTTTATTGTCTCCTTCAATATATAAAAATTCTGCTACCTAGGCACAAAAAACTTTCAATTTAAATATAAAATATTTTTAATATTCCAAAATTTGAAAAGATGGAGTTTATTCAAAAATGTTCAAATAATACAATAAAAATGTTAATTTTACAAATATACTAACTATGATTTCGATGAATAGACTATTTATCTGCGGTTAAAATTATTTTACATACTTCTTTTATCCACGATATTCGTTATTCCATTTCTTATCCGCGAAACAAATTCATGGTCTCTGCATAATTTTATTGTTTTGTTTTGTTTTTATCCACGACCTGTATAGTTTTCTACTTATCCGATTTTTTTATTTGTGGTGTAAATTTATGTAGGTACTCTTTATCAGAGATATACATATACAGTCGACTCTCGATAATTCGAACTCTTCAGCTGTTAACTTCGGTAAATCGAAAAAATGCTGTGTATTTTTTTATGCTCGATAACTCGAAATTCTTTTCGTAATAAGAGGGGTGAGAACGTTCTATAATTCGAACTAGGCCACTTTTTCTCTTTTTAATTCGAATTTTTCCTAGCAAAAGGCCTACGAAAATGCTTAGGACCAGAGACGCCAAGCCACATCGAAACAAAAAACTATTATTAATTCTTTTAATTAGGTATGTTATTATCTATTGCAATGTTAATACAAATTGAAAGTTTTTGTGCCGAGAGTAGCAGAATTTTTATATATTGAAGGAGACAATAAAAGAGTGTGTCTTCTGCTGGAATTATAAATTTTATTTATTTATAAGGAGTTATAAATAAATAAAATTTATAATTCCAGCCGAAGATACTACTCTTTTATGTATCCTTCAATGTTAATACATATGATAATTTTTTGTTCTTCTTTGTCGGTTTCATTATTTTTTACTTTTTTACTTGAGGCTATATATAAAATTTATGTAAGCTCATATATATTTTCAAAAATATAATAAAAAATCTTAATAATTCGAATTTTTTTTCCTCTTGATAATTCGAAGTCTCGATAATTAGAATTTTTCTTATAATCCTTGGATTTTGAATTATCGAGAGTCGACTCTTTAGTCCGCAGCATAAATTTATTTAACTTTTATTCGCAGTTTAAATTTATTTTTGTCCATAGCATAAATTTATCCTCTTTTTATTTGCGGAAATTCATAAGTTTCATGTCCGCTTAATAAATTTTGATGCTCTTTATCCGCTGTAAATAACGAATCGATTTGTTATTATTGCAGCTTTCCTTTCTTGATATGAACCTTTTATCTGCGGGATAAATTGTTTTTTCCTATAAGCATAATTCTCAAAAGCTTTCTAGTTCTAGAAAAAGTTTTTTCCGGATCAAGAAGCTTCATATTCCTTTATTTCTCTATTGAGTCTTCAATCATTTTACTTCTTTCTTTATTTTTTTTGTAATTTTCACATTACTCTTACAACTCGTTTTTGTTACCTTGTTAACCTTCACTAAAACCAGATTTTCGCCGCATCACTCTTGGTTATCTCATCTCTTAAATACCAGGTCCCTCTTCCATAGATAATAGAAATTAACTGTTGAGCGCACTTATTCCAAGAGTTATAATTTGTAATTTTTTGTTCTTTTTTGTCGGTTTCATTATTTTTTACTTTTTTACTTGAGGCTATATATAAAATTTATGTAAGGTCATATATATTTTCAAAAATATAATAAAAAATCTTAATAATTCGAATTTTTTTTTCCTCTTGATAATTCGAAGTCTCGATAATTAGAATTTTTCTTATAATCCCTTGGATTTTGAATTATCGAGAGTCGACTGGTACCTACTTTTTTCTACCTACAAACGATCAACATTAAAACGTTTTGTTTCATATGGTTTTTGAACAATTTCTCTTACTCGAGTTTTTGAATAAATCGATGAATATATATTTTTGATCTGTATAATATGAGCTGGCAATGAAGCCAGTATTACAGCTAGCCAAATGGAGCCTTGAATTCAAGCGTTAACCATTGATTTTCTTAAATTTTTTAAAATTTGTATCCGGATACCAGGAACGAACAGCAGAGTACTTTCCATCCAGTCAATTTCATTTTCATTGAATTTTTATGAACAAAAATTTTGTCGAACGTAAGGGAAGAGTAAATTAAAGAAATCAGTAAGCAGCAGCAGAATCAGGTTTCATTTCACGAATAATCATGGTTTTTTGAATAACTTTTCTTACTCTTTTTTGAACAATTTTTCTTACTCGAGTTTTCGAATATATTTTTTTGATCTGTATAATTTGAGCTGGCAATGAAGCCAGTATCACTCTAGCCAATTGGAAGTCTTAAATTCAAGCGTTAACAATTGATATTCTTAAAAATTTTTAAATGTGTATCCGGATACCAGGGGCAGTGTACTTTTCTTTCCTCCAATTTCATTTTCATTGACTTTTTGTGAACAAAAATTTTGTCGATCTCAAGGGTAGGTGAAATGTAAGAAATTAGTAAGCAGCAGTAGAATCGAGTATCATTTCACAAATCATAGTTTCGTTTCACTCGGTTTTTTTGAACAATTTTTCTTACTCGAGTTTCAAATAAATCGATGAATATATTTTTATAATCTGTATAATTGAGGGCCTTTAGCAATCGAATTGATAAAATAAAAAAAAATAGTCTCTAAAATCTTTAAACGTCTCTTCTCCTAAATAATGGTCTGAGGGCCTTAAAACAATCGAATTTATAAAATTTTTAAAAAGTATCAGAAATTTTTTTTCTTTTAAATCTTTAAACGTCTCTATCTCCGTAAATAATGGTCTGAGAGCCTGAAATCAAGCGTTAAGGATTGATATTCTTAAAATTTTTAAAATTTGTATCCTGATACAAACAGAAGTGTAATTTCCTTCCCGCAAATGAAGCCAGTATTACAGCGAGCAAATTGGAGTCTTAAATCAAACGTTGATCATTGATTTTGTTAAAAATTTTAAAATTTATATCCGAGCACCAGGAGCGAACATGAGTGTATGGATTTAATTTTCAACGTATTTTTGTGAACAAAAATTTTGTAAATCACATGAGTAGGTGAAATGAAAGAAATCAGTAAATAACAGTAGAATCGAGTTTCATTTCACGAATTATTGTTTCTTTTCATATGTTTATTTAAACAATTTTTCTTACTCGAGTTTTCAAATCTATCAATGAATATATTCTTTTAATCTGTATAATTTGAATTGACAATGAAGCCAGTATTACAGTGTGCCAAGTGGAGCCTTGTTATCAAGCGTTAACGATTGATTTGCTTAAATTTTTTTAAATTTGTATCCGGATACCAGGAACGAACAGCAGTGTACTTTCCTTCCCGCCAATTTAATTTTCATTGACTTTTTGTGAACAAATATTTTGTCGATCTCAAGGGCAGGTGAAATGTAAGAAATTAGTAAGCAGCAGTAGAATTGAGTATCATTTCACAAATCATCGTTTCGTTTCATTCGGTTTTTTGAACAATTTTTCTTACTTGAGTTTTCGAATAAATCGATGAATATATTTTTTTGATCTGTATAATTTGAGGTGCCAATGAAGGCAATATTACAGCTAGCGAATTGGGACCTTGAATTCAAGCGTTAACCATTGATTTTCTTAAAATTTATATCCGGATACCAGGAGAGAACAGCAGTGCATTTTCATTCCCGCTGTATAGGGCCAAAAAATGAAAATCTAGGCTCTTGTACCAAGCTCAACTAAATTTTGTATACATAATCCGTGGGCCCCCAGAAGTCTAAAAATGCAAAAACTAACCGCCCAAAATGGGGGGGTGTAGGGTCAAAAAATGTAAAATCTAGGATCTTGTACCAAACTAAACCAAATTTTGTATACATAATCAGTGTGTTCACAGTAATTTAAAAGTGCAAAAACTAATGTAGGGTCAAAAAATTAAAATATAAGCCCTTGTACAAAACTCAACCAAATTTTGTATGTAATGAAAAAACTAACCACCCAAATTGGGGGGGTCAAAAAATTAAAAAACTAGACTCTTGTACCAAACTCAACCAAATTTTGTATACATAATTAGAGTGTTCACAGTAATTTAAAAGTGCAAAAACTAATGTAGGGTCAAAAAATTAAAATATAAGCCCTTGTACAAAACTCAACCAAATTTTGTATGTAATGAAAAACCTAACCACCCAAATTGGGGGGGGTCAAAAAATTAAAAAACTAGACCCTTGTTCCAAACTCAACCAAATTTTCTATACATAATCCGTGGGCCCACAGAAGTCTAAAAATGCAAAAACTAACCGCACAAAAAGGGGGGGGGGTCAAAAAAATGGAATAGAATGGCCCTTATACCAAACTCAACCAAATTTTGTATACATAATTAGTGGGCCTCCAGAAGTCTAAAAATGCAAAAACTAACTCGGTTTAATACAGTTCAGCAAGCTTCCGGTTTTTGATCTATTTCCCCATTGTATAATAGCAAACAATAGCTGGCAGTGATCAAGTGATTCGTGCAATCATATCCAGGTTCAAGATATAAAAGTTTACAAAGTTTGTTGAACAGCTCGAGTCGAAGCGACTACAGATACACTTACATCTTACCTGAGTTTATTAGAGTATCATAAGGTCACTTCCGGTTCCTGATTTCAGTAAAAGAGGCTGACGAGAGGTGTGCATTCATAATGCCGAAATAGCTTAACTTTGGCTTCATGTAAATTGGACAGTATTACAATAAATAATACGAATAAGAAAAATATTTAGTATTTTTGAGTAAATTCAATATTCCGATCGTCTGGAGGACTTCACCCATTGGTCAGCGTAAAGAATAATACTTTTTCATTTCATTTTATCAGTCAATAGTCAATTCTATCTTATCTATTCTATCTTTTACGATCAGGCATAAAAAAAATATTCTAGGTCTTTTCCGAAATCGAACTTGAATTTAAATGATTTTTTCAGTTAGTTAGACCTTTTTAACTAATTCAATTTTTTTTTTTTACAAGTTTAAGAAAAATATTGAATTATAAAATATAAATAAATAACTGTATTTATTAAAATCCTCAAAATCTAGTCTGAATTTGAACTTGATTTATGATGTTGGTGCGCCTGTATTTAGGTAACAAATTACGCACAGAAGAATGAAGCTGCGTAAGAGCCAGGCGAGTCGAGTCGATGAAATCCTCCAGAGCTTATTAATGTTATTTTGATTTTTACTTTATCCAATGCGGACCATTGGGAATATTTTTGCTATTGTGATGAAAAATTAAAATTCTATTTTCGCAAGATTAATACTTACATGCAATATAATTTGTATAGTAAAGCATAAATATTTGACGTTAACATACAAATATCTTTTTCTCTATTAAAATATTTACAAAATAGACTAATAAATAGTTTAGGTATCCGTTGCGAACTTAGATGTCTTTATCTTGATGGCAATGGAAAATAATATTTTGAATAATTTGGACAATGATGATGTTATTGATAAATTGGCAGAATATTGTCAATTACTACATAAGGAGTTATGTATGTGATGTTATTTTTCAAACTGTTAATATTGAATGTATAATTTCCAAGTAAAGCAAATTTTATAATAATAATAATCTTTTATTTTGATCGCAAAATTACAAATAAATAATATTATTCTACTTCTATATACATACTTAATTAAATATTGTATTTCTTGTGGCCTGCATTTTTGTTTGAAATCCCGGCCTCCACTGCCTCACCCAGCATGTCCCTGCATACTAGATACTACATTTATCTCAAAGATATAACTAGATAAGTTCATTGTAAAAAGTCAGCCGGCAACTGATTAAAATCTCGAATTTATAGTCCCGCTATTTAGTACCTACAATACAATACATTGCATTTTTCCGAAATTCAAACACCGTTTAAATTTGTCTCATTCAATTTCAATTTAAAAAACGAATTTATGAAAATTTACAAAGATCTTATAGATTGTGTTAATAATTCTTAAGTTCGTCTCGAGGGACCGCCATCCCTTTTCACATAAAATCAAACTTATCCAGTAGAAGACCTCATATTACTTTACTAATTTTTTTTTAAATTTATTTAATCATTTAATTTAAAGATATATTTTCTTTTGAAAAAATTTTCTATTCTAGATATTTAATACACATTAGTATTTCTATTAGTATAAAGAATAAAAAGAAATTAATAGCTCGGATTCAGTAGAAGACAATATTAATTCTACTACATTCTGCAATTGGAACTTATAGAAAAAAAACACACATAATCAAAAACAATGTTATTGTCTATGTGAAGTAATAGTTAAGGAAAGTAAAATTCTATCTTTTAATCCTCATAAATTATTTTACAATATGTATATATAACTTAAAAATAAATAAATATTAATTAAAATTTTCTTACTAATTTATTTATATACTCACTAGCTAAAAAACAGACAATTGATCATTTTGAAATAAGATAAATTAAAATTTTTTTTTAGAAAATCTTGAGTATTTCTGTAACCAATTAACACCTTGTAAATTTTATTGTGAAACCACATTCACTCATTATGAGCCTACAAAGACGCCTCAAAAATATCATCTCACCCTTCTATTACTCAGAAATTCTTTATTTTAAAAATCTGTAGAAATGAAGTAGCTAATATTTATATAAAATAATTAGTTTGGTTGACAGATGAAAAAACCACGAAACCCTTGATAGATTGCGTGTTCTACTATAGCAAACGTTCGTCATAATCATCTTTTCAAAATATTAACGAAAATTGTATTTATGCTAAATCATTTTATTTTAAAAATTATCCGTTTTTTACTTTGATTTGCTGTAGAGTGTATTTTTCAATTCTAATTTTTTCAAATTTTTTCAAATTTCATCCATATTAATTTATTTTAACTTATAAGAGTATCAGTGTAAAAATAATAATTTAGCCTATCAGAGATCAATCTTCAATAGATTAAATATACGTATATATGTATGTATATATTTTTATATGCATCAAGCAGAGGAAAATCTCGTTGATTTGTCTTTATGAATCAATATTCACGCTTTTTGACCTCATTTTTCGCCATATGTCCTTTTAAGTATGTACGTATACAGGAAACTGAATTTTAAGATTTTTTTTCATTACCACTTTTATAGTTGCAGAGGTGTGTCAAAATTGTTTATTTTTCTTCTTTGACGATCATTAAGTCTAACTAAATGTTGAATTTCAAGTTGCTAGCTTGGGACAGAGGGGGCAGATAGCCAACCAAACGGGTAATCAATTTTGTCCTGATACAAAACAAAAAGAGAAAATTCATCGAATAAAAGGATTCTTCTTCATTTAAATCATTATATATATATATATATATATTTAAATATAAGGTGTCATTTAAAAATAATTATTTGACTTTATCAAAGTGTATAATGATAAACGGGAGAGTGATAAGAGTCTGTTGATCTGGTACACTCTGAATGTTCCATTACGTTAGCACAACAGGACCAGTGACGTCTGCCTGGATGACCTTCATGACCATGACCGCAACCTTTATAACCACCTAAAATCAAGAAAAAAAATATAAATACATTTTTTTCATCAAGATTTTAATGTTATATGTGTAATTTAAATGTCCTACTTCCCAATATGGCAGTCGATAAGTGTGAAAATTAACTTATCATGCCTTGAAGATCTAAACTGAAATAATTCAAGGGAGAATGGAACAAAGCCTAAAAGAAAATTTAAGTAGAAATAGGGAAACTCGGGATGAGTTGATCTCGGCTAGATTAATAATACAAATTGTTTAAGTTTCATAAATCTAGAAAAAGCATTCGATAACGCCAATCAAGAAATTATATTCATTATATTAGGTTGGAGTTGGCGGTGTTTCACAAAACCTCTTTGTGAAACACTTCCAACTACAACCTAATATAATTTATATAATGTTTCATTATAAACCAACACTGCGTTCCCTAAGTTTGATTAAATTATATTCACAATTTTAAGAAATACAATTCAGAGAAGATAAATTTATAATTTAGAGAAAAATAAGGTGGCATTATTAAAGATAGAAGACAAAATAAAAATATGTTAAAGTATAAAGGAGTAAGACAAGCTATCTATCACCCATTATCATTAATTCATAAATAGAAAAGTGATCAAAGGATGGATTAAATAGGTACAGAAATTGGAATTTAAGGATAAAAGATTGCTATGCTTAGATTGGTCATAATTTCGTTCTTATAGAAAACAATAAAAAATAATAATCAAAATAAAGTTTGATTAAAATGAAAATGATAAAAAGGTAGGTATAAGTCTCTATGATAATATAACTATAAGAGAAACGTGTTTGTATTAATTCTTTTTGCCAAATTGACCTCCATCGGCCTTGCGCCGAAACTCTGCAAGTTGTTCGAAAGTTTTCTTTCAAACCGTAGTATTAAGGTTGTCATCGACGGAATATTATCTTCCTCCTTCCACACCAACGCTGCGAGTTCCTCATCTGTTATCTCAGCTAAGATCTTTCTTATCTATATCAACGACCTTCTAAATTTGCCCTCCAACCCGGTACATGATTACTCAGATGACAGCACCCTACATAAAACCCCCGCACAAAAACGGTGCAGACATTGGCTTCTCAATTAATTTAGACTTAGGCAAACTTAAAAACTGGGGATCCCAAAACTTAGTTAACTTCAATGCAGTGAAAACTCAGAGTTGCCTTATTTCTAGGGGCGTCGACAGAAACCTCCCAAACATATCATTCGACTCAAACTCATTAGAATTTAGGGATAAAATTTCAATGCTAGGCATAACTCTAGGGTCTGACCTTTCATGGAATGACTCATATCTCAACCACTGCTAAAATTGCAACTCGCAAGCTTGGTCTCCTATTTAGGTCTAGACGCGTTATACTCCCAGTCAACTTCTTATACTGTATAAGGCTCAAATTCGTCCCTGTCTCGAATATGGCTCTCATCTGTGAAGGGGTGCCTCCAAGCATTCTCTTGCTACACTGGATGCGATTCAGAAGCGAGCAATTAAACTAAGAGGAGACCCGGCTCTAACCAACTAGAATTTGGGTGAAACATTTGTATAAAAAAAGCCTAGCTGAAACATATGGGATTGTTTAAGGATATTTCATAGAGTAAGGTAGGTAAGAAAAAGAAAAGATTAGAATATTTTCGCAATATAATTAAGAATATTTAATGTGAAAGAATTAAGAGAATTGCCCTGTTATAGATTCACATGGAAGCGGATATTTGTGTGAAACTAGTCTTAAGATTGGCTTCTTCTTCTTCGAGTGCCATACCCAAAACGGGTGTCGGCGCCTCTCCACATATACCTGTGCTGAGTGTGTTTAGTTGTTTTACACAGATATACGGGACCTACTTTTTAACGCCGGTTCCGAACGGCTAATTTGGAGAGGTCACTAGGCAATTATACTCTTGGTAGGTTGCCATTACTTTCCAAGAAGAGGCGACTGCAAATATCTATCTGTCGAGACTCGGTCTCGAACCAGCGATCTCCGAGTCAGCGACCCAACACTCTACCCACTGACCCACTGACCCAAGATTGACTACTATTTAATAATCTATATATAAAAAATTAAGGTTTTCTCATGTACATTGGTCCAAATCACGCCAAATTTTGGCTGCAGATTTCAAGCAAAGTTATAACGAAAACACCCTCAACAAAATTCCTATCTGTATTATATGTATGTTTCTGTGGATTCTGCCCAAATACCATAAGAGAAGTAATTAAAAGGACAATTTTAGAAGAAAATATTTCGTTTCTTGCTAAACTTGTAACGTATAGAAAGAGGACCAATATACCCCTTAAAAGTACTAAAAACAACCTCACGATTCACGGAAAAACGGCGGAAGGAGTTATTATAAAATTGAGTGGATATTAATGAGGCAGTCCAAAAAAAAGTTTCCCTTATCAGACAGTCTCCAAAAATTACTTCAATCTTGTTATTATGAAAGTTCATTTTTGGATCAGATATTTTCTAACTTACATTTATTGCTATATAACGTTTTGATATTTTAACCCAAAAAAAGGGTTTGGGGGGCGCAATGGAAATTATCAAATAACTCCTAAACTATTAACTATAAGGCAAATTTTGTTATAACAAAGTTGTAGGTGATGTGATTTCTGACAACTTTTGTTTAAAAAAAATCCCCTCCAAAAGAAAAACACTCAAAAAGGAGGCGAAGGCCAAAAAATGAAAATTCTTGCCCTTGGGGCAAACTCAACCAAATTTTGTATACATAAACTGTGGGCCACCAGAGAGCTAGAAATGCAAAAAATAACCACCCAAAATGGGGGGAGGGTCAAAAAATGAAAATTCTTGCGGGGGTCCAGAGGGCGTAGTACCCTGGCTAGTAAGAGGGCCGCTGAAGGTGGTCCTTGCAGCTAGTGAGATATAAATATATAATGATCAAAAATTTAGAAGACCTGGCATTCGGCCTGGGCAAGCACAGAGAGCCTCTTTATTTCCAGAACTTGAACAGAAGCAACAGCAATGGAATCGTCCAGAATGGCGGCGAGGAATTCGTGAAGCAATACGATAAGGACTTCCCTAGAAAAAAAGTTGAGTTATTATTTCACTTTATATATAATTATATCGCATATATACATATAGTATATATATATATTTATATGACTTCGGAAATAAAGTCCATTAAATAAATAAAGATCCTATGTGATTAATATTATTTGTTATTAAATATTATTGCAAAGACAATATTTCGGATCAATAAAGACGACTGATTAACTGATTTAGTTAAGCTTAATATAAGGTGGGAAGGACTGGCCTAATCCTACGATTTATTATATCGATTCAGCTTGGCATAATTAATTTTCAACTTCCAGTCCTGCACTGTTTGATTATTCATTAATTTTTTTACTTAATCCATGTGGTACGTACACCCGGGTTCGAGACAATAAGACATTATCTAAGCAACTATGGTTGCCCGAGGCCTTATCTACCATAATTAAATGAACAATTATCCGTTTCATATCAGAAAGTTTCGTGTTGAATTCATCTTGGGTCACGAGATGTCGAGGTTGCAGAGTCAATATATATAGTATATAGATAAAACAAGTTGAGTTGAAAATATAAAACTCACTTTTACATGCTGGCCATCAATCAGAATCTCTAAAGAGATATTTCCAGGTACATCGCTAGTAAAGGATATACTAAACGTTCCGTCACTTTTGTCTACAACTTGAACAGGTATTCGTCTGAAATCATCAATAAGATAAATCATAATAAAACATTAATTAAATAATCCATTGGGGTAGATAATTTTTTACTCTAGGGGAAGGGCTCCGTTCTTTTCTCATTCGATTTATCTATTCATTGTTTTATGCTCTCAGCCATTTACTACGATTAGGAATTTTGGGCCTCTGCTAAATTTTATAGGCGAAGATTTTAAACATATTAAAATTGAGCTTGCCAAAAATAATAATATTATTTAGCTTGAATACTTTCTAAATTTCTACTAAAATATTTATTATTTGAAAGTTTTAACATTAAAAATATTCCATCATTGGGATTCAGTTCCATAATTTATAAATGTAATTTTTGTTCCTCATCCTCTGAAAAACAAAAATTACATTAAAAATATTTATATCAAGGTTATTCGGAGAAAATGCAGAAAAAACTTATCATAACAAAGACTCATGATTCTATTAGCTAAAGTCACGAAAGGAGTTACTTCTCTTCTTTTCAAGTTAAATAGAATAATTCAATGCAAATTTACCCCCTAACATCAATTTGGCAATTGCTTGAGGGCTTGTTTACGTTGTATAAACAAACATATCCTTATGGGGTAAAATCAAAACAAATATTAATTTACAGGATGTTATCTTTTCTTATTCAAGAATTTTTAAGCTTTTAATTTATTGATTTACCTTAATCTTATTAAATAAATGTTCAAATCATTATTCAAGGATTAGTCCCTCACCTCTGAATTGCATCACGGTATCTGGCTTCAGCAAAAATTTTCGCGCCTCCACTATGTCCGAGAGGCTCGCCCTTTTCATCTCTTGCAACAAGAATGAACTGAGCCCGTCGATGCACCCGGCATGTAAAGGCCTCGGCTCTTGACTCCCTGGTCTCCAATGAGGTCTGGGTGACATCAAGAGTGCGTGTGACTAAAACTCCATGCAATCGATGCCCTAAAACGACACCTGCATCACCTTCTTGTAAAAGTTGCGCTGGGAAATCATCCGCTACCGATGGAGTAGTAGTATTTCTACTGCAACTGGTAGTAGTAGTAGTAGTAGTAGTAGAGTAAGTAGAAGAGGAAGAAGGAGAAGATGATAAAGAGATATCTTCAGAACACCAAACGAGTCGGGATAGAACAGGCTCCAATAAACTCAATACCTTTTAAAATATCAATTCACAATTTCGAAAATATTTAAATTGTCAAATAAAAATCTTGATTTGATTAAAGGAATAAATAGAATTCGTTATTGGTGAAAATCACGATAGGGGTGACATCTCTTCGAGTTATATAGAATTAATAATTACATGTAATGGAATAGCGAATTCACCCCTCCTGACATCTGAATGCAGAAAGTTATGGGGGGAAACAATTTTTATTCAACCATAAGCAGGGCCGTCTCAAGAATATGTGCCGCCCGGGTGCAAGATATAATTTGCCGTCCTTCCTCATCAGAACATCAATGTTATATTCCGACAATAATAAAAAGTGCGTTGATTTAAAATTCTGATTTTAATTATTTGATAACTATTAATCTGTTTAAGAAATAAAACATTAAAATAAAAAAGGTAACTTTTTATAAACTTTATTACTTGGTATAATTTTAAAAAAGAATGTATTTGAAACAAACATAAAAAATATAGTACTTTCATATAATCCTTAGTACCTTAGTTATAACAAAAAAGAAGTACCTTATCTATATACATAATTTTATATAATATTAATCTGTTATTCTTTATTAGAACTATTTAATGGGTATCTTTGTGGTTGTGTAAGTTTATAAATAACTTTTTTAGGGAGGGGGTCGGGCTCGTCTAGTGGTTAGCGTCTCCATCTGCTAACCAAGTGGATCCGGGTTCGAGTCCGGGTCGAGGCGTTCGGCTGATTACTGATCCCCTGCCTTAGAGACAAATTTTAATAAAAAAATAACTGGTATCGTAAATTGGCTTATGGCTTGAAAGGACGAAAAGCCAAAAAAAACTTTTATTTTTATTTTTTGCCGCCCTATATAGAGTGCCGCCCGGGTGCCATGCACCCCTTGCACCCCCGGCACGGGACGGCCCTGCCCATAAGAGTAATATATTTACTTCCCATTGGCTATAGTGTCTCGGATTTTCGCCAATAAATAACAACAATCAATAGAATGTTTAATGTGAATATAAAACGATCTTGAAAAAATGATTACTTGATAATTTTTTTTAATTTTAAAGAAAAAAGTAAATAGTAATATTTAGATAGTTATAAGTAGATCCAGCCAAAACTTTTAAAAAAGCTGATAGTGTTTAATTAATAATTTAAGTGTATCAATTAAAAAAATATAAATGAAAAACTTAGATGATGATACCTCTACTGGGCCACCATGACGAATAATTTCATCGGCGAAGGAGACCGCATGTTTCGTATGTTGGGCTCTTTTTTTAAGAAGTTCTTGTTGGTGGGATATTGATTGTAATTTTGCATCTCGAGCTTCGCGGACCTTTTAAAAGTAAAGATAATTAAAATTTATATCAAAGAATATTCAAATTAATTAATGAGTTAAAACATCTTAGATTGCATTATTGAGTCATTCTATGGAAATTCATAGATGCGTTTCATTAATTGATATTTATTTTCAATTTTTGACTTACTTGCTTTATAAGATTATCTCGATGAAGTTCAATTGCTTGAATATATGTAGATATAAAATTATTAATCTCCTCTTCAACTTGAAGACATTTTTGCTGAAAAATATTTAATATATATTTATATTATAATTTAATCTTCTTGGTTGTATTATTATAAGGAAATAAATGAAATTCAATTTATAAAAATTCATTTTGTCGAATGAAATGGAATAAAGATTTCTTGGGAAAATCCAAAGGGTGTTGAGTCCAACTTAAAGGACGGCCATTGGCCCAGATTGCTTTTTGGCACTTTTGTTCATTTCCCAAAAAAGAGAATACAATGTTTCTGATATATAATTTTTCCATAGCAATACAAGTTCGTAGAAGATCGTGATTTTACAATCCAATTATTGTAAATGGGGGGGTCAGAGAGGCTAGGTAGGTGGTAGCTTGCCAGCCTGCTAACCAGGGGACCCGGGTTCGAATCCGACTCGATACATCCAGCTAAAATCTGACCCCGGGGGTAGAGACAAATTTAGAAAAAATATAATTAGTTTAGTAAATTGGCTATGGCTAGAAAGGCCGAAAAGCCAAAAAAAAAATATTGTAAATAAACATTGGCTAATAACGTTTATTAGAACATTAAAATTTTCCATTTCTCATTTACGAAATTTTAAGCATAAGTAGGTAAATAATACAAAAATTTTAGAAAATGTCAATTTTAAAAATAATCTTGGCGATAGATTTTCTTTAATAAAATAATATAATTTTAAAGAAAAATAATTTCTTTCCATTAAATTTGGGATAAATTTTCGAAAATTATTTTATTCGGAATTTGTACTTTTCATTATTCTTGGATTGCTTCTCAATTAACTAATCCTTTTTGAAGGTGAAAAGTTATAGATCTAACTAGCAAATCGGGAAGTATTATTTATTCATTAATAATATTACTCACCTCTATTCTTTCAGCAAGTATATTTAATGATCGCGAATTGGCATTGGTCTGGTGTGAAACATTAAGCGCCCCTCGGCAAGCTTTTTTGATTTCTTCAATTTGTAAGGGTGCTGCACGATTCACAGCTTCACAAGCGTGTGAGCGATGCTCACTTGAGACCAGACATTGATCACAGATTACCAGACGACATTGAAGGCAAAATCGCGTCAACGGTTGATCATCATGTTTCGAACACAGAGGCTCTATACGGAGAGGGCCATGAACTCCACGGCCTATTGGAATTAATGCTGAGGAACAGCCATGAGCTGAACTACAGGACGAACATAAACTTAATGCACACGAATCACATCGATGGGTGGCCTAAGAAATCAAAAAATATGATCCCCAAAACACAGGGGACAAATTTTCATTATATAAAGCATTTCGGACGATTTATTATCTTATCTTATTTTCTTTAAAATATAATAACCCTCCTAAAAAGTAATAAATATCTGATATAAACCTTATACCGAATTTATCATAGAAGCTTTTTTGTAGGCCTTGGGTAACATAATTTATATTTATATTTGGGCATCGACCCTTCCCATGTCCATAATTACAATAATATGTCTTTTTTATTTTTTATTTAATTCACTTTTAAATTTTTGGGGGATTTTTTTTAAAACCAACTTTTGGACATTACAAAAATAATAAAAAAAAATTTTAAGGGAGCCGCACTTGACTCAACGAAGAGCCGCATGCTGCTCTCGGAGCCGCATTTGCCCACCATTGTTATATATGAAAAAATATTTTTCGCTACAATTACGAGAAAAAAATTAATTTTTGCACCCTTCGTATGAAATTTTTTCGATTTTGTTAGGAAAGTAACTTTCATTTCCACGAATATTACTACTTTTATTTAAATTACTATTTTACCTATATAGAGATGAAAAAGATAATTTCGTTAAAATATCTTGAAAAGAAAACTCTTTTTGCACTCTTCTTCAAGAGAGAAAATTTTACAAATCTAGACCATTATGAAAAGTTTTTCGATTTTGATAGGAAAATAAAGTTCCATTTCCCCCAAAATTATACTTTCTTTATTACTATATAGAGAAGATATATATATACAATCAATACATACTGTTTTTTCTTGTGTACATATATCACAAAGTATTTTCCAATTTGGATCCTGATTTAATCGCGCTAACACTTGCTTATGTTGTAAGATATAATGCCGTGGAAAGGATTCAACGCCATCTTCTATTGGAATCGGCCACAATGATTCACATTTTGAACAGGTTATTTTCATATTTGACTCAAGTTCTATATCTAAAATTTTTAAAAATCAGTTTAAAATTATAAATTTATCAAGTGAATAAAATTTTACAAAATACAGACAGCATTATGCTACTTATCGAGCTCTTTACAAATGGTGTTTCACAACCCATAATAAAAAATGTTTTTATTCTCGACCTCAGGAAAAACCCGACTTCCCCTCCCCCCCAAAAAAAAAAATAAAAAAATAAAAACATCATCATCTTATTAAAATTTTACACACTAATAGAGGTACTAAAAAGTTCCTCCTTACTTTTGTAAGAAATCCTAAAAATGTTCTAAGATCTTCTATCACGAAAGGACATTTAAATGCATTAAGTCTATCGCTTTTTTGAAGCAGAAGAAGAATCGAAATTGGATTTCAAAGATATTATTATTTATTTTTTATTTTTTTTATGGAAAGGTGGAAGAAATTAAGCATTAAATTTTTTGTATCCTTTTTTTTTCAATTGATTAGTTGGACGTTTCGGACATCTTCAAGTGTCTATCCTCAGCACAATACAAATTTTTAGAATTCTCTGTTGTTGAAGAAATAATTAAATGTCTTTTAATAAAAATATAATCAAAAACATAAGGATTGGGTTTTAATAAATTTTTAATGAAAAGACATTTAATTGTATCCCCAAAGGCAGCGATTTTTAAAAATTAACATTGTGCTGAGTTTAGACACTTGAAGGTGTCCGAAACGTTCAATTAATCAAATGAAAATAAAAAAGTCACAAAATATTGCAATTTAATTTCTTCCAAGTTCACAATTTAAATATCTCTATAAAAATTCAAAATTATGTTATGAACAATTTACAACGCAGAAGCAAAGACAAGAAGGAAACAATTAGTTTAATTATAATATTAGATATGGATTTTATTTTTACTTAATATTACTTATTTTAAAATTTGTATAGACCATGTTTAATTTTAAGTGGGGGGGGAGGAGGGAGCCAAAGTTTAACGCTAGAATATCGCTGATTGTAGTAGGCAAAAACAATAACCTGAATATTTTCCATTTGCCATTTGAATAAGGCATGTAGTACAGAAAACATGTAAACAGGGAAGAATTCTCGGATCCCGTGGAGATCGTTGGCAAACACCACCTAGAAACAAAACAACTATATAAGTCTCAATTGAAAAGATACAAAAGAAAATTGAGGGGTCGAATCAGAGCAGAAAATACCCGGGAATGCAGCTTTTGAAAGGTTGAAGGTTGTTGTAGGTCATTTAAAATAGGGAGACCGGAGACGCGAAATAAGTTTAATACTATAGAAGTCAGAGGAAAAAACGAGCTACCGAATTAATGTGTTCGATTTGAATCTAATTTAACTACAGAGGTGATGAAAGTTTGAAAATCACATGTTTGGTACACCTAAGGTCTTTAGCAGAATTATCGATTTATCTCGTCAGAAAAAACATATCGTTTAATAAAGAAAAAGATCGGAGAAAGTTTTAACAATATACAGAAAATTATGAGAGATTGTCATCTATAGAATCCAAATGGTTACGGTTAATTTTATTACATGTTAGAACAGATGTTTTACCCTTTTGAATATTGAAACTATGGTAAGTGCCAAAAACAATCCGGGTTGTCCTTCAAAGCAATACCAATTGAACATAAATAACATAATTACACAAGCGTAAAAACTTTTACTAAAAGATCTTTCGCGATTAGATCTTATCTTATATTATTAAATGAGCAATTCTTGTGTATATAAATATATAGAATCGGTTTCTCGAAAACAGCTCTAACGATTTTGCTAAAAATTGGTGAACTTATCAAGTCTCATGACTTATTAGTCGTGTATGAATTTTAATCCGATTGAAATAAAGGAAGTGGGTGTAAATTAGTCATGTCGCAAAATAAATATTTTAATAGTTCATATCTCGTCTTCGGTAAGTCGTTGAGCCTTGAAATTTGAAACTTAAGCTATTTAGAGGCAAAAAGTTACCGAGCATCACTCGGTGCTCCAGGCACTGATATTAAATATACACATATAACCAAACTATGTGGTTTAAATAGAATTTGATGAGGATTAGTTATTTTGAAAATCTCAATTTCATTGGCACGGATTGATTTTTGGCACTTGGGTTAAATTGCCAACGGGTGAATACAACCCTTCTTCTTTCCCCATTGAGTCGCAATTCTTTCCACGGTTTCTATCTTCACTAATTACTTTATATAACTTTATGATTATAATTTAAATCAAGTTAAAGCTTCAAGAGGCACACTGTAAGTTTTGAAATAAATCATTTATTATTCTTATGACATGTAATAAAAATTATCCATAACAATTTGGATTCAGTAGATGTTAATATCTCATGATTTTCTTTATAAATCTTAGTCTGCTACTCTCGGCAATTTGAACTATTGGGTTCTAAGATAAGCCAGGAAATCTAGGGAGATAAATAGAATTAAATATCCTATTAATTTATTATTATATAGGTGTTTTAGGGCGCATCAACGACAAGGGTTATTAGCGTTCTATTAATTTTATTACTCGATCGTGAATTTCATCTAGAGCTGATAGATATTTTTTTTATTACTATCAAGCTTATACAACGTAGTTTCTTTTATGCGTTCGATAAAAGAAACTACGCCTGTGCCCATTGGCGTAGTTAGGGAGTTTTACTGGGGGGGGGGGGGGCAGTCGGCAAGGTTTCCATTTCGGTAATCCCATTAGAGATCAACCAACTTTTTAATAGAATTGGCAAATTTTGGAAGTAACGAAATAATTTAATAGGAAAACATAAGTGATTTCTCGTAAAAATGGAATTTCGATTTTTAGGGGTGGAGGCAGTGAGTTTTGTAGTGCCCCTTGCCCACTCCCCCCTAACTATGCCCATGTCTGTGTCTGATAGTTTCAAACTGGTTACATAGAAACAAACTTAATATTTCTTTTATATTTTTCTATAAAATGAATCAAAATAATTTGGTACTTACATCGTGATTCTATTAAAGAGTTTAAAATTGGTTCAGTTGACATAGACATTCTAAAATAAAATACAATATATTAAACAGAAAAAATAAATAAAATTTCATTCATGTTAAATATTTAACTAATCTACAGACCTCTCATTGCCTTTCGTAGGCCACGAGAGTCGATTAGATCCACTATGTTGATTGAGGAGCATACGATTAAATAGGCGATTGAAAGGACGCACTTGTTCTAATGACATTGTCTAATAGGAAAAAAAATAACTATTAGCAGAAATTATATTATACAGTAATCTAACAAAGACTGGCTAATTTATCAAATAATTACTGCAAAATTCGATTTTTGTGAGAATAATTGGATTGAATTATTTGGAATATGAATTACAAGTTTGAAAATGGAGTTTCGATATCTATAATACAGGGGTGTCCATCCCCTACCTCCATGACCCCCCCCCCCAGTTTCATAAAGTATCCACCATCAACTTCGTTTCAGTCTAACCCTCCGGGCCCCCCTACAGATAGTATTGCTGTATTTTGCTAACTGATATGAATACTTGGGGCCTACTAGTTGTACACTTTATTTTATTCACCTCTAAAAAATTAGAAGAGATATTTATTACCTTTTGTTGAAGTTATAAAAGTTTACCTTTTTTAATTTAAGCATGTAATGCTAATTTTGCAACCATTTTCAGTCCCCTCCCCCTCCCAGGAATTTCAAAAACGCACTCTGCATAATAACCCCCGCGTGGGCATCCCTGTATAATACTTTCCTATTTGAAAAAATAAAAATAATAATATTTACTTCATACATAAATATTCTTTCCTCTTTAATCTAAAAAAAAATGAATGAATTCACTCCAGTAGTATTTTAATACATATTTTTATTGTTTTATAGCGGTAAGATAAATTCTTTTAACTTTTTAAATTTCAACTCAAAGATATATAGGGGAAAAAATGAATTGTTTATTATATTGTGTGACATAGTAAAAAAATTCGTCATTGGGTAAAGTGACCAGACGTCCCACATTAGGTGGGACTGTCCCACATTTGGGTTTATTGTTCCATATCGAAAATGTCCCACATTGGACAATATTTTGTCTTTTGGATTAAAAAAATTTATATTTATTAATTATTTATATTTTTACAAAGTCGATGTTGGGATTTTTCAGTTTTTTATGTCGTCGGCAGGGCCGTCTTAAGAAAATTAGCTCTGCGTCCCCTGGTCAAAAATTTCTCAAAAATCTGTTTTTTTACAAAGTCTTTAGCTAGAGCAAAATGAAATGAAGTAATTAATTATTGAGGCAAATCTATTTACTCATTGAAAACAAATCATCAAAGAAAGTAAAGAAATCTTGCAAAAAATACTTCAAATACTAGAGGCTTCTGGTGTGACGCCCTTTGACATAAGTAGCTCTTTGAAGAGATATGACGTGCCGACTGCGCTGTCAGTGGCTTTGTAAAATAAATGTGCAAAAAATTAATATTTTTAAGGATACTAAGTAGATACAATTTATTTTCATTAATCATAATTTACAAAAAGCTACCTAAATTTAGGCGGTCGGCTTGTGCCCCCAAGGACCCCTGGTTAAGACGACCCCGGTCGTCAGCTTAACTTTTTTATTATGTCTACCTCCCTTCATAAAATATGGGTTCTTGTTCACTTTATGAAGGGAAAATAAAAAGGAAAGCCATCTAAATAAGCTTAAATTTTGTCCACCATTTAAAAAGTGGTCCTATATATTGTTTTTGTTTTGTTTTTTTAATTTTTCCTCAGGACTTTTTTATTTGCTGCCCTTCATAGTATATAGGTTCCCGACCACTGTGCCAATGTACCAACATAGCCGAAATATATGTGCTTTCTATGTTTTACAAATGGAATGAAAATGAATACAATTTAAAATAATAGAAATATACTTCTGGAATATTTTATGAGAAGAAAACGCTACAAGAAAAAAAGCCAGTTACTTACCTACTATAAAAAACAATAAATAATTCAAACACATAAATTTATAGTAAAGAATTAACACAAGAAACAGAAATTAATATTTAACAATGATAATGTATTTTAAATTATAACTATCCTATAATAGGATGAAAATCTAATAAATATATTAAAAATAAAAAATTTATACAAATGTCAGTTTATTATTACCTACGGTTTATTATATATCTTAATTAAACCACTTTGAATGATAAATAACAAAATATTTAATAAATTATTTTGATTCTCTCTAATACGAAAATGTATCATTCTTCGATAAAGTGTACTAAAAATTCTATTATATAACATAAATATTTTTAAGGCTGCTAAATATTAGTAACAGTAGTAAAATCTCTTTTAATCAATAAAAAGAATCCTTACTAAATAGTTAATTGAAATAGCCTGTTACACTTATTTGGCTTCATATAAAAAATTAAATTTTTTTTAATATATTATACTGATATAGGTATATATATTATATACCTACCTATAAATGAAATTACCAACAAAATTAAGTAATGACAATCTGCTTTTTTAAGAATTATAATAAAATTATATATACAAATATATTTTATTCTATTTATTTATTTTATATTTCATAATTTTTTTTTTTTAATTTTTTATTAGAATCTAATTTTATTGCTAACTCCAAGAAAACTTATATCAAGCGGGCTTCTTTTTTAAGAATGCGCACAATTAGAAAACGTGTTCACTTGCTATTTATAAGATAGATAGATAATTCCTGACTATAACTAAAAATATAATTTTATAATCAAGATTGATTAGAATGCAAAATGAAACCGCAAAAAGTGAATCCATCTCAAATCGGTGACGAAG
Source organism: Forficula auricularia (assembly GCA_024734495.1). NCBI lineage: Eukaryota > Metazoa > Arthropoda > Insecta > Dermaptera > Forficulidae > Forficula > Forficula auricularia. The sequence goes on from JALMQS010000075.1 coordinate 611,306, forward strand.
ACGCGGTAGAAATTCTTTTAAAAAAAGCTGGTTGTTTAGAACGTCATTATCAAGTTCAGGAATGGTTGGGTTATTTTATTTTTGTTTTATAAAAGTTTAATTAGTAATTAATTAATATTGTTTATTTATATTGTTTACTTTTTTAATGGTGTGAATGTTTTTATCGTGTATTTGGAATTCTGTTAAATAAACCCTATTTTCTGAGGTTTAATCTTCAATTTATTTAACAGAAAATCAAGTACATAATAAAAACATTCACACGTTTTATAATCAATTACATTTTTCCATCTCATAATGTCATCAACTGATGTAATAAAAATAAAAATTTTCTAGCCAAGACATATTACCTGTAAAGTCATAAAAACCAGTAAAAATAATTTTACTACCTACAAATAGCCCTCATTGCTTTATATTGACTATATACGTTTAAAATTGCGTTTCTTTATTTTAAGTATTTTTATTATTTTAAGTAATTGATAAGTACTTATGGGAAATAGGTCTGGTATTAGATTGGTTGTGGGAGAATCAACATTATAGATAGATTTCTACTTCACGTTGATTTTGGAATCAAACATTTTTTATAAAAGAGCAGAATTTTTTATAAAACAACTAAATTACTGATCGAATTTGTTTTAAATGAATCTTGTTTTTCTATAGGTGTCGTGTTCATATTCGAACTTAGATGAGCTCATTATCGGGGTAGATTCTAAATAGTCTTCTGGATTAAGTCATGACCATTCTCTGATGTTAGAAAACCATAACAATTGAATTGAATACTGATGCCATTCAATTTCTAGATCAAATTTCTCCTCCTTTCATCCGAGTGCAATTTGAAAGATTCAACTGTAGCTTCTCGGATTTGTTTTGAATTACTGTATCAACTTCTCTTCAGTAAATTTCTCTTGCTTTTCCCTGAATGCATTTTCAAGTAGGATTCAACCATAATCCCATATTTATTTGGCGATCCCCATGGTCGACATCGAAGTGAATAAACGCCAAAAATTCCCGCCTATCTAATAAATCAGTGTTGTCAAACTTTCTGTTTTAGGAACATTGTCTCGACAGGCAAATGCCTGATTTTTAGCACTTCTTCTTAATAAATAAGACCAATTTCATAGTACTTCTATCTCCAAAAATTTTAATTCTAGGAGCTATGTTTTTCCATTCATTGTATATTGAATGCCTTCAGCCTACATTTTGAACGTTTGAGTCATTTACTCCTTGGGAGGTAGGCATTTGAATGGCATTGACTACACGTGCATTTATATTCAAATTACAAATCCACATTGATTGTCTTAAGATAAATACACTAAATGAATGACGTAAACAAATTTATAAACATGTAGGTACTGTATTTGCACAAAACTTTTCAAATCAATTTGTTTAGAAATAAAACTTACCAGATTCAAAATGGCTTCTGAAGAATACTATATATGAATGAATTTTTAAATAATTACCAAATATATTAATTGCTGTTTTGCTTTGCTTTATAAACAATTGCTAAATACTATTTGTTTTATTACTATTTTCCCTAGAAAAAAATTAAATTAAATAGCTCAAAAATAAAAATTTTCACAGAACCTAAAAGTGGTCGAGCTTGGGTTAGATGCCTCTAGGTATTTAATTTATATATAATTATTTATTGTTTAAATACAATTAATTCATGAATTTAAAATCGAGGGGTGAACCGCGACCTAATATCGTGTACACCTACTTCCACTTTCATTTCCAAGTACAAGACCTTAGATGAAGGGGCATTATCTAATGAATTCCAAAATAATTCCATAGACGTGTACACCTAATTCCAATCGCGGTTCACCCCTAGATAAAAATATAAGAATGAAATGAATAAATATCAAAAAGACATCAGAAGCCCATTCCCGTTAAAATTAAGCCCTTGTTCAATAATGAATAACAACTTAAATGTTTCATTTTAAAATAGAAGAAAGAAAAAAGTTATAAAGCAGAAAAACGATTTATTTTACAATGCAACATGTAACAAAAAAAAAAAAAATTGCTTCCTGTTTTAGAATGCTAAAACCGGGACTCACTTTAGTTCAATTTGTTCGGTAGTGGTGTGTATAAAAATAGTGAATAGTCTTTTATCTTTTTCTTGTTTCTTCTAGAAATTAGCAGCCTCAAACCTGCCGTATTCATTGACAGTTGCAGCTCCCTAGTACATACACTTCTTGAGCTCATCAAATGCTAGTTATCGGAGATTTAGACATTATAATTTTTTATCTATAGAATTTTCCGTTGGGCTAACTCCAGCTTGGTGTCCAGTTGATATAGGGTCTAACGTAACCGATACTTACTAAAGCAAAGCGATAATTCACCCAATAGAAAACACTATTTGTTTTATTCCTAGCAATACTTTTATTACTATCTGCTCGTGAGCAAGATAGATTATTGATCAGTGATCGTATAAAAACCAGAGTTGGTTATTTCTATATAATTAGTAAAGAGAGATTTAAGATATGGTTTCACAAAAAATAAATACTTAAATAAAATTAAGTTTTAAGTTCAATATTTCGGGGACTGCTAATCCATCTTCAAGAGTTGTAAACGACTGAGAGGAAAATGTAAAAAATTATATAAATATCTCTACCAGAAGGACTATAATTTTTTTTTTAAGGATCTTTCAAGGAACTTGAGTAAGATACGAGGTAGGTTTCACAAAAAAAGAAATAAAACAAAATTGAGTTTTGAATTCGATATATTTCGGGGGTTAGCCCGTCATTTTATTTCTTTTTTGTGAAACCTACCTCGTATCTTACTCAAGTTTTATTATTATATTAAAATGTTTCACCTAGAACCAACACCGAACTCCTTAAAAGTTATCTTTCAAGGATTTTATAGAGATAGTAGTATATTAAATTGAAAGTTTTTTGCCGAGGGTAGCATAATTTTTATATATTGAAGGAGACACTAAAAGAGTGTGTCTTCTGCTGGAATTATAAATTTTATTTATTTATAACGAAACTATAGTCTCTTTTATTGTCTCCTTCGATAGTAGTTTAGTTTTATTTTTGTCAACAATGGGATAGAAATGGATTCAACAACACACTTCTTTTAAATGCAATATTTCTATATAATTTCCCGTAATATTGCATACCTGTCTATATTTATAAATTAAATATCAATTTTTTTTTTTAGGAATGTATAGCTGAGTATAAAGATTGGAGAAAGTGTCAAGAAGTTGTGAAAAATTTTCGTGAATGTATTGAAAAGTCAAAGCAACAACAACAAAAATAATGATAATGAATTCATCATTGATGACAGGTGTCGGTATTGGTGTTAGTTTAAGTTTACTCTTATGTAGTAATTCTCGAAATATGTTAGTAAATCTATTAAAAAGGCCGACTTTGAGTTCACAATTAAAACTCACTTTCATTGTACGGACTGATATTGAGATGAATCGTGGGAAAATCGCATCCCAATGTGCTCATGCGGCTATTGGTTGTTATACGAAAGCGCCGAGGATTCTAGTCCAACGTTGGCAATTATTAGGTCAACCGAAAATTGTTTTAAAATCAGATAAACCAGGAGAATCGAATTTGTTAAAAATACAAGAACAGGCGAATCAATTGGGGCTGACAACGATGCTTGTTCAGGATGCTGGACGGACTCAGGTGGCAGCCGGGACCTCAACTGTCCTCGGAATCGGGCCTGGTCCTACAAATCTTATTGACTCTATAGTTGGACATTTAAAGCTTTTGTAAGATTTTTCATTCTATTTTTTTTTTTTTTAAGAACTTTGTAAAAATATAATAATAATTAAACAAACTACAATAATTATTTTATTTATCCTTAATCGATATATACCTGCCTTAAATTAGATATATTAAATTAGAATTATTATCCGAATTTTTTGCTTTTGGTATTTGCATAGAAATTTTACTTAAGTACGTAAACTATTTATTTCGAGTGAGGCTTTGGTGGTCAGATTTTCCCTTCTTCCATTTTAAATAAATTCAGGCTTGAATAACATGTTATATATGGATATTAAGTTGGTTTTTTGAGAATCGATATATCTTAGTTGATTTGACGTAAACGTAAATAAAATAAGAAGAAAAAGTGAATTAATTTTCAAGGCACGGAAAGCTCTCAGCAAGTTTTGGTGATTTAATAATTTTTTGTCAGTTAAACTTGGTAAAAATGTGCAGCTTATTAATACAAACTTTTCAGCCGAATTTCAGATTATGAGCTACAACCGTTAAGAGATTCCCATAATATTATTTTTTCTGATTTTATACATTTTTCAAATGGAATTTATTAAATTAAGAAACCCCAAAATTATTCGTTTTTTGATAACATTTTGACACCAAAACCGGGTAATTATTTATTTTAGACCTCCTGTGATAATGCTGGCGATGTACCTAAATAAATTGATAGAAATGTCTGTGTGGTGGATTCTCAAACCAACCATTTTAATACCAAGAGTTAAGAGGTTATTAAGTTGAGTGATTCTAGAAAACATTAACACTTGACCTTCAGAAGTAATAAATTCCACAATAAGATTGTCTAAACTAAAAAACCTACCAGATCAAAGATAAATACAAATAAATAATCTACAGAATGAAAAAACAATTTGATACTTTAATTTAATATAAAATCATTGGTATGAAATAGCTACTAAATAGTTTATACTAGGTCTGTAGAATAGGATTTTGAGTGGTCCTTGAACTGAAAAAGGTTGAGAAACATCATGTTAAGCCTAGTACACACTAGAAATTCTGTTGGATCTTTGGAAACGGTTGAGGGTTAAAATAGTCTGGAAATATTATTGAAAATACAGTTGAAAGCCAGAAAAACTTGAACTGCGTTGAATGGTAGCTAATAGAAAACTACGACTCGCAATAATGGGATAATAGGATTGTTCGAAACAACAAACAACTTGTCCCGGAATATTGTTCCGAAACAATAAGCCTGTTTATTCAGCAGTCGTAGTCGACAAGAAGAGCAGCTCGAGCCTGACTACTAGTGACTAGTTTAGAATGTAATAAAGTTCTCAAGTGTGTACTAGCCTTCGGATGATATAAAAGTTATAAAAAAATTGAGAATATTCTAAAAAACAAAACAAATAAAAATTATTATTATTTTTAATTTAGGTTAAAACAAGATTAAATAACAAATATAAACAAAAATCAAACATGATTTAAATATTAATTATTTTAAATTTATTTATTTGCAGACACTAACAATATGACCCAAATTGTAATTAATAAATATTTATATTTATATATTTATAAAAAACATAATATTTACACGTAATGAGAAAAATTAATTAGCGATTGATTATTTTTTCTTTCATAATTCTTTTTTTTTTGAAAGTTTTTATATCACGTATAATTAAATATTTATATGATAATTAGATTTATATAAATATATATGATAAATATACATAATATTAATATATATATATTTATTTATATAAACAAGAGAAGTCAAAAAATAAAAAACGATAAACATTTACAATTAGTATATGTATTTTTTTTAATTCTTTATTAAAGCATGGAGTGTGATTAGATTAAATCGATCCATTTGTTAAAAAGCAGACAATCGCGATATCATTATCATCATCAGAAACATATTCTTCATTCTTTATTTTTTTGTTATTTCTTTAGAAATAAATCTAAATATATTGATTGATTAGATTTTTCTTTAGTCTTTTGTTATTGTATTTATTTATTTTTTTACTTTTTAATAATATATCAATAACTAGTCTTAGTTTTTTTTTTAATTTCTATATATACATTTATTTATTTATGTATATATATTTAAAGTTCATAAATGCAATGAATGATCACTATTTTTGAAATGTTTTGGTTTACTTCTTTTTATACTATTTTTTTTTTTTTTTTTTTTGGAAATAAAAAAATAAATCGTAATAATAATAAAGAGAATGTATAATAATATTTATTATTTTAAAACAAATTTTATATTTAAATTTTTGCTTTTGTTTTTTAACTTGTGCGATTTGTTTCTGGAATTAGATTCCCTTTTAATTATATTTTTTTATTCAAGTTGAAATTGATTGAATTTGTAGTTTTTTCAAATTTATCAATAAACCCACTCTCTTCCTCATAATCTATTTATCTTCAATATTTCCCAGCCTCCCACAATTGTAAATATATAATATTGCAAAAGCTTTCTGACGCGCTGTCATTAATAATTGTAAATAAAAAAAAAAAAAGATGAATTTCAGAACAAACACCGATTTTTATATTATATATATTTATATATAAATTCTAACATACATCCCTTTGTTTATGCAAAAAATACATATTGTTGATCCTTGGTGACCTTAATATGAAGAAGGGATTAGCAGTTGTGGTTTTTTTTTTTGGCTTTTCGGCCTTTCTAATAAGCCCATTTACGATGCTATTTATTTTTTAAATTTTGTCTCTACCCCGGGGGTCAGATTTTAGCCGAATGCCTCGAGTCGGATTCGAACCCGGGTCCACTTGGTTAGCAGGATGATACGCTACCGCCTAGCCTATCCGACCCCCCAGCAGTTGTGGTTAATTAGCAGATTCGTTTAACGAGGAGATTTCTTGGTAGGATTCTGTATTCTAAAATATATAATTTTTCTCAAAAGCATTCAAACATATATATTATATGTACATCAATTTGTTTATGCGAAAGTACTACGTATATTGTTGAGCTTGAAGGGATGCGGAGTTAAGGTTCAATGACAAATTTGTTAACCAAGGAGATTGCTTGCCTATAACTGTGTATTCTAAAATATGTAATTTTTCTCAAAAGCAATTAGACATATATGATATATATACATTAATTTGTTTATCAGAAAAAACTAGATATTGTTGAGCTTAATCTGGAGAGGGGATAGGCAGTTGCGGTCACTTGGCAGATTCGTTTACAGAGATTTTTCACCTAGGATCCTTTATTTTAAATATGTAATTTTTCTCAAAAGTATTCGGATGATAGCATATATATATATAATATAATCGTAAACGTTTAATTAAAAATCCATTTAACTTTTTGAACATTGAAATACATAACATATTAATTTATTACATAAATTTGTGATTTTAAGCCTTCTCGGTGTTAAACAACAATAGATATAATTTATAATTATATAAATGGGAAGAGATTATATAGATTTAAAACAATGATGTTTTAAAAATCTAATACCCTGATATGAATGAAACTTGAAACTTGAAATAATTTCTTCTTATTTTCAAATTATATTTTTTATAATAATAATTATTATTATTTCTTATAAAATCTTTTATTATTATTATTTTTTTAAATATTTTTTCTCTGATCTGTGTATGCGTATTTTTTGTAATTAATTAATAGAAATAGATAGAGACAAAGGGAATGTTGTTGAGTGAGTTAATTGGCTTGGGCCTGTATTCTTAAACCTTCAATCAAGATTACTTTTTTATTTGTAACAAATGTTGTTAGTGTTTTTTATTCATTTTATCCAGAATACAATCCAATTGGATTTTTTTGTCTTTTATTAATTCATTCTTATCATTAACATCATCACAAATTGACGGGTAATGTTGTCAAAACCAACGAAACAAATGCCGGAATTCGCTAAATGACCAGAGCCATGTCTTTTTTATTAGGAAGTACCACCTAGAACAAAAAAAGAAAGAAATACATTTAAACTTAAAATAATTCCATAGTGTGAAGTTTCACATACTTAATTATATCTTAGAAATTCAAAATTAAAAGAACTCTCAGCTTGTTCTGAACAAATATTAATATTATAGGTGTAACTGGTGCCATGGGAAGGGAGTTGAAGGGTTGTTTTAACCCCAGTGGCGAAACTAAGGTCACCTGCAGCCACTCCCCCGAACCCCTTATTTTTTATTTATTACTAGCTGCAAGGCCCGCCTTCGGCGGCCCTCTTGCTACCCAGGGGGCACGCCCCCTGGACCCCCAACCCACGAACCCCACCCACATACCTCACTCCCACCGACCACACCCCCATGAACCCCACTACGCTGGACCTTCACCCGAACCGTCCACCATCCCCTGGACCCAATCCTCACCCTCCACCCCCGCACCACCACCCCTGGCCCACCACGCACCACCCCACTACGCCTCTGGACCCTCACCTAAATCCTGCACCCCCGGACCCCACCCCGTGCTCTCCACCCTTTTCATTCCTAGCCTTCTAGTGACCCACAGATTATGTATACAAAATTTGGTTGTGTTTGGCCCAAGAGAAAGAATTTTCATTTTTTGACCCCCCCCCACATTTTGGGTGGTTAGTTTTTGCATTTCTAGCCTTCTAGTGACCCACAGATTATGTATACAAAATTTGGTTGAGTTTGGTCAAAGAGCAAGAATTTTCATATTTTGACCCTACCCCCTTTTTTGGGTGGTTTGGGGGGAATTTTTTTAAACAAAAGTTGTCAGAAATCACATCCCCTACAACTTTGCTCATAATAAAATTTGCCGTAGAGTTAATAGTTTAGGAGTTATTTGATAATTTTCATTCGTGCGCCCCCCCAAACCCCCTTCTGGGGTCAAAATATCAAAACGTTATATAGCTAAAAAGTAAGTTAGAAGCCATCTGATGTAAATATGAAATTTCATAATAATCCCTTCAGCTGTTTTTACGTGAATCGTGAGCAACTTTTCGGAAACGTCGGAGACATACAGACAGGAATTTTGTTGAGGGTGTTTTCGTTCATAACTTTTCTTGAAACGTGTGCAACCAAAATTTGGCGTGATTTGGAGCAATGTACAGACAAAACCTTAATTTTATATATATATAGATATAGGTGTTTTAGGCGCATCAACGACAAGGGTTATTAGAGCCTCAAATACAAGAGAACCTAGAGACGTCTTAAATAAATATGGTAGTATCACAGTCTTTGAAATATTGAACGTATTCAAATATTTAAATGATTATTTTTATATAAAGATGAAAAAATAAAACTTTGTGTTAAAATTTCTTTAAAAAATCTTTAAACGACTTATTTAACGTTACTTCACTCACCGGGATACGCAACTTTTTTTATTAATAGAACTTTTATGTTCGGCGAGTTGACTCAAATTTCGACTTTAGCGTTTTGTATATGGTACTCCGAGGAGTGAACCGCGACCTAAAATCGTGTACACCTACTTCCACTTTCATTTCCAAGTAGAAGACAATAGATTATCTAATGAATTTCAAAGTAATTCCAAAGAAGGTGTACACATAATTCCAATCGCGGTTCATCCCTCGTGGTACTCCCTAAGGATTAAACTACAAGCAAAATTTCAAGTTTCTAGATTTACTTAATTATTTTAGAAGCTACAGGTCTGTGACACAGAGGAGAGATGCACAACAAAGTCTCATTATAAATGTTCCGTCGTTTTTTTACCATTTTTGGGTATAAAAAAAAAAAAGAAAAATCCTAATTTATTAATTTACTATATTTAGTCTAAATATTATTAAATAAAAATAAAAATTGATTTACCTTTTTGCCTTGCCAAAGGCTATTGTGAATTGTAAAAGCGTCAATTGTGACAGTCAAATGTTTTGTATGTACTTGGGAAAATCGTTTCCCACCTGAATTATATTTGAAAAATTTATCAAACATCCTATCCGCTACTTGTCTAGAAAAAATAAAAACAAAGAAATAACGTTGAGAGAGATTATTTATTAAAAATTTATTTAGAATAAGAAGTTTTTTGCCGAGAGTGGAAGAGTTGTTAATTTTAAAAGAACAAATCAAAAAAGGAACCTCAGACAGGTGCAAACATATCAAAAAATAATGCGAATATAAATGATTTATAGAATAAAAAGAAGAAAAATAGGCTTTGGTTATTATGGAAAATTATTTAAAATATTGAAATAATTGGGATATATAACAATACTCAGATGACCCGCTACGCTAAAAAGGGAACTAATTTTCAGTTTGGTTCAGTTATTTGGTTGGAGTAGCTGAGTTCGGCTCGGTTGAAGTTCGATCCGCTTTTAACCCTTACAAAGTATAAAATCGTGACGAACACAAGATACTCCAACCAAATAAATCATAAGATCTGAATATAGTCTAACCCAGCGGTCGGCAACCCAAATACATTGACGTGCCATAAAACAGATAATTAAAACTACTGCACATTAAGGGCCGGTTGTATGACGCAAAGTAAATGCTTTTTACCACTAACAAACGGTAGATGGTAAATGGAGGCACTTTCAGTGCCTGTCATCTGATTGGCCATCCCAGTCCCTCCATTTACCATCTACCGTTTGTTAGTGGTAAAAAGCATTTACTTTGCGACATACAACCGGCCCTAAGGGGAAGTTGTATGATCGGTTGGTAAAGTCTTTGTAAAAGTTGACAAAGGGTAAAAACCTTAGAATTCAATTTATGTCGGACGGGATGGCCAATCAGATGAAAGTGCGTATCATCTGATTGGCCATCCGGCCGGACTACAAGGTGAATTTTAATATTTTACCCTTTGTTAGCTTTTTACAAAGACTTTACCAAACGATATACAACTGGCCCTAAGCGTGCCACAAAAAAAAATGTATATGAAGATAATTTTATTTGTGTAGTAAATTTACACCTTGCACAAAGATCTTATTACAAAACCTAATTAAAACAAAATTAATTAAATTATCATTTGCCATCAGAGAATCTTCTTGCGTGGCACCTAGTGGCACGCGTGTCATAGGTTGCTGACCGCTGGTCTAACCCAACTGTATCATGGTTTTGTAGGATCAGCGCCTAATCAGGACTTTATTCAGAACTCTTCAGAATAGCCTAAGAGAGAGATCGATATAAGGGGCTCATCAAGATGATAATATAAGTTCGTTGGAACACCAAAAAAAAGAAGAATTTACACAAATTTTCAATTCGTAATTTTGTGAATTTACTAAATTTTTGCATCAAGCAGAGACACTCTCTTTGATATGTTCTTATAAATTTATTTAATTGAGAATTTCCTCGGAAAATAAAATATTAATTTTCAAAAAACTAAACTTATTTTAAATAGTATATTTTATAGTGAGTTTAAAAAATATACTTTCGTTTTAATATCTCGAAAAAAATTACTTTTTGAACCCTCAATTTGAAGGGTAGTTGATACAAAGGGGGGACCCTTATCAGATGTATTGAGAATTTCCAACGGAAAATAAATATCTAATTTTCAAAAAACTAAACTAATTTTAAATAGTATATTTTATAGAGAGTTTAAAGAGATATACTTTCGTTTGAATATCTCGAAAATAATTACTTTTTGAGCCCTCACTTCGAAGGGTAGGTTGATGATAAAGGGGGGGACCCTTATCAACTGTATTGAAAATTTCAAGGGAAAAAAATATTAATTTTTAAAAAACTAAACTAATTTTAAATAGTATATTTTATAGAGAGTTTAAAGAGAGTATTTTCGTTTGAATATCTGGAAAATAATTACTTTTTTAGCCCTCTCTTCGAAGGGTAGGTGATGATAAAGGGGGACCCTTATCAACTGTAATTGAAAATTTCAAGGGAAAAAAATATTAATTTTTAAAAAACTAAACTAATTTTAAATAGTATATTTTATAGAGAGTTTAAAGAGAGTATTTTCGTTTGAATATCTGGAAAATAATTACTTTTTTAGCCCTCTCTTCGAAGGGTAGGTGATGATAAGGGGGGACCCTTATCAACTGTATTGAAAATTTCAAGGGAAAAAAATATTAATTTTTAAAAAACTAAACTAATTTTAAATAGTATATTTTATAGAGAGTTTAAAGAGAGTATTTTCGTTTGAATATCTGGAAAATAATTACTTTTTTAGCCCTCTCTTCGAAGGGTAGGTGATGATAAGGGGGGACCCTTATCAACTGTATTGAAAATTTCAAGGGAAAAAAATATTAATTTTTAAAAAACTAAACTAATTTTAAATAGTATATTTTATAGAGAGTTTAAAGAGAGTATTTTCGTTTGAATATCTGGAAAATAATTACTTTTTTAGCCCTCTCTTCGAAGGGTAGGTGATGATAAGGGGGGACCCTTATCAACTGTATTGAAAATTTCAAGGGAAAAAAATATTAATTTTTAAAAAACTAAACTAATTTTAAATAGTATATTTTATAGAGAGTTTAAAGAGAGTATTTTCGTTTGAATATCTGGAAAATAATTACTTTTTTAGCCCTCTCTTCGAAGGGTAGGTGATGATAAGGGGGGACCCTTATCAACTGTATTGAAAATTTCAAAGGAAAAAAATATTAATTTTTAAAAAACTAAACTAATTTTAAATAGTATATTTTATAGAGAGTTTAAAGAGAGTATTTTCGTTTGAATATCTGGAAAATAATTACTTTTTTAGCCCTCTCTTCGAAGGGTAGGTGATGATAAGGGGGACCCTTATCAACTGTATTGAAAATTTCAAGGGAAAAAAATATTAATTTTTAAAAAACTAAACTAATTTTAAATAGTATATTTTATAGAGAGTTTAAAGAGAGTATTTTCGTTTGAATATCTGGAAAATAATTACTTTTTTAGCCCTCTCTTCGAAGGGTAGGTGATGATAAGGGGGGACCCTTATCAACTGTATTGAAAATTTCAAGGGAAAAAAATATTAATTTTTAAAAAACTAAACTAATTTTAAATAGTATATTTTATAGAGAGTTTAAAGAGAGTATTTTCGTTTGAATATCTGGAAAATAATTACTTTTTTAGCCCTCTCTTCGAAGGGTAGGTGATGATAAAGGGGGACCCTTATCAACATGTATTGAAAATTTCAAGGGAAAAAAATATTAATTTTTAAAAAACTAAACTAATTTTAAATAGTATATTTTATAGAGAGTTTAAAGAGAGTATTTTCGTTTGAATATCTCGAAAAAATTACTTTTTGAACCGTCATTTTGAAGGGTAGTTGATACAAAGGGGGGACCCTTATCAACATAATAATTCAAATAAAGTTCAAAATACCTTGGTCCTGTTCCATAAAGTTTATGGACATCCTCGCGATCCGGACAATAACTATATAAAGCTCGAAATTGGAAGCCAGCGTCCCGGAAGAGTATCAGAAAATGTTTGGCTTCACTCCTTGCAATCTCTTCAAGTACTCGCGATTTCGCTTCGCGATTCACAACCCCCGGGAAGACACAATATTCGACTGCATTGAGCATGATGCCACGATTTGACTTGGTTGCCGGCTGTTTGTATAACCGGGGACCTGTGTAATCCATCATCGAACTGAAAACAAAGCAGGTATTCAATAAATATACGTTAATTAAACTATTTAAATAAATAAAAATCCTATAGAGAATAAATTAAGGAAGAAAGAAGAAGTGTATTGACCTGGAGATGGACTATTTATAGATTATAATTCAGTAATTATGTGATGGTTAATGATCCTTTAAGTATGATAGAAATAAAAAGTTAAAGACTAAACTAGGTTGTAATAGTAATTGGATCTTTCACTGATTTTTTTTTTTTTTTTTTAATGCAATCGAATGCAAGAAGGGGTGCATCAGTAAAGATGCAGCCCCTATGGATCTCGAAAGACCCCCGCATTACCGAAGAGAAGGGAAAGTTGATTAAGTGAGAGGGTGTAGACGTAGGTGTCTATGCACTCGGGTTTTGAAGGTTTGAAGATTATAAGTGCTGGGAAAGATGGAGGCTGGGAGAGAGTTCCAGTTCCTTGAAGTCATGGGGATATATGTATTGGCGAATGAAGTGGTCCGGCACTTTTCTAATTTGACCGCGAAAGAGTGTTGGAAGTCGGCAAAACGTGTGCTACGTGCAAAGCATGCTTTGGGGGGAATTATTGATTTTATCTCATCAGAGCACCTGCCGTGATAGTATCTATAGAAAAGGGAAAGGGCAGAGACATTTCTTAGATGAGCGAGGGAGTCGGTGAGGGTAGAATCGTCAATTAGCCTGACGGCTCGTTTCTGAATTGCATCCAGGGTAGCAAGAGAATATTTAGAAGCTCCTCTCCATAGATGAAAGCCGTATTCGAGACAGGGGCGGATTTGGGCCTTGTAGATGGTGAGAAGATGTGAGGGCTTGTAAAATCGTTTGGACCTAAATAAGTAGCCAATCTTCCTTGCTGCAGATTTCGCCACAGAGGAGATATGTTCATTCCAAGACAGGTCAGATGCGACAGAGACGCCCAACATGGATAGGCTGTCACACATTTTCAGGGTATTCGAATCGAAGTGAATATCAGGGAAATTTTTATTTTCGCGCCTAGAAATTAGACAACATTGAGTCTTGTTTGCATTAAAGTTAACTAAATTTTGAGAGCCCCATTTATTCAGTTTGTCTAGGTCGAGAGTGATTGAGGAGGCAACATTGATTCGATTATTCGGGAGTGAGGGTTTGCCGTGCAGAGTGCTATCGTCGGCGTAACAATGAGTGGGGTTTGACGTTTGATCGATAAGGTCGTTTATATAAATTAGGAAGAGTGTGGAGGCGATTACAGAGCCTTGGGGAACACATTTAAAAATTAATCATAATAAAATATTAATCATTGGTTCAAAAGGCCAGAGGGTCCATAGATCGCGGGTCTCTGGGCTCTAGTAGCAAGTCTCATTTCTGATTAAGTTTACACGAGTATTAGGGCATTTCTGTAATATGAGTATATTTAAAGCCTATTTGAGTAAAACTTGTCAAGACTTGTCTTTGAAATCCTTAGCTAATAAAAGAGAGCTGCTGGATTCTTCTATACTCGCCTTCTTTACAAAATAGAGTATTGCAGATTCCAAATTTCTTCATTGATCGATTTTGAATGAAATAATTACTTTTGCACGATAAAATTTAATCCAGATAGGCAGAAACACAAAAAAATTATAATTAAAAATAAATAGATTTTTTGAATTTTGACAAATATAATTTTTTTTTTCAAAATCACGGGTGTCTTAGAGAAGCAACAAAAATTATTCAATAGAAGATATGAATTTAAAGACCGTGTGGCAAATTAAGGATGTTATTGAATATGCTTAATTTCATGGCCCCCATCACCTGGGAGTTGAAACTTGCATTTCCGGCAGTTGGCTGAAATTTATTTCTTTTTATTAATAAAAGTGTGTTTAAAAATATTTCTACATATTTCGGACATTTTTAAACACGATAAGCAATGATAAATAAATAAATAATAATAATCCGGCCAAATTCGAGTTAGACTCTCATACTTTTAAGTTATACCTATCCGTCAAAATACTGGAGAATAAGTTGAAGGAGAGAATTTTAAAATTTTAAGTTAAGTCGCTTCTGAAAGCTGACAGGTACAATAATCACCTAAAAATGGCAATTCGTGGTTCCATTACACAGTCATTTTAAAGTGAATTAAATAAAGAAAAAAATTAATTGTCTAATCTACTTGAGAAGATTTTTACAGGGATACCTCCCTTATGATAAAAAATATTTTTTATTTTCCACCCCATAAAAAATTCAACCCTCTCCAATAATCAAAAATAAATAAAAATATTATTTCCAATAAAAGAGTATTTATTGGAAGGTTTTCTTTTTACAGTTTTTTTTGAACAGACATTTCGGAGGATCTTCCCTCTTTCTTCAAGATTCAAAAGGGCCAATACTACATACGCTTCGTATGTAGTATTTTTCCTTCAGTGCTCGCTGGTGTAGAGAAAATATTTTCAATCTTTCCATTATCAATAATGAATATTTATAACTCGTAAATTTCAAGTTAGTAACTTATTTAGTTTTCGAGCTACACTGACTGAATGCTCTGACGGAAATACATTGCAACGATATTAATAGAGTCACATTTTACTTTGGAACAGTATACTGAAAAATTTAGTGAATCTAAAGGTGGCGTAGGTATATATTTTTTATGTGGGGGGGGGGGGGGGAGTTCGGTGACAGATGGGGAGGTTGGGTGAGTGAGCAACTGATTTGTTCAGGTTCTTTTCCCCCTCACCCAATCATATATTGAAATTATTTTCTAAAATACATAATTCAGACACAGCTATGTAGTAATAGGATATTCGAAAAGAAAATCAAAAGAAAAATTTAACTGCCACATGTATGGGGGGGGGGTTAACTCCTTGAACCCCCTTAACTACGCCACTGGTGGGCTTCAAGAGATGAAGGTACCGAGTCAAAAGTTTTAAGAGTTCGAAGTAGGTGTGATGGTTACCTTGGGGTGGATGTATCGCTAGCGGCATCATCTCCGATACGGCGTTTGGTAAGCAGGCCTGGGGGCAAGGATCCAGGGCCACTGGGCGAGGGCAAGTGTCGCAGGGATCCCCCATGATGAGTTCCCATGCCACCCCCGAGACCCATGCCTGGCGAGGGAGCTCTTCGCGGGGGCGTCGCCCTTCCCAGGCCCGAATCCGTGTCCGCATACCTGTACACGTAGCTGTCCTGGTCGGTGCTCGAACCTGTATAACACACCCAACAACCAACCACTGTAAGCAGTAATTCTTTCTCATTCATCCGTAACAGTTTGATTAGCATTGGGTCCCTTTATCTATTAACAAAACAAAATATGTCTAATTGAAAAGATTTTGTTTGACGAGAATAACAGAGTCGATGATTGATAAGAAGAAATCAATGAGGTTGTCCTCTGTTCGATGCAAATAAACAAATACATATATGTATATATAGTAATGAAAATATGTAGATAGATTAAAAAATTTATTATTTTATAATATAATAGATACAAATATTTTAAAAAACATTCTTCAAACGATTATTAAAATGCAAACGTTTCCCTTTACCAAAGAATTTTAATTCGGTATATTTTGTTAAATATTAATAAACGTTTGAAGATTGATTTTTAAAATATTTGTTTATATTATAAAAAAAAATCAATACAATTTTTCCACTATATTTTAAAATGAGTTTTTTCAGAATATTAAATGTTTTATAGCAATGAAACTGTTTTTATAATGAAACAAATTATAAAATCCTCTAACAAGTTATGTGACCTCAAGAACAGACGAATTTTCCTTTTGAGATGCAGAAGTCAACAAATTAATTCCAGTGATAAAGGGAGAAATTCTCCCGAAACGTTTGGATTTTACTAAACGTTTAAAGTTTGTTTTTTAAAAGATTTGTATTTATTTATGTATATGTATATATAATTTATAATATATTCATTATATATAAATGTATATGTTTATTTTCATTAAGCAGAGGTTACTGCATTGAATTCTCCTTATCAAAATGTCTATTTAGATAAAAAAATGAATCCAGAAAATATACCGTATTTCATCATACGCACTCTATTTTTAACTACCACTAAAATAAAATAAATAAAACTATTATGAAAACATTTTTATAATAAACTAAGTTAAAATCATTGAAAGTCAATAAAAGGGGCTATAACTGGGAGTCAAACACGCATAATAGAGTGCCATACATTATACCTTCCAAAATACTTCAAATAATCAAATATCAAATGGGTTATTATTTGTCATGGATGTGAAGTGAATGCACGTATTTGTAGAATTCTTTCATAATTTTAGGTACAATGGTTTGGAAATCTCGTAATGTACAAAAATTCTACCGTCAAATCCGTGCCGAACGGGGGCCGGTATGGTTAAATTAAAAATAGTGCAAACCACGGCTCTTATATAATCGATGAAATACGGTATTATTAAATAATAAAACATTCATAACTAATAAAAATTTCCATTTATTTTCATCTCACCCTTATTATGAATCACGTTTGCGTTAAAATATTAATTTCTATTCAGTATGTTTTTTTTTCAATGAACAAAATTTCTAAATTCTTATATAACGTTTTTTTATTTTACGAAGATTATCTTAAATTTAAAATTTTTTGTTAATTCATAAATATTTTTGTTTACTGATAAAGAACAATAAACTTGTAGAACGGTTTAATTGAATTTTGTGATCTCAAATCTGATATTTAAATTTGTTTTTAATTTGTTCTAATTGTTTTAATTTCGGGGTATAAAATACCTATCTAAAATAATACTCGCTTCTGCTAAAAAATCACAGTTGAAAATAATGATCAATTCCTACACCTGAAGCCAAAACTTGTATCTAAAGTATACAATGTATAAGAAATCCATTGATTTTGAAGTGTCACCACAAAGGAAAATTAACTTGATAAGTATAAAATTAGACAACTTACAACTAAAAATGTATATACAATTATGTATAGAATAGAATGGAAGAGATAATAATATATTATTTATTTATACATTAAGTGTTAGTAGTGTGCTGTTTTTGATTATAACAACCAATCAAGTGCAGTACTCTTTAATAAAGAGAAAAGTTGTTTTTGAGATTTTTAAGCAAATGCTTGAGAAATATAAATATTGAACAGAATTTCAACCCTCAAATAACACTATAAAAGACTTTTAAGAAATCTATATATTACTCGTTTATCTATTGAATAATATTAAATATTGTTATATTTTAAGAGTTATTAATTATGTTATCAAATGGGAGTTGGTGTTACCACAATTTGTGTACTCTCTAGCTCAAAAACAAATGAAAGTATTAAAACGAAATTTTCTATTCAGATATTTTGTATTGAGATTAAGAGCTGATTAGATATTCGTTGAAATCGGACCAAAAATTAGGAGGGGGAGGGGGGTAAAATTTGAACCCCCCAATATGGACCAAATTTTGCCAGGTATATCAAAAAGTCATGAGATGGCCACATCAACTTTTTTCGAGTGAAACTTCTTTAAGTACGTCAGAAGGAGTGATTCCTATCAAGTGTAACGAAAACCGTCACGAAAGTAATTGTGGGTATAACGAGAAAGTTTAAGATCTAGAAGAGAGGCTAGAAATACGTCTCCAAAAGAGAACTAATTTTATGTATCATTATTTCCACAGCTACAGGGTTATTTTAATAAATTGGAAACTTTAAATAATGACTAAGTTACTTGGCCACAATTTTCCAAGGGGAATAGAAATCGAAAGAAATATATAACTACAATTCTTTAAAGTCTTTATTTTGAATTATATTATAAGAGTTGAAAATCTTGATCAATTCTAATAGTTTTAGTTTTAGTGAATAAATGAGAATAAATGAGGTAATTTTCAATTAGAGCCTTCACCCCCTCCTAAATTATGTTATTTCATGTATTTTTTATTTTTATATAATGTTCATGGTATTTTTAAAATTAAATCTAATATAATAATATTGTCTTTATTGTTAATATTTATTTCTATATTATTGTATATAAATAAAAATGACCTCAATAAAACCGGATTAATCAAGAATGATAAATATAAAAATGAAAAAAAAAATAGTTTAGTTCCATAGATGACCTGAAAAAACCAAAACTTGATAATATTTAAAACCAAAAATACACCATTAATTGAATCAAAAAGCAACGTTGAGAAAACAGCTGTATGGAAAATAATAATTATATAAACAAGACAAGATCAAGATACAAAAAAAAAGTTTTAAATATTGAGATAAACCAACCATGAACCAATCAGAGAAGTGCTTAAAACAAAAGAAAAAAGAAAAATGGCGTCAATCCCAAAAAAAGCGAAAAAGGAGTAGGACCATCTCCAAAATATGTATTTTAACAAGACCCTTCACACAAGATTCCAAATAATATTTATATAATATATATTCCAAGCATGGATTACATAACTACCACGTGACATGAAAGCGAGAGGGTGAGCCAGGTGGATAGACAGACAAACGCGGGTATCATATCATTCCTCATTCGCCAAGAATTAAACGGGCACGAGGGTGGAAAAAATCTATTCTGACTAGTCAGTACTCATATACATTAAAATCTACTTTTATTTAATCTTTAATTTATTTTCAATTAATATTTCATTTTTTATTCATAAATATTTTTAATAAAACCAGAAATAAAAAAAAATATTTGTATATAAAATGCTAAAAAATAAAATTCATTAATAAAAAACTCACAATCGTATTTCTTTATGCTTTAATATTAATAATATTTAATAATCATAAAAATGGAAAACGAAAAATTTTAAAGTTATATTACAAACCTATATTGAATATTTATTTTATTTTTGTTATGGAAAATATTGAAAAAAAAATATGATAAAATCATTGGCGAAAATCACGAAATGCATGATATCTCTTCAAAATATTTAAAATTAATAACTACATGCAATGTAAAAGCGAATTCAGCCGCCCCCCCCCCCCCTGATACCTGGTGCAAAAAAGTTATAGGGGAAATAAACTTGTTATTACCAAAGAATATTACATTTACTTCCCCTTTAACTAGCATCTCTGATTTTCGCCAATTTATTGCCGAAGACAGAATAAATGATGCTGTCAAGAGTAAGTTTAGACACACGGCATTTTCAAATAAACTAAAAAATAATTATAAATGGTGTTTTGTTTTCCAATGTGAAAATACATCTTTAACAACTTCGTAAAATTTGAAAAATATAAAAAAGTCATAAAAAAATCCAACAGATTCAATAAGTGTGGCATCAGAGATCGGTTTTAAACACTTCCAGAATTTGAAAATGTACAGACGAGAGCAGGCAGTTTCAGATGAACAAAAAAAAAAAAAAAAAAAAGAATTAAAATGTAGTTTTGTTTCTCATCGTGAAAACAATCTTAAGTAAAATTTAAACAAAACACTATATGTATAATCCTTTTTTTTTTTTTAATGCATTCCGTACATTTTTAATGTGAGAAAAGTGTATTAACCGACCTATGACGAAAATGATTCTGGTTTTGGCAATAGCTTTTTTTTATTTTTCAATAAAAGTATTCAGTATTTTTTATTAAATTATCGTTTGATACATATTTAAATTTTACTTTTTGAGCACACATATATTAAACTAACACGAATATATTTATATTTACTAAATTAAAAAAATAGATAAATAAAAGGATTCAGAGTAAAGAAAATTTCATTCATTGAGCCAACAAAAATCTAGAAGCAAAATGTATGCAAAATGCGTTGATAAATCATCATAAATACTTATTAATTAACAGAACTTTTGACTTTCTTAAAAAAACAATACAAAACTTGATATACTGTGATTTTTTTTTACCTGTTGTCAGTTTTCTTAATTTTTATTTTCAAAATTGGTTTGAATATTAAATTGTCTTTGTGAAATAATATCCCATTAGTTGGTGTTCAAAACTATTTAAATAGGCGAATTGGGCCAGGAATACAATTTATTTAAGCAAATATCCTGATAGATTACTGTATTAGCAGACCCAACAAACAGGTTGCCTACCCTAGAGGCGCTGTATCGATCTATATAAAAGTTTAAATGTTCGCTTTGGACTCTTAGGACTTTTGTACAATTAGTATTTAGGAGTCTATAAAACTATTGATGTACAAGTTGGCTACCCGGATGAAGAGGGGGGGGGGGGGGGGCAAAAATTTTAAATTCCAAGTCCTTGTTCTGATCCAGATCAAATTTTGCAAAATTAGTGTCTAGGGCCCTGTGGAAATATTGTAGCAAAAACCAGCTACACAAAGGAGGGGGTGGGATGGGGGTGGGGCTCAAAAAAATTAATTCTAGGCCCTATGAACGATCCTGAGCAAATTTCGCTCAAGTGTTCTTTAGAACCCTAAGTAAATATTAGCGCTGACATCTAGAAGTAATGACAGGAAGAATGTAGTAACATGGAATCGTAAAGTTTACTGGGACCCAAAAAAGCACCCTTAGAACCAAGGTGATATCGGTCTGGAGGCCCAGTCGGTAGCTTGGAGGAATGAGTGTAAGGGATTGGTCTACAACTAACAAGAGAGTATATTATGACATTATAAGCCAGAAAACGTTTTACCACACTTGCTAACCCTTTCTTGTTGTCTTTTGAAAAATAGCAGCGATTTTATCACTTGTTCCTCAAGAGAATTTAAGTGGAGATAATAATTTACTTGAATCATTTGGACACAGTCTCACGTGAGAATAATTTTCATAAATACAAACTCGAATAATTAATTAACTTTTCATTTGTTCCACTATTTTGTTGAAATATTCTGTAAATATATTATTATTTATTTATTTTTACTCCTATTCAAATAATTCTATCTACCTATTTATCTAAATTTTTACTAATATTTTCATAACTACTTTTATAACAATATATAAAATTATATATGTCTATTATACAATGTGCTTAAAAAGGATCACTATTAATAATAAGAATCTACTTGACTTAAGAAAAAACTCATGATTGTGCAGCAATGAATAAATGAATGATTGAATTGCATTAAAGATCTATGTGGTTTATATGGTACATAATATGTAATGTCGAGAGATGGGATATTATTTCATAAAAGAATTTGTAAAGACAAAATGAATAAGAATTTCTGATCTTTTTTTTTGAACATCAATCCCAAGCAAATAATTTTTAATGAAATAAGAAAATAAACACCATTTAATAATTCTATTTTGGCAAAAATATATGAATTTACTTCAAAATTTTGGGTCTTCGCTATTATTAATGATACTATAGTTATATGATCATGGAAGAGGTTGGTTCCTTAGGATTTTGAAAAAAAAAAATATATTTAATATGGCCAATTATGTCATGAAAAATATGTTCAAATTTTAAAAAGATTGGGGAATAAAATTTGCAATTCGAGTAAATTAACACATGCTCTTATTGGCAGCTAAAAATGAGTGGCCTCGTCCCTTAAGATAGTTGGGGGCTCAGGCCAGAAATCCCAAAAATAACTTAACGATTCATATTTGGTCGAAGTCTCAGGCCCACAGTAGAAAATAATCCTAGTTACGCCAATGCAACTAGCATTTACCAACTAATAAACTATATATATTTATTACAAATTTCTTTGAAGAATGAAATTAAAATAATTTTGGCAGTGAATATAGATAAAACATATGAAGTATGCACTACAGGACTTTCATTTAAAAACTCTAATTCTTTGAAATTATCTATTTCAATTTTCAGCTTTAAACTCGAGAGAAATAAAATAAATTTTATGGCGTTCTAAAAGCATAGTGATTCTTGATATGGAGGCTAATTCTGAATAAAAAAGTAATTTTCCCGAAACATATAATCAAATCACTTCTTTTAATTTCAATCTGAATAAAAATTTACCCTCAGTAAAAAACATAATAATGGATACACACGTGGTGGAATTTCAATAAATTGCAATCATATAAAATGCAATCATACACCTGGTATTACTTAAATAGAGATGGTTTATGTTTTGAGCGTTGTCGCCATCGCGACATGACTAATCGACTGACTCAAAATTATATCTCGATAACAATACAGTCAATATTGTTGTTGTGTCTAATTGTCTTTTTCATGATACAAATGACTATATATCCGAAACCCTGAGTAACAATTTCTACCATGATTATATTAGCTTAAGTAACAAATAATTTAAGAAGTGAATGAATATATATGTATATACCATATATTTATATATATATTCTTTTAGGCCTTTGAAAATCAGAGAGGTTAAATAAGATTCGACTGTATGAATATACGAAATGTTGAAAGCCTAATTAATCATATAAATGCCCTTTTCTACTTTTCGAATTTTAAATAAGAATAAATTTGAAATTTTGGTTGGGTAGAAAATCTCTCTATTCCACATGGCTCTCCCCCTCATCTTATCCATAGGTGTTTGTGTTCAAAAGCCGATAAAGCAGAGCCTTAGCGCTTTGTGCTCTCAGAAGTGTTTCAAGACAAGGACCACCAACAAAGATGAAGATCTCTCCCTCTTTCTTTGAGCTCGATGATCATGATGATGATGCCCCCTGCCTGCTTACCGCTCAAATTCATAAGCGAGTTGGATTTTCGGCCCCTGAGATGGACGGTGGCCGAGGCGTGGTAACCGCCGCCTGCGCCGCTGCCACTGCTATGACTGGGGTAGCGATTTCGGCCTCCAGACGATGAGAGCGATGACGAGGATGTCTGATATCTCGGCAACGAAGAATCTGTCCAAGGACGCAAGGGGCCGGGCCAAGGGCGCATGCCAAAACAGATTAACGATTGATGATTGGTTCGGCAAACAAAAAATTATAGTCAAGTAAAAATGAAACAATTAATTGTATGTTTTTAAAAATTTTATATCATTATTAGATCTCATCCAATATGACTGTTATCGAAAACAAAATAAATATTATAATTTTAATTAAATGAGGAAGAAATTGAAAGAAGAAATATATAGAATACTTTAATTGTTTATTTTCGAGCTTTCGATCCTTTATTAGATCATCTTCACGGGTATATATACTAAAGGCAGTGTTTTATGTAATTGGCTTACATCTATGAAAAAATGTAAAAAATTGTCCTTAGATACCCCTGAAGATGATCCAATAAAGGATTTCGAAAGCTCGAAAATAAATAATTAATGTATTATTTTTGACCGAAAACCTGATATATTCACAACATTTTGTTTTTGCATATTTTAAGATTATAGAGATTTGTTTCTTGCTTTTACTCGTTTTTCAAGAGAGAAATGATTTAAGTCATATATCGATATTCAATTTAAAATTTAACATTTCATATTAAATTTAGCAACGGTGTGAATGAATTTTTGCCGAACTAACATCATCGTTATATGCTAAATATAGGTATATAATTATAGTAAAACAATTCAACTAAGAATAAGATAAAAGAGCAAAGTTTTTAATAATGTAGTTGTTGGTGGTGGTGGTGGTAGTGGTAGTGGTAGTGGAGTAATGGTAGTGATGGATATGACAAATGAAGGCAAGCAGAAAGGGTACCTCGTGAGGTTTTGTACGACCCTCGGCGGCCGAGCTGCGACGTGGCCCGGCAAGGGGAATTCCCGCGGCCATCATCCGGTGAATCTAACAACATTGGGTAACATCAGCCCCAATAAGGACCACGACTTAACTTAAAACATGTCCGACAAGTTCAACACTTTACTCTCTAGAGTTTGTTTATTCACTCAATCATCCACATACGCTTGCTGTAATTTATTCTTAAAATTAATTATGTTAATTTTTTTTTGTAATTTAATAAATTACATGAATTAAATACCAAACAAGCGGCAGATTTTATTATAATTATTTTATTTTTTTATTTATTTTTGAAACAGGTATAATAGAGAGTCTATCTAATAAAGATTTCGATTTATTGAACGCACTTGCATTGCACTCGTATGTACTGTACATCCGTTTAATTTTAATTTAATTTAAGAGCAGAAATATCAAGTGCGCTCGAGTGCATCAAGTCCAAGAATAAGTCATAAAATAGAATTAATAAATTATAGGAAACCAAATCATAAAGGACTACAACCAGAGCCTTTCAGAGAAAATGCGAGACTGGGGGTAACTAATGTTTTTGAAGGCCTTCAAAATTCCAAATAAAACTCTGGACAAGAAAATCAAAACAATTTTTTTATATTTATTAAATTATAACATTTATTTCAAAGAAACTTTGAGCGCTTCAACAATGACAAATTCAGTTTTATGAGGTCTCTAAAATTGCAAGGCCCGGGGCAGATGCCCCTCTTGTCCTCCTCTCTGATAGGCCCTGGCTACAACCATAAGGAGGCCTCAAGAAGTCAATTAGCCCAAAATCTTAAAATTTATTAAGATAATTTTTTTATTAGCCTGTCAAAACTCAGTATGCTTTTAGCAAATTTTAATGATTTAAAAATTATATTTGGCATCGATGTTTCAAATAATAGGGTGGTATCTAACCTAAAGGCTGCGTATGCCTAAAAAAATCTTCTAGTTTAGACTAAATGTATATTTTAATCCACGAAAATATCTTATAAAATTGAATTCAATATAATTGTAAATCTTGGCTTAAATCAAAGATACCATTTATGGTAAAAATTCAATTTTTTTCTGATATTTTTGAATCAGAAGGCCTGAAGTTCAATATCTAATCATTCCTTTTAATAATGCAAACATTTCGGTACCAAAACAAAATGAATTTTTAACGAAACTAGGTTTTACTAGGTAGTGTATGAGATATTGGCAGAAAAAATATTGAAACATTTTAGTTATTCAATGAAACGGGTACTCCTGAAGAGACGAAATTTCAATGTAAATTTCCCTATCTCTTTTATAAAGTGTTTGGAAAATTTGGCAACTAAATTTTCAGACACTAGGATTGAGCAACCCTAAATAAAATAAAATAGATGAAATTTCAATTTTTACATTAATTAAAAAACCCATGTTTTTCATAATAGAATTAATTTCTATGAGACATAATTATTAATTAGTTATAATTATTAGTTATTAGGGAAGTGAAAATTATTCGACGATTGTTTTTTTTCTAATTCATGTAATTTAATCAATCTAACAACATATTAAAAATTACTAATCTTCTTTATCGATCTAAATTTCAAGATATAAATATAACAAATGACAAATATACAGATTTTAAAAAATATTAAAATGGGTCATTATAATTATGTAAAAAAAGAGATTATATAATTATATATAAAATTATATTAAAACAATGAAGGTATAAAAAAAGAATGAAAAAAGTCTAGTAATTTTTACTAAATTATTTTATATATCATTATTATATCAAAAAAAGAAAAAATAATTATATAGAGAAAATTAATATTAATATTTATGTATTAACTTACCAGTAAGATTCGTTGTTGAGCCTTTTTTGCTCCTACTTCCTGGACTAAGTACACCTTCACCATGGTGACCACCTGGTAAATCGGCTGAATCGACATGAATGGTTTTGGGCCTAGGTCGAGGTCCTGTACCACCCGGTCCACCCCGTGCTCGCATTCGTGGAGTGGTCATCGTTGACGATCCTCCAGAAAGAGATCCATATCCGCTGGCAGCGGCCGCGGATGCTAACGACGCATCCACGACTTTGCCTAAGATAACAAATGAGAATTTTTAACATTGAAAATGTTTATAGAGAGGTGACCCAAAAAAAGTAGCAAATAAAAAAAGACAGAAAAAATCAGTACATGGTGAAATAATTGTATAAGATGGTTTTATAGGTGAGTTTTTGATAGGAGGAGGGTAACCAATAAAAAAGTGACAAAAAAAACACACGGTGATGTCATAATATGTATATATAGTAGTATATAATATATAATTTTTTATAAAAACAATCTCAAAGCGTTTATTAAAGATCCCAACGTTCAAAACGAGAAATTCTCACTATCGCAGCTTTATAGTTTCTTTTTAAAGCAACATTTTACGAAATTTCCATTGATAAAGAGAGAATTTCTCTCGAAACTTTTGGATGTTTAATAAACGTTTTGAGATTGTTTTTAGGGAAAGAATTGTATTTATTTAATACTAGAAACAATCAATAAATGATATGTGTAGGGTGTATAGGTGAACCCATATAGATAGGTGACCGATAAAAATAGTAGAATAAAAAACTTCACAAGATAAGCTGATATATGTAATATATGTATATGTATATATTAATACTATATATACCAAAAAAACATTTTCATTGTAAAATATTCAGTATATAAACATTGAATTTTCTATAATAAAAAATGAGTGTACACTCTCTCTGCATCTCTATCCTGCCATATTATACTTATTATACTTTAAATTTAATTTTTTCATCTGTTATCCAAACTAGGGATATGTATTTATCCCAAAACGACTTTTTAAATTAAGGCATTGGAATTAAAAGTAATATTTTAAGATTCAGTCCGCTGTTTGTAAATTTTTGGTGATTCGAAAATTTCTAAAGCTATTTTCCTAAGTTTCTAAAAAAATATCAGCGTTTTTTTTATCATTTTTTTTAAAGGTATTATTTAGCGTTTATTGAAATAATTATTTCACTAAAAGAGAGCTTATTTCTCAAAGGGGTCTAAAAATTTATTGTGGTATTAAAATTCAATAAATTAATTAATGAGAAAAAAAACGAAGTGTGAGAGTCCAAAAGCGAAGTTTCTAACATTGTAGTGCAAAATGAATCGTTGTATACGAACAGTTTGAGTTAGAAAGTTGAAACTTGGATTTAAGGTGCGATGTGTGACAAATTTCAGCTCACTAGCTTCAACCGTTCGAGAGCTCACCACTTTTTCATCTGGAAATTATAAATTTAAAAAATCCAAAATCTAATAAGATCTTCGTTTTGAAAATTCAAACATTTTGTCACTAGAACCAACTTTCTATATCTTTCCATTCTCGAGTGAAGAGAATTAAGCACATACAGACAGGCAGACAGAAAAAAATGATAATAATAGTTTGTTAGCACGTTTCCGAAATTTGTAAACACAAATAAGAAAAAAAAATTGGGACATTATGACTAAATTTAATACTCATTTTGTCAGGCAAGTGAAGAGGCAAACAATTTTTTAACTTTTCTTGCTTTTTGTTTAGAAAAGAGAAAAATAATATTCACTCAGGTGCATAAAAATCGAGCCATCAATAAAAACTTTATTAAATAATAAATCATTTTTAATTTTTTCACAAGTAACCATAAATTATTGAAATTATTGCTTATTGAAATTGTACTTGCCACTTGACGTTGGCTATCCCTTGAAAAAACAAAATTTAAACTGCTTGAACTTTAGAAATATCCATTTTGTATATTTTATCATTCTATCAATGATGCTTAATTCAAAATGATTCATTTTTTTAATATTTCAAATGGAATTTGATCTTTTATTAAAACTTTATTTAAATGTAAAGCGATATTGAGAAAGTATGATAATTTGTATTTGTATCGTTTAATTTAAATTTACTTATTATTTTTTTTTTTTTTTTATAAAATTCAAAAACTATCAACAAAATGTATTGAATATGAATATTGTTAGAGTTCGTGGCTGTGATGAAACTGTACTAGATGAAGGAGGAGGTATCAGCCAAAGATGGAATCACTGGGTTCAATAAAACACCTTTAATAAAACGTTTCGGCCTGAATTTTATTTGGCCATCTTCAGTTAATTAGGAGTTATACACAAAATGTGATAAACATATGTGATCGAACCAAGCCTTGTCAAAAATAAAAATTTTTTCAGCTTCATGTAAATTTATAACGTTTGGGTCCAGGCACGTTATAAATTTACATGAAGCTAAAAAAAATTTATTTTTGACAAGACTTGGTTCGATCACATATGTTTACCACATTTTGTGTATAACTCCTAATTAACTGAAGATGGCCAAATAAAATTCAGGCCCAAACGTTTTATTAAAGGTGTTTTATTGAACCCAGTGATTCCATCTTTGGCTGATACCTCCTACTTCATCTAGTACTGTATTGAATATGTTAGTTTAAGAATTTATAGAATAAATTATATGGTTATTTGTAAAAATTTTAAAAATAAATTGGTATTTAATAAAGGTTTTATTGGCGGCTCGATTTTTTTGCACCGTGGTGTATATTAAATTCTTAAAAAAAAAAAGATTTTATTTCAATCTGAAATTAAAAACACCGCCCACTTTTATTTTCAGTCAGGTGAATGAAAAATTTTTGAGTGTTTGTTTAATATATCTTTATTTTTTTAAGATTTAGTCTTTGCATTTGATATTAGATAGGAAACACCAATATATATGAGGGTTATGGAGAAAAAAAATTAAAAAAAAATTTATATAAATGGCCTTGGGAGCAAAGCACATTTAGTAGTCAGATTTTATGTGATTATTATTTTTTCATGTGTGTGTAGGTGGTGGTCAGTTTTAAGGAGGACAAATTTCTGGAGAGAGCCAAGCTTGAAGTCGGCTCTCCTGACCAGGTAGATACAGAATTTACCTCTTAGAACAAATTGAATTCCTTGTTAATATTTACATTATATCTTTTAATGTTTAAATTATATTTTTGTCTATTTATTTACTCCAGGAACTGATTAAATATTGTAATGTCATCGCAAATGAGTATGAGTGTAAGATTTCGAGAAAATTGGCTCCCTAGAAATGGTCAAATCCAAATACAAGTGATTTTTTTTTCATTTTATAGCATTGTAAAAACCACTCCCTCCAAGTCTTATGTTATTGATAACAATCGCCTTTTTCCAAGCAATTTACTTTAAATTACGGCACCAATTTTATTTCTTAAAATTTCTGATTAACTCCTTTGAAAATCAATTTGTTGTAAAATTCCGCCTATACCCTCAATTTAGCTTTTTATAAGACACTAATTATTTATAAACAGCTAAATGGACAAACAGACAAGATCCAAGTTAAATAAATGGATGTATAGATATACCTTCTCTTTCTGCCTCTTCTAATGCTTTCTTAAGTTTGTATTGTTCTAGAATTGCAGCGCGTCGCATTCGTTCTTCCAGTTTCTTTTGTTCTCTTGCCTCTTGTTTCGCTTTATCAAGCTCCCGTCTTCGTTGAGCTTCTGTTGCTTTGGCAGCTTTAGCTTCCTCTTGTTCTTGACGTCGTTGCAACGAGAGTAACATTATTCGTTCTTTTTTACGTTCCATTTCATCTATTTCTAATGGATCAGGATCAGCGAGTCCTGCACCAATAACTAATCCCCTAGCCGAATCACTTGACGATGCAGGCACAGTAGTCGGTGAGGAAGAAGCATGGTAGGAGGGGGATGCTTTTATCGCGGGGGGCTCGTTGTAATCATTCATAATTGGGGGCGAATACCTGAAAGAAATTGTTATCAATTCAATTGAAATAATAAAATAAAGAAAAAGAAAAGGAATGCACAATACGTGCTTGTATATTAAATATTTTTAGAGAAAGAATTATTATAATTTTAAAATATTCCTTAATTCTAATTTTTACTTTACCATACAGAGTATGGTCAAGTATTGTAATCATGCATGAAAAAAGTGTTTTTTCCTTCTTTTTTTCGAAATATCTCTAAAACGGCTGAAACTATTTTGATTAAAAAAATTGATCGAAACCATGGCATTTCGCTCTACAAAAAAGCTCTAATAAGTGAACATCGAAAAAATTATATTTTTCGAGACAATAATTGTTTTGTAAAAATATCTGTTAGTTAATTAGTCTGTCTGGTTGTCTGGTTGTTAGTCCGTGCGTTACCAAATATTTGTGGACGAGCTAGCTCAAAAACTAGTGTGAATATCGAAACATAATTTCACACGTAGTTTTGGTCCATTGATTTTTCGTTTATTGGGCCACGCAGGTGGGGGCCTCCACTAACAAGAAATATTTACATTATCGGGTGAATTTAATTACAGGATTATTTACATGATTATAGGAATATTAACATAATATATTTACAAAAAAAATTTCTTTTTTCTTTTTTTTCTTTTTTATATACAATTTCTATCGCATGGCGATTTCCCTATAAGTTCTCCTGTTGAAGCTGTAAAAATTCATTAATGAACCCCTCATCGCCCTGAAGGTCATATCGTATAAAGTTCTCTGAGAAATTCCCAGGGCGACAAGGGGAGGCACCGCTTTATGCCACCACACTCCCTTCCACGAGAGTGTGATGGCTTCAACTCTCACAGAACCCGAGCCCACCCCAAACCTTGCCGCAATGTTGCTCACCAGACTGGAGTTGCCCTTATAATAATTGATTTTGTTTCTGTGGGCAACCCCCAGTCCGAGGAGCGCTGACACTATCTGAACATCCAGAACCCACACCGTCCCCGACCCGTCCTTCGCCACGATGTCTGGCTTCCTGTTTCCGGCCGAGCTCTGATATAAATATTCGAGCTCGACCCGCATTCCCTTTTAATAAGTTCATCAGCCAGACGTCTCACCACCGCATCATGCCTCCTGAGCCTTCCATCGTGCGTCCTCCCACACGACTGGAGAATATGCCCTGTCGTCTCAGTTTTTCTACACCCGGCCCTACACATGGGTGGACCCTCCGGCCGCCTTCCCCTACTTGTTCTAACGGCCGAAGGAAGAGACCCCGACCTAAGTCTACATAGTTCAATAAAGATATTGTTCTTAATCGGGTCCGGGTGCATCATAAAATTATATAAGAGCTGATTAGATTGTGGTGCATATCGACCCAAAATTAAGGGGGGTTTAAAAATTAAAAATCTAGGCCGTTTGAGCAAACTCAACCAAATTTTGTATACATAATCATTAGACTCCCAGAAGTCTAAAAATGAAAAAAATAACCCCCCCCCCCCTACATGATTATAAATAATTTTAGGGGCCAGATTGTATGGTAAAGTCAAGTGAATGGCCACATCAGTTTGAGATCGCAAGACATGTTTTACATTGACTGCCCGAGATCAAACTATATGATGGCTTCCCCCCTAAACCGAATGATGAACATATGTAATGGGGCGTTCATTGGCGTTGACGTTGACAATTGTTCTCTTGGTAGTGTTAGGAGACTGATGCTGGGTAGATAGACTTTGCTGATGTTTGGTTGAGTCTGATTGTATGATTTGTATTCTTATATAATAATGTATTCTTGTAATTTATGTAAATGTATACTTGTAAATATGTAAAAGGAATTGTTCCGTTCAAAATAAATAAATAAATAAATAAATCAGAACATGTCAGTTTATTATTTATCAAAAGAGAAGTTTAGACTATATTAGATTAGACGTTTTTGATAAGAATAAGTAATCACACGTTATTTATTATATTTTTAATCTTTGTTTTATATCCAGTTTAAAATATAATTTGAAAACAAAAATCAATTTACCCTCGTGAAGGAGTATCCATTCCTAAAATAGAAGTAGAGTGCATTGAAGATAAAGGTTCTTTTTTAGGGGAGGCACGTTTTACTCTCAATGGAGGTTTCGGTCGTTTCGGTTGACTATCATTGTCAAACGAAATATAAAATCCTTTTGAGTCGGAATCGTCAATTATCATGGTAAGCGGTTGCGGTGATTGAGATGTAACTGTAGGAGGTGATGATTGACTATTTATGTCCAGCTAGGAAGAAAAAAAAAATTTATTATTTAATTCACATTAAAAAACCAGGTAGAATCAGCTTGGTTTATTGTACTTGTTGGTGTTGTCTTTGAAGAGATTGTCTCAGCTGTGGTCGAGTTGGTGACGGAATTCGATAAGTTCGAGAACCGGAAGTGATATGAAGACCCCGAATGCCTTCTGCTAATGGAGATGATGATGCCACCGGACCTGGATCTTCCCCAATGAAAGAAATACTTTGCGGTTCCATTGCATCCGCCGAGGGCGCTGGCAAGGGTGCATGATGGACCGGCATACTATGACTAAAAACAAAATTAAAACAAAAAACTAATTAAGATTTAAATGATCTTTCAGGATATTATTAATTATTAAACATGCACAATTATGGTATATATTTACATTGGCGGAAATAAAATTCGCCATATTTTATAACTTGCATATACTTTGTGCTTTTAAAGTGACAATTTTAAACAATTTCTGGGTTATTTGAAAGATCATACACTTAGCTTAAAAGTTAATGATTCAATTATCAAGTTTTCAATTGGAAAGAAAAAAATTATAATTATTTCGGAGAAAATTTAATTTATTATTTACTATATTTATGATATCTAAAGTATTTCTAATTTAATCTATTTATGGAGAACAATAGTTTACTAATATATATTTTCATTAAAAAAATGTTAATCAGTTTTTTCAAGGTGGCCAGATTTTCCTGTCCTCCAGAGTTGTTATTTAATAATCAAATTGAATTTTATATATTAACATGTGTTCAAATATATAAGAGAAAGTCCAAGTGTGGAATAATAAAATCGAAGAATAAGAGAGTGAATCTCAAGATTTGGGGTCATCCATAAAATAAGTCACGCTAAAACCAGGAATTTTCGATTTCCCCTCCACCTTGACACAATTTGACACATTTTTATATCCTAGCTATTATTACTTCGAGATATTCCAGTTTCTCTTTTTTAAAACCAAAAATGAATAATAATTTCTATAAATTTCAGTAATAGAAGTAAGTATATTCATTGAAATTATATTTATTTAAAAAAAAAAATAAGTTTTTTAAGTATGGTTGATATAGAATAAAAATTAAATTGATGCGATGACTTTTGCTCTGAGCCCCTCCTCTTTTCTAGTTACATATTGTAACACTATATGCTCCTTTCTCTCTTTGTTGAGTACTTATTTTATGGAGGGCCCCTTACTAACTATATTACACGTGGGGTTACCCTATATTGTTACTGTTGATCGAATTAGCAGTAGGATCGGATAGAAGTTGTGATATTCGCCGATGAGGTGAAGATTCGTTTCCTGATGTGTTGTTTGTTGATCCATGAAGTTGAAAAGTGAAGGGCCCATTTCCCGTCGAATCTCCATTTTGATAACGAGGCTCTGGGGCCCAAGATTGAGGTTGAGTAGCTGCAGCCTATAAAAAATAAAATAAACATCTACATTATCAAAGATTATAATCAATCCTAAGACTGGTCTGAAGCAATTAATGGTCTCCATTTAACTCTATCCCATGCCAATCTTTTAAATTCCCTACAAGTGATACATCTCATTACATTCATTGCCTGAGGAAAATATTCATCCCGTCTTTTTCTTTTCTTCTTTCCTCTACAAAATATCCCATTAATACGAGATATGAGGATTGCCTCAGAGAATAAACTTGCGCCCTAATGAGCTATTCTCTTATTCGATGAGAAATTCTCTTAGCATAAATTCTATCTATAAATGGTTATCTTGTTTTTTTTTTATCGAAAACATAAATAGGAATATTTTTTTGAAACAATTTTATCTAATCCTGAAGTGGTCAGATTTATGTTTTGATATTCGAGGGCTCTTGGGAGACTCGATTGTAATGTTAAAAATTGATTACGAACATGTTACTTAAGCTTAAGTCCATCACTCAGTAATGTAAAATGTTATCTATTTGATTATCACCGTTCATTATTATTTGTACTACCTTTAAAGAATTTCAGCTGATTGTGGCTTGATTTATAATACTATCCACACGATTCGGATCCGTGATTCGAGAGTTAGAGGAAAGGACTTAAATTTTGAACATGCCTATTATTAAATTATCAAACAAATGATAGAACGGACAGAGACCAGACCAAAATATCCTTTTTGAATGATTGAACTTAGGATGTGAGTGGACCAGAAACTGGGAGGTACTCCTATGAGCGAACAGGTCTATTAAAAACAAACAAAGAAATATTTATCGGAGCGAGAACGGCACGATAGTGGGATTCTTATAAAGCTTAGTAAATAAAATAGGTAAATTATTTTTAGTAAATATTTTTATTTTTTTATTTTGTATATTTAGTTGCTTGGTTATTATCTTAAAAGCAACTTCATTTTACAAATTTTCCATTCAAAAAGGGATAATTTCTCCTGAAATTTTGACCAGTTAATAAATTTTTTGATGATTGTTTTTAAAGAATTGTATTAATAAATATAGTTATGAAAAGGATATGTATGTACCTGTTGAGCCCATGTTCGACGGTTTGGTTGTTCATGTAAATAGAATTGACTCATTGATTGCCTATCAGTCTCATCTTCAAAGCGATTATGTATAGTCTGATGATGGGATGGCGTTGAATGACTAATTTGTTGTGGCGGCGATGATGACATTTGACCAGAATGATGGTGAATTGGCTAAAAAAAAGAAAATGCAAATTTTTATCAGTTATATTACAACAGTGTTTTGTCGAGAGTAGCAATTGCTATAATTTATAATATTAAGAATGAATTAAAGATTGTATTTTTGTATCTATTTAATAGAAATTTTTTTATTTATATAAGAGTCAATTTTTAAAGTTCTTGTTTGGCTTCATCTTCTAAATAAGCTGAAAATGAAAACATAATAAACTTTTTTTTAAGGATTTAGCTGTCGGTTCTAGGTGAAACATTATAAGTTACATAATAAACGTCGTTCTCGGAATTTTCCGATTCTGTTACTCTGGAATACTTTTAAATTTATTCGAATCTTAAATATAAACGGAGATATTAGTTTGTAGAAAGTTATTAAATTAAATTTTGACAAAAAAGATACTAAATGTGTTTTTATATTTTATTGAATTTAATTGCTTTATATTAATCGAAAAATCATGAAATCATTGATTAAATCACAGGACAAATATTCAAATAATCTAATCTAACCTAATCTAATGATGGTTTCATGATCATATCAAATTATATATATACAATTATTTAAATTATTCAAAAAGATATTAGAAAGGTGAAATTGATCTATTTGTATCCCCTGAATGCGCTACTGATACGAGGTGTCAGGTCTCCGAATGGACTGGACCAAATCGAGTGTTCAAATTCGTTAAATTATTGAAGATTCGTGAAACTAAGAAAGTGTGGAAAAACTCAATATTGTTTGGTTTTCCACCTTAACCCCGGTGATCATTTGGGAAATGGTGTTTTAAACATGCCAAGGCCGTTGACAAGGTTTAGAGTATGTGAGAATTTGAACTACATGTTATTCTTACATGGTGTATTCGCAGATCTTCAGCTATATCGTTGTTTAGTTGAGAGTGATGTTGAAGTGTAAACGAAGTTCGTTCTGGTGGTGTATGTTGTTGCTGCTGTTGTTGTTGTGGCTGTTGTAGTTGTTGAGGTCCGTCTAAATTATCACCTCCGTCATATATTGAATTTCCTCCACCAGGTTGAATGCTTTGTTTAGTCACTGCTTGAAGGAACGCAGCCTTTCCCACCTTGAAAGAAATTTAAATATTAGCATAAAACATATATGTATTTAAAATCATCATCATCGAGTATACAGTCCCATGATGATTTTAACTAACCACGACCCCACTCGACTCAATCCCCTTTAACTTTATTCTAAAATCCAATATCTCATAAT
Organism: Forficula auricularia; assembly: GCA_024734495.1. NCBI lineage: Eukaryota > Metazoa > Arthropoda > Insecta > Dermaptera > Forficulidae > Forficula > Forficula auricularia. The sequence goes on from JALMQS010000075.1 coordinate 647,792, forward strand.
ATCCGGTTCTAACCAACTCACTTGACTCCCTGGCCCATCGAAGAACCGTTTCTGCCCTTTCCCTATACTACAGATACTATCACGGTGTCTGTTCAATCGAGCTGAAATCAATTATCCCCCCTAATGCCCTTTTTACGAGAAACACGTGGTTTTCAAACGCTCAGCACCCCTTCGCTGTCAAGTTGGATAAAAGTCGAACAAGCGCTTTCGCCAACTCTTTTATCCCTATGACCTCCAGAGACTGGAACTCGCTCCCTGCCACCATCTTTCCCGCGACTTATAACCTTCAGCTATTTAAGACCCGTATCCACAGATACCTTCGACCCCCGGCCAACCCATAAAATTCTTTCTTCTTCTTTTCACGATGGAGGGGCCAACCCAGGCCTTTAGGGGTTGCACCTTTTTGGTGTAACTCCTTCTCTCATCATTATCATAAAAAAAAAAAAAAAATTATTATCTAGGGAAATTATTCCAATCTAGGAATTCCCCTTCCACTTTTATTTCCACTTGACTGTTTAAAATATACTTTAGCAATCACTCCTGACTTAACTTGTTTTCCCTAATAATACCAAGAACTTTTTCGTTTGTAATCCATTTATGGTAATCTTGGTCATTCTTCTAAAGCACCATATTTCTCCAGCCTCTTTGTCTCCTCTAATTAAATTATTAAATCTAAATTATTAACTTAAATAATAATAGCAATAATAAAAAAAGAATACCTTTTGTCGATGTCGGTTCAAGGCCACCTCCTGTCGCCTCTTTTCGCCTTCAATTCGTCTTCTCCTTTCTTCTAATTTCAATCTAACATTGAGTAACTGTTGTGCAGTCATTTGAGCTTGGGCTTGAGCTTCAGCAGCCGCCGCTTCTGCTTCAGCTAACGCTTCTTCATCTCCCATCTAAACATTAAATAAGAATATAAAATATATAAAATGGTTCGTGTCCAAAGTAAGATTATGTAAATTTTCACTGGGAGGTCAATAAAAATTAAAATAAGCTGACTAGCTGACGTGTTCTGATGTGGCCATCCACTTGACTTTACCATACAACCTAGCCCCTAGAATTATTTATAATCATGTAGGGGGGGGGTTAGTTTTTGCATTTTTATACTTCTTGGGTCCCACTGATTATGTATACAAAAATTGGGTGAGTTTAGTAAATGGACAAGATTTTAATTTTTTGACCCCCCCCCCCCTATTTTGGGCGGTTAGTTTTTGCATTTTTAGACTTCTGGGGGTCCACTGATTATGTATACAAAATTTGGTTGAGTTTGGTACAAGAGTCTAGGTTTTCATTTTTTGACCCTATAACCCCCCCCCCCCCCCCGGCCCCATTTTGGACGGTTAGTTTTTGCATTTTTAGACTTCTGGGGTCCCACTGATTATGTATACAAAATTTGGTTGAGTTTGCTCAAATGGCCTAGATTTTTAATTTTTAACCCCCCCCCCCCCCTTAATTTTGGGTTGTATGCACCAAAATCTATTCAGCTCTTAATTTAAATGGACCAAAACTACGTGTGCAATTTGGTTCCGATATTCACACTAGTTTTTGAGCTAGCTCGCCCACAAAAATTTGATAACTAACAGACAGACAACCAGACTAACAGACATTTTGACAAAACAATTATTATCTCGAAAAATATAATTTTTTCGATGTTCACTTATTAAAGCTTTTTTGTAGAGCGAAGTGCCATGGTTTCGCTCAATTTTTTTAATCAAAATAGTTTCAGCCGTTTTTTAAGATATTTCGAAAAAAGAAGAAAAAAAACACTTTTTTCATGCACGATTACAATACTTGACCATACCCTGTATGGTAAAGTAAAGAAAGACAATCTCGAACGTTTCGACAATTAATTTCGACTTATTAACAACTAAAATATATATTACTAAAAATATGACAAATAATATTTTGTAGTGATTTTATAATTTTCTTTATTACTATTAAGTGAAAATCATAAATGGTTGGTTATTAGGGAAAATTTACCTCACCACGGCTCGAATTAATGTATCTCTATATATTTAATTTACTTTTATAGTGATTAGAGATTGAGAATGAAAGTATCAAATATTATATATTTTAATGTATAATTATTCTTTATTAACCTCTTTGTCATATTTTTTTGTAATATATAATTATTTTAGTTGCTAAAAAGTGAAAATAGATTAACGAAAATTAGGACTAAAATTGATTGCTTTGTTAATAAAATAATATATTACTTTAGCATGGGTAGGGGGAGGAAGTAATATAATCTCTGTTGTTAGAGTTTGTGGCTGTGATGAAACTGTATTAGATGAAGGAGGAGGTATCAGCCAAAGTTGGATGCGCTGGGTTCAATAAAACACCCTGAATAAAACGTTTCGGCCTGAATTTATTTGGCCATCTTCAGTTAATTGGGAGTTATACACAAAATGCGGTACACATATGTCTATTACATACATTCTGAACCTTTGAGCACAGGCACGTTATAAATTTACATGAAGCTACAATTGTTATTTTTGACAAGGCTTGGTTCGATCACGTATGTGTACCGCATTTTGTGTATAACTCCCAATTAACTGAAGATGGCCAAATGAATTCAGGCCGAAACGTTTTATTCAGGCTGTTTTATTGAACCCAGCGCATCCAACTTTGGATGATACCTCCTCCTTCATCTAACACAGTAATATTATCTCGCAATGAAAAAAATTGATATTTTTTTAAAGTTTTTTTTCGAAATAGCTAATTTAAAAAAAAAAATTAATATTTATTAAAATTTCATTTTTATCATGTTTCGTATATAGAGTTAACACCATAATTTTATCCATTTTTTTTGTCTAAATAGTTTCACTGTTTTGGAAAAAAAACTAAGCAAAAACACTAATTTTTTTTGCATGATTGTAAAGCAGGTGTATGGTAATGTCACGTGGTGTGTATAAAAATACGCTAGATTTTTTAAATTAATAATTAATGTAACAATCACCGTATTTGAATGGGCGTCCCGCTGTTGTTGCCATGTTGTAGTGTGGACAGGAGCCGGGGAACTAGGTGCGGATGACGTGTTCGTTGATGAGGGTGTTGACTGCATAGAAGCAAATGACGTGACTTTAATGGCTGGAGAAGCGGGGGCTGTTTGAAGCGTTTGTGGCTGTTGCTGGTGGGATTGTTGGAGTTGGAGTTGTTGTAGTTGTTGTTGCTGCTGCTGATGATGTTGTTGCTGCTGCAGTTGATGTTGTTGTTGCTGCTGCAGTTGATGTTGTTGTTGCTGTTGCAGTTGCTGTTGGTGTTGTTGCTGTTGCTGCTGCTGCTGTTGTTGTTGTTGCTGCTGCTGTTGTTGTTGTTGTTGCTGTTGTTGTTGTTGTTGTTGTTGTTGCTGCTGTTGTTGATGTTGCTGATGTTGTTGCTGGAGTTGTTGTTGAAATTCCGGTTGTTGTTGTGGTTGCTGCTGATGTTGTTGTTTCGGTGACGCGTTTAAAATTGTTATAGGAATTTGAGTAACTTTAGAAGTAGGCGGTGGACGAATATCGATATCGTCTTGGGCCAGGAGGGCTTCAACTGCAGTGCTTCGAGCATCTTGAGCAGTACTACGCACCGGTTGTGCAGGTGATGGCTAAATATAATAAGAAAAACAGCATTAATAGAATTAAAAAGTTGAATGAAAATTATTTATTCTCTATGAAAATTATTAAGAATAAATTACCTGAGGTTGCTGAAGAGGTTGTTGTCGACCAACATGGGCAACTTCTTTGTCAGGATTTCGACCTAACAAATGAAGATGTTCCTAGACAACGGAAATTTATATATTAATAGATCATTTGATTTCGAAGAAGGTTTAAAATATGACACTTGATAACAAGAATAAATTAGTTTTATACAAATTATTAGTACAATATTATAAGAGAAGATCGAAAATGAAATAAACTGCAACGGATCGTTGCTAAACTTTATCCAAATTCATTTGAAATATTAATATGTTTGTTCCTTTATTATTAATCAGATATCACTTGCAATTTGTAGTTCATATTGTTGCGCGCCAACCCTTGTTTGTAAAGGTTTGGTGCGGGTTGAGCCTATCCGGAAGGATTAGCTCGGTAACGTGTCGAGGTATGAGTTCTTCCGCCCGCAGCTCTGGTGTCGACAGTGGTTGTGTCCTACTGAAGAAGGTCTTAGGGGTAGTTTGAGACAAAAGACGGTTTCGGATTTACATGTGGTTTATTAAGAGGTTCCGAGGCTTGTGCCTTGATTACATGTGTGCGAGAGCGACTGGGGTCCTGGACTCAACTGACGAGCTTTTGCGAGGCAAAGACTGGCGTTAAGACTGGCGTTTGGGAAAGAGGAGGGGTCGTCTTTTAAACGTTGTTTATGCAAGCATCGCAATCTGGCTTTTAGGTCACAAGTGGTTTCTGCCTGGCCTCCCGCACGTGCTGCAAGCAAGCCAATATATTTCAAGTGTTGAAATATATTAGCCGTTGTGTGAGAGTTTCCAGATTGGCTTTGGAAAAATAACGTGGGAATATTAGGGGCTGGACCAACCGTGAGAATATTAGGGGCTGGACCACAACATTCCTCTCATCTTTTTTTTGAGAAAATTGTTATCTTGAATTAACATCATGCAATAATAAAGTATTGCCATAAGGGCATAAATAATTTTATTTTGTTTCAAGTTAACAATTTTCTATAAAATGTTTCCGGTCATATTTATTTTTTTTTTTTTTTAACAATCCATGTCGCTCTCCTTAAAATTAAGATGTAAGAATAAATTTAAATTACAATGCTTTTTTTTTATTTTTAAATGTTCCTTTTAGTTATATATTTATTTATTTATTTAAAAAGTTTTTGTTAAGGAACTTATACTTAAGTGTTCACTTATGTGTAAGTAAGGGGAGGATAATTCACAAAAAAAAATTTTGTTATTAAACTTATAAGTAGCACTTAGAATTTCACTTAGGGATCACTTTTGTGAACTGAAAATCTTTAAACACTTACTCTAGAAAAAATTCCATACTTATTTCATTAATTATTCAACTATAATATTGTATATATATATATATATATATATGTGTTTTTTTTGATAAAATATGGTTCATAAAATTAAAACAATTATAATAAGTATGTATACTATATATATAAAAATTTCTAGACAAAATTGATTTTTTTTTTTTTAACTGAAAGATTCAATTAATTTCGTTTTCATCTCGTTAAATTTAATCAGAGGTCATTAATCTTGATATCGCACAGGGTGTTGTTTTTTTTAATTTTTATACATTTCTTTATTTCATTATTTGTTTGCAAATATGAAAAAGTTAATTCGTACTCAATTAGTCTTGACCTACTTATTATTGTCTTTAAAGGAATTGTGTTTATGTCTGCAAAATTTTCTTTCACTAGTGGCTAGGAGTATTATTTTTTTTTTGCTAACGTAATGAATTCCTACTCGTACATTCTCCTCATAAATAGAATATATATTATAACTATTATTTTAACGCAAATTCTATATTTTTTTTTTTTAACAAAAATTTGCTTATTTAAATTTTTTTGTTTTTACCAAATCGACGTTTTCATTAAATTATTCGAATAAGGATGTGATTAATTCATTTAGCTTCAATATCTTTTTTTTTTTTTAATTATTTAAACAATTTCCCATCTTAATTCTACATTAAGAAAATTATTTTATTATTTTCCTGAAAATAAAAATAAACAGAGCATCCGACGGATTTCGAATCCGTATCTCTCTCCTTTACGCGAAGAGCGGCTTAACCATCTAGCCCACAGATTCTATTAAGTGTTTTTTTTTCTTTCCATTCAACCAGAACTTCCAAAAACAAGAAAACTTTCATTGTCAAAATCCAGCCCAAAGCTACCTGATTTCAACTAATATTTAAAATTAATTATTAAAGAGAAGAATTTGACTCATAAAGGTTCTAACCTGGGATCGGTTTTTTTATGAAAATAATTTTAGTTTTTTTCAATAGAAAATAAAAAAAATCATTTTTCCCTAGTTTTGAGTTGCTAAGGAACCCTTCATTATAAAACTTCAATCATTCAATAAACATTTTCTTTTTTTTTCTCAGAACTCGCTGAAATAATAATTTCATAAAAGATATTTGTAATTTCCTCAATGGATAAAAATAAATTAATTATTAAATAGAAAAATTGATTTAAAGAAAAGGGTCTTACCGTACCTGTGACCGGGTTTATGGAATTAATAGTTTTTTTCAACAGAAAATAAAAATCAATTTTCCTTTTAGCTTTGAGATGCTTAGGAAACCCTTTCATTACAATTAAATCATTCAACAAAAAATTATTTTTTTCTCATTATCAATTTATTAATTTAGTTGACTAAAAATCGGCCCCTTAGTTCGTCAAACTGAGTTTCAAGTAATTTATCTTGGATTTTGGGCGAACTTTCGCCTTTTTCTGAATTTATTGAAGTATTCGTATGCCTGCGGGATAGTTCGCTATTTTCTGCTATCGTCTGCTTACTCCTGCTATCTTCTGTTATCATTTCTTTTCATACTTTTATTTATATTAAAACCTAGGGTCTTTGCCCTTATTTTTTCTGTCTTAACTTCGTCTCTCCTGCTATCTTCTTTTAATTCATTTTTTTTTCATTAATCTCCTTAATATCTCCTGTCTCTTAGATACATTTATTATTTTTCTACTTCATCCCTTAATTCGTTTCTTCTCATAACTATTATTTTCTGCTATCTACTGCTAACTACTGCTATCATTTCTTCTCATAATTATTACTCCTTTCATACTTTTATTTATATTAAAACCTAGGGTCTTTGCCCTTATTTTTTTTTCTTTTTACCCTTTTTAACTCTCTGGGGGCCTTACTTAAACCTGAAAGCTAGACTCCCATAGTGCTATTTTGGGCTCCTATTATTTTTCCCTTGTATCTTTTTATTCCTTCTCATTTTGCTTCCTTGAACTAACCCTTTATTCATACTTATTGAACTATCTTCATAATTCCTTGACCTAAAGTTTTTTTTTTTTAGTTAATTTTTTTTTCATTTATTCACCCTCAAGACCTGACTTCGCTTGTATTTCAATTATTTATCTCTCATTTTTAATATTAAACACATCTCTACATATTCCTTCAATAACTATCTCAGCTTATATTTATTTGAGTTACTTTATTAAATTTTTTATTTCTCTCTGCCCTTAAATCTTCTTTTTTTTCGCTTCTATTTCATATAATTGTCCCTCATTCATAATATTAAACACTTCTATATATTCCCTCATTAACTATCTAGCTATATTTTATTTATTAAATTTATATTTTTATCTGCCCTTAAATTCTATTTTTTTTTTTTTTTTTACATTATTTATTGTATATTTTTTTCTACAGGGGTATCTATTTATTTATCATTTTCACATATTAACTTATTAAAATTCATTTGTTCTGTTTTCCCTGTTCCTTCGATTCTCCCTTAATACATTTTTTTTTCTTTAACATTTTGTTCAATGACCGAGCCGTTTGCCACTGGCCTACTTATTTTAATTATAAACTCATCAGAATTTTCTATGCTTTGGTTTAATGAACCATCCTGAACACCGATTGGACTTTGAACTGAGAAAGAATCTCCTTTATTCATTTTATTTGCAAGATCAACAGAATTTTTTATAATTTCTTTTATTAAAATGTATATCTATATATTTTTTATATCATTTAAAATGACTAAAATTTTATTCGCGTAAAAGAAAAATGCTCTTTCCCCAAAAATTAAATTTTTTATAATAGTTTAAGGTTGTTTTTTTTTAACGCATATATATTGTTTTTTTGTTAAATTGTATTATTTATGTTTTATTAAAAATTGTTATATATTTATAAAAATTATTGATTTAATTGATTAAATTAGAAATTTTCTTTTTACTTTATATTTATTAATATTTATTTATTTATTTTTTAAATATATTTTAGAAACCTTTAAATTGAAGTTATATTTAAATTTAAAACACATAGATATATATTATTTCTATATTTTTTGTTAATTATTTTTTTTATTATCAAAAAATTTATGGAATTTTTACAAAAGGTAAGTGAATATAGTATTTTTCAGCTCACCGTTTTGCTGTGTTGACGTGTTTCTGTTGCTGGCTTGTCTCGGCGCCGCTCTGTCTGGCTGTCTGCTCGTGGCTTCTCGGATGTCAGTCACCCTTGACGATAAGGATGTCTTAGAACTCCTCGTAGATAGGATGTCGAGTTCGCTCGAAGTCGCAATATTTTTCTTCTTTTTCAAAAAGTGTTTCTTTTTTGAATTTATATATTTATTTTTTTGATGTTTTTTTCGCAATTTGGTGTGATTTTTGCGAAATTGTTGGGTTTTTTTTTTTTTTTTTATATATCTAACTACCCCGTCAGATATCCTCCAGGTGTGAACGTTGCTGCCTGTAGCGCCGCCGACTTAGAGGAGGCTATTTGAAGATGCTCAAATATCTCACCGTACTGCCACCAATTATGTTGCGCGCCAACCCTTGTTTGTAAAGGTTTGGTGCGGGTTGAGCCTATCCGGAAGGATTAGCTCGGTAACGTGTCGAGGTATGAGTTCTTCCGCCCGCAGCTCTGGTGTCGACAGTGGTTGTGTCCTACTGAAGAAGGTCTTAGGGGTAGTTTGAAACAAAAGACGGTTTCGGATTTACATGTGGTTTATTAAGAGGTTCCGAGGCTTGTGCCTTGATTACATGTGTGCGAGAGCGACTGGGGTCCTGGACTCAACTCACGAGCTTTTGCGAGGCAAAGACTGGCGTTAAGACTGGCGTTTGGAAAGGGGAGGGGTCGTCTTTTAAACGTTGTTTATGCAAGCATCGCAATCTGGCTTTTAGGTCACAAGTGGTTTCTGCCTGGCCTCCCGCACGTGCTGCAAGCAAGCCAATATATTTCAAGTGTTGAAATATATTAGCCGTTGTGTGAGAGTTTCCAGATTGGCTTTGGAAAAATAACGTGGGAATATTAGGGGCTGGACCAACCGTGAGAATATTAGGGGCTGGACCACAACAATATTGACATTAATTCAAAAATAATTCTCATTTAAGAGTCGAGGAATAACCATTCCACATTGGATCTTTGACATTTCGGTTATTATTGTAACCATTGCTGAAGACATAGAGGAATCGACTTAAAATCAAAAATAGCCATCGATTCTCATCTAATACTCAAGCTTGAGTTGTTTACCAAAAAAGAATTTAGTCTTTTTGATTTTAAGTCGATTCTTCTACATTTTCAGTAGAGGTTTCCATTAATAGTCAAAACATCAAAAATGGAATGCAATAAGGTTATTCCTCTAGTATTAGATAAGAATCGATCGTTATTTTAGATTTTAAGTCGATTCCTCCATGTCTTCAGCAATGGTTACCAATAATAATCGAAACGTCAAATACCTAATGTAGAATTGTTATTCCTCAAGTATTAGATGAGAATCAATCGCTATTTTTGATTTTAAGTCGATTCCTCTATGTCTTCAGCAATGGTTACCAATAAAAACCGAAACGTCAAAAATCCAATATAGAATGATTATTCCTCAAGTACTAGATGAGAATCAATCGCTATTTTTTATTTTAAGTCGATTCCTCCATGTCTTCAGCAATGGTTACTAATAAAAACCGAAACGTCAAAAATCCAATATAGAATGATTATTCCTCAAGTACTAGATGAGAATAAATCGCTATTTTTGGTTTAAAGTCGATTTCTCTATGTCTTCAGCAATGGTTACTAATAAAAACCGAAACGTCAAAAATCCAATATAGAATGAATATTCCTCAAGTATTAGATGAGAATCAATCGCTATTTTTTATTTTAAGTCGATTCCTCTATGTCTTTAGCAATGGTTACCAATAAAAACCGAAACGTCAAAAATCCAATATAGAATGACTATTCCTCAAGTACTAGATGAGAATCAATCGCTATTTTTTATTTTAAGTCGATTCCTCTATGTCTTCAGCAATGGTTACCAATAAAAACCGAAACGTCAAAAATCCAATATAGAATGATTATTCCTCAAGTACTAGATGAGAATCAATCGCTATTTTTGATTTTAAGTCGATTCCTCTATGTCTTCAGCAATGGTTACTAATAAAAACCGAAACGTCAAAAATCCAATATAGAATGATTATTCCTCAAGTATTAGATGAGAATCAATCGCTATTTTTCGTTTAAAATCGATTTCTCTATGTCTTCAGCAATGGTTACTAATAAAAACCGAAACGTCAAAAATCCAATATAGAATGATTATTCCTCAAATACTAGATGAGAATCAATCGCTATTTTTGGTTTAAAATCGATTTCTCTGTCTTCAGCAAAGGTAACGGATAAGAAAACAACGCAGTTGCTATGGTTACTCATAAAAATTCCTCCCAAATTTTTAGCATTTCACAGAGAGAAGCCTATCCATTCTTACTTAAGCAAGGCTAAATGAGCTATATTAAAACTTTCAAATGAATAAATTTTAAAGAATTAAAAAAATTAAAAAAAGTACCATCTTACTCTAGAGTAAAGTACTTTAAAATATAATTTTACTAAAAACTTTATTTAACCTTTTTTGTGGTCCCCAAGGTACTTAATTAGGATATTAAATTTCATCAAAATTGGTTAAGTCATTTTCAAGATATTTAGAAAAAACTAAAAAGTACTGTAATAAAGTACTAATGTTTGTGGGCCGATATGTACCAAAAACTAATCAGCGCTTCATTTTGTTAAAAGAATGCCAAGTTTTCAATTTCATTTCAATCGGTGCAACGGTGTGGAAAAAATCGTGGGCCAAAAACGATAACATACATCCATCCATACATACATACATACATCCGCACGCACTAAATGAAAAAATCGCACTTTTTGGCCTCTCGACGAGACCCCTTGTAATTTTTGGCAAAACCGTCACGTGCTAAAATTCAACCTAATTGAATACTACAATTTGTGACTTTAATTGAGTCCATGGGTTCCGTAGTCTTTACCTGAGGACCCTTTGAAGCCACGCTTGCCCCGAGAGCGATTACAATACTTTACCCATGCTTTGCATTGGATAAAGTAAAAAGTAGATAATGAATCATCCAAAAATGAGACTAAGTACAAAAAAAAGGTTTTCGCATCTAAAAACTATTGAGTAGTGAGGACTAGAGTGATATCAAGACTTAGAAATTTGTCTACGGTTTACTTTAAAACGGTTTATTCCATTTTTACCTGAGAACCCCCAAAATTTTCTAAGGTAAGCTGTGAATCTTCTGTTAAGGAATTTCTTCGACTTCTTCGACCGGCATAGGAAGATCTCCGTTGATCTTCCCAATTAGATGGTCGTCCAGCGGCTTGTTGTTCTTCGCGATTCATTGCGCCATGTAATGTGGGAACCGCTCGTCCCCGATGAACTACAAAATTGCCAGGTGAATCGCCTCCGCCCCTAAAAATAAATTATAGCAAAAATAATTAATATGAAATCAGGATAATGGTTTAAAAAAGAATAAGAATCACAGAGGAAAGGGAATAATTAGTAGACAAATAAATAAGAAAAACTTTAAAAAATGTAATTATAAACATTCCAGAGGTATTAAATTGAAAGTTTTTTTGCTGAGGGTAGCAGAATTTTTATATATTGAAGGAGACAATAAAGAGTGTGTCTTCTGCTGGAATTATAAATTTTATTTATTTATAACTATAGTCTCGTTATAAATAAATAAAATTTATGATTCTAGCAGAAGACACACTCTTTTATTGTCTCCTTCAATTCCAGAGGTAGTTATTTTGTATTATTGATTGTTGTTTTCAATAAATAGTTATAATTAATTATGTGTAATTTAAAAAAAAATTAACTTAGAATAAATTTAATCACGAAAATGTAAGCTTTAACAGCTACATATTTCACAAGCATTCCAAAAGTTTGAGAATCCTTGTATTAAAACATTTCAAAGTGTAGTTGGAGTGGTGAACTATAAGGGCGATACTGGAGAAGAGGTGAAAATTAAAACATAGTAGTATTTTAGATTGGTGCTTCAGATTTAAGCTTTGGGATCCTTTGTAGAAGAATGCAAAAAGATATTTTACAAAATTAGATTTTTTATTTCTATATAAAAATATTATTTCAATACATGTTAAATATTTCAAATGATAGGGGTTTGGGGGCTCACCGAAGGTTTAAGTGGGGACTGATTTTTGAAATGAAAAAAGTGAAAAGCAATTACCCTGCCCCAGCTGGTGTAGATCCACCCGTACTGGTATTTGATGAAGACCGGTCATCAAGATGATGTTCCAGTGCAGACGAAGGCGCCAGTGATGCGGCATGTGGAAGTGAAGCTGATTTACGGAGTGGAGCGACCGGATGCTGTTGGGTGCGAGGCACTGTATCAAAAAACAAAGATATTAGTAAAAGTACTTTTGACAAAATAAGAGATGTAGAATCCATTTAAAGCAAACGATACACACACACACAGGCGCGCAGAAGGCAAAAGATTTCAAATTAAACTTAATAGGAATAAATTAATTAAAATTAAAAGAATAATTAAAGTGGGTCTAATCTTAAAAATAAACATTTTTATATATGTAATATATATCTCACATTTGAAGCTCATTTTATAATGGATTATAATTATTGTAGTACATAAATGTCCACCAGGCATTTGAATTAAAATATAAAATTAAAAGAAAACAAAAAAATGAAAATAAGTAAACTTCTTGGGTTTTACTTTAGAAAATAAATGTAATTTTAGTCATATAAATAAAAAAAAGCAAAATTATCCTTTGAATTAACCATAAAGAATGCGTGCGATCAGATTCGTTTGTTTATTTTTTATTTAATTAATTTCTTTTTTTTTATAAACAAAGTCAAAGAAAAACAACAGCATAAGAAATATAATATATTGGATTCATACCATGGCATCCCTGAATATTAATTAATTAAATATCTTTATTTTTCTTTATTACGTGCTTTATATTAGCTTCACTTGTATCTTTCTATCTATCTATCAATGTGACTTTTGTTTTGTTAAATCCCGCAAACATTTCTCTATAAAAATAATTGTTTACCTACTCAATTTAAAAAAAATTATATAAAAATAATAAAAATAAATACATTTCATTCTTTTAAATTCCGCAAACTTTTCTCTATAAAAATAATTAAGACTAAAAAGTAGAAAAATAAATTATATTTAAAAAAAAACTAAAAACATGCTTCTAAAAAGTACAAAATATGTAATACTTAATCAAAAAGCGTGGGGCACTTTGTCGAAATTAATTAAAAGTTTCTGCGCCCCACACTTTTTGATTAAGTATTACATTATTTTGTACTTTTTAGAAGCATGTTTTTTAATTTTTTTAAAATATAATTTTTTTTTGTATGAGCTAGGGGGACAATGTTCATTTGGTAAGATCCCAAGTGAATATTTTAATTTTTAAATGTGTTTATGTGTGTAAAGTGATATAGGGGTCAGATTATAAACCAGTCAAATTTTTCCCAGTGGGCCTGGTTTGAACCCTGGCTTCCTGATGCGTGGGCAAGAATTGAACCCAGTCGGCTAATCAGAACCCCTTAAATAAATTTAATATTATAGAAGTATATTCGTTGGGAATAATATTAAAAATGAAACTATTAGGGGATTATAAATAGATCCGACCTTCTTCTCCATGAAGACGTCTTTTTGAGCCAGGTCGTCTATTAATTTGATAGCTCGTTGCTGAATTGCATCCATGGTGGCAAGGAAATGCTTGGAGAACCCTATTCGAGACAGGGGCGGATTTGTGCCTTGTAATGTGTGAGAAATAATTTTTTGTATAGAATATTAAAAAAAAAATTAATTTAAAAAGGAACCGTGGTGGTTGCTGACGCTTTCGTGGTAGGATTGATGAAGTAGAAAATACTTTTGGATTGGACTAACCATGGTGAAATTAATTTAAAATATTCTAGTTTATTCACGATATTTTGCCTTCTGCTTCTTTTTTTAAGTGATAAGAGATATAATTTGAGTCAATTCAGGTACATTTTATCTGTTAAATATTTTCTATAATATATCTCAGAAAGGACTTGGAACACCTGACTTGCAGGCAATATGAAAATATAGACAATATCAATTTTAAAATATCAATGTGGATGAAGTGAATGGAAGTTTTCGGTTTCAGAATTAGAACACGGAACTTTCCCAGAGAGCACACATTGGTCTTTTGAAGGTTTAAATGACGTACAGCATGGATGTAAAGAACGTCATTAATTCAGAGAATAAATCTCGAAATACGTCCAAAATACTTCTTAATTTGCACCAAGTTCCAATATAAACTAAGTTTTTTTTAGCAACCTTTTTTTCTCATCCCCCAAAACGAAAAAAGGCGCTGAATCTGACGTAAAAAGAACAAAAAAGACCTGTTTAGTTAGTACAAAAATGTCGATTAATATAGAGACTATTTTCTCCATTCTAATTTTCCTTGAGAAATTTTTACAGGGGTGGTTTCCCATTGCCTTCCCATAGATTTAGTGAGACGCCTTGCACTTTTGACAAAGATGAGAATAGTTCTGACTAAGGAGAGATTCGATCCCGGGTAAAGTCGATCCGAAGTCAAGCGCCTTAATCACTGCTCTATTGGCGCCTCTTGCCTTTTTTTTTTTGCTAGAATTAAATTATCAAGGAGCCAATTTCATGTCCCTTTCAAAAGTTTATTTATCATGAATAACTATGAATGGACTAGAAAAGTTCAACTAATTTTTTAATTTGGCTATGAATGTGTCCGACCCGAAAGAATTATCCAGTATATAAAAAAAAAAAAATATTAAAAAAAAATCCCAAATAGAAAAAGTTAATTTTTTAATTTTCTCCGAGTCTCAATACAGCATTGGTTTGGATACCATGCATAAATTGTATGTATCCTGAACTGTACCACCTGGTGGACGACCCTAATCATAAGGGTAGTACAACATCTTTTCGAATTCAATTCATTTTAGGCTTCACAAAGGTGAGATCTTTACGGCATAATCTCTCAAATGCATGACAAGAGTCGTTCACAATTCTGGATTACAAAGGAACAAACATTAACAGTTGTTATGGAACATGCTATAATAGAAATTATATTATAGAAAGAGCATCTATGGGAAGCCGAAAAAGGACTGCAAAATAATGTTAACATATTTCAATTAATTATAACAGAAGATAATCAATAAGAAAAAAAAGATAATTGTTTGAACCCCTTGGTTATAGGCCACATGAATCATTATAGAAAACAATGAATATAAAAAGAAATTGATCGCGCGTGTTGTTTGATATGAATTTCATTAAATCTAATTTTAGAAATCGATTGACTGGTTATATGCGAAAACTAGCAAGAGATTTTTTTCGCAAAACATCTTATTTTATTTCCATCGTAAAAAGATGGTTCCCAGCGAGGGGTGAACCGTGACATAATATCGTGTACACCTACTTCCATTTCATTTCCAAGTAGAAGACAATAGATAAAGGGGCATTATCTAATTAATTCCACCTAATTCCAAAGATGGTGTAAACCTGATTCCAATCGCGGTTCACCCCTCGGTTCTCATCTAGGGACGAATTTCCATAATAGAATGGATTTTTGATGATTTATCGTCTTCAAAAAGGCTTTATATAATAAAAAGATAAAATTGTGTTTTTCCTAGATAAATGATTAATATGACAGAAAAAATTATTTTTCCACTGTTTTGATTCAAATTTCTTTTTATCGAAATTATTAGTCGTATTTATGAAATTTTTGAAAAATGTACATAAAGTATTCTAAGATTTTTTTAAAATAGTGCTACATATTCTTAAATATGTATTTATGTTCTGTAGTTTAAGTAAATACATTTTTATAAAATGTTTAAAATGATCAATACATGCGGAGCCTGTATATTATATATATTAGGCAGTAACTATTAAACTATGAAAGAGTACTAGTAAATATAATATTTACAAATTAATCATACGATAATTTTATATTTAGATTAATTAAATAGTTAGTATATTGTTAAATTTCGATTAGAGAATAAATAATAGATAGAAAAAAGAGAGAAAAATGTTTATAAACAAAATGCAATGTGATTTAGATCAGACAATACAATGCAAAGGCAGTAGAAATAAATTAAGTGTAGATTAATAGGTGTTTAAGGAAAATAAAAAAAATTGATAATTTTTACATGTTTTTGTATGTTAAAATATATTCCAAATATGTGTTTTACTACCAAATTAACTTAAAATAATGAGAAAATAAAAGTGTAAATGAATTTTTGAAAACCAAAAAAAGCATGATTTATTTACTTTATAAGCTGCTGCTGCTTGACTTCTTAGGATTGATTTATTAAATATAAAAAACATTAAATTTTGATTTAGATTACCTATTTTTAACGTATATTTTCGAATATTTTATTAATAAAAAGAAAATGAAGTAAAAAATATCAGCCAGAAGAACGAACGTATTAGAACTGAAGCCTTTATATAATTAATCTCGTTTTTAACACACGTTAGACAACCGTTTGGGTGTAAAAACTCATATTCAAAATTCTATGTTTTATATCAGCAGTTCTAAACCAGTGAAAGGTAGTAATGGATGTTTGTATTATTTATTTGAAACTATAAGGACTTGTCTTTAATTTCACTTTAATATGAATTTAATTCTGACTAAAATTTCATTAAATTCTGAGGTAAAATATATTAGATTTTAGATGATTGAGGCCTTAAGGAACTATTTAAATTTTTCGATGATCGAAGGAAATAAGAAAATGTGTATTTTTTTCTCTCTTTCTTCGACTTTCCTTTAAAAAGGTTGAAAAACGCTGTTCAATAGTTTCTGGAGAAAAACCGGCTATAATTTGCAATAGTCTTATAGAATATTTATAGAAGTGAAACTAGCTTAGAAATAAAAATGATAATGATATAATAGAATATTCGACTTTTTTTCTCTATATAAACCATGCATTGTAGCCTGAATCCAGATAAAAAAGAAAAAACGACGAATGTTTCCAAATGAAATCTTGATTGACCTAAGATGCGTTGGTTGGATTAGTATTTGTTTATTACCTGAGAATCCGGAAGTATGTAGTGTAGTCACGGTGGGCTCGTCGAGGGAGGCACGAAGATCCGGGATGGCGGCCACCTGACTAGGGGTGAGGGACCCCTACGGTGGCCGACACCCTGCGCGTTGCTGCTACGCCCAAGTGCCGCAAACGCTACGACCCCCACCGCAAGATCAATCAATCAATCATCACCCAGTCACCCAATCATCATCAATCCAAGAAGAGAGGTACAGAAGGCAAAGAAGGTGTGTGTGTGAGTTGATATACCAAGCCAGGTTTTATTTTTTGTCTCTTTTTATATAAGAAGTGGCATGCATCAAACGCAAAAAGGGTCGAAGCTTACCTCGGTCTGCTGGTTGGATTTCAAGTAAATTGAACAGATCGGCGAGGAGAGCTACGAGATTTGGCCGCAACGCAGGCCGAAGACCTGAAATACAAAAGAGAATAAAGGATATAAGAGTTTAAATTGTCGATATTAACAGAGTTAAAATTTCTAAAGAAACCACAAGAGGTTGTCAACTACTGAATCAGGGGAGTTATTGATGATTTTTATTGTATGCCAAAAGGAATGTATTCATAACACTCCGGTTTCAATAGTTGACAAATCTCTAGTGATTTTCCTTAAAATAGGAAATGATTGTTTGAAGTTGAAGGAGACAATAAAGAGGTCTGTCTTCTGCTGGAATTATAAATTTTATTTATGATTCCAGCAGAAGACACACTCTTTTATTGTCTCCTTCAATATATAAAAATTCTGCTACCCTCGCCACAAAAACTTTCAATTTGATTGTTTGAAGAGTGAGATTTGTGTACAACACCACATATCTTGGTTAGATATGAGAATTTATTTGAGAACAATACCAGAATTAGCGATCGAAAATGTTGTTTTATTATTAAATCAATTTATTTTAATATAATTATAAAAGAAATGTTATTTATTTTCTTAGAAAGATTTCATTATAATCTACTCTTAAAAGAAAATTTTTAAAAATAAGAGGGAAAGAAAAGTAGATTTTTTATTCAATGATCAAATAAAGTTATAATGTATTAAAGAAAAGCAACTGTGAGAGTATGAGAAAGAAGAGGTTTTTAAACCGGAATATTGTTGACTTTTTTTTTTTTTTTTTTTTCCTCCCGGCCTTGCTCATAACAAAGCATTTGGCCAACTCTATAGTATTAAAAAATTTATTTTTACACCTTAACAAGGACCAATATGACACCAGAGCGGCGCCCCCCACAGCACAGCAATAGGAGTACCCGCGGCACACGCCGCCCGGGCCACAAAAAGTTCCTGCCTTGATCCTTAGTATAAAAACTGAGGCCTAAGATGTAAAAGGTCTCAGAAGATCATTGTCGAAGACTATGAATAAGTTTGAAATGTCGACTTTGAATTGTTTGAATTGTTGACTTTAAGTTGCAATAAAATTTGTTTACAATAATATTTTGTCAAATCATCATCATTGAGTATACAGTCCTAAGACTGGTTTGACGCAACCACCCGTCTCCACTCGACTCTGTCCCCCGCCAGCTGTTTGACCTCTCTAAATGTCTCGCATCCCATATCCCCAATTATTTGGTTGAAATATTCTAATCTGGGCCTTCCCCTTTTCTTTCCCACCTCCCCCTGCAAGATATCCCTAAGCAGTCCCCCATGTCTCAGTGTGTGCCCCATCATCTGACCTCTTCTCTTCTCAGACTCTTCCACAAGGTTCTTCTTTCTCCGATTCTTCCAAGAACTTCTTCATTTGTAATTTTATCCATCCATTTGATATTCATCATTCTTCTGTATCACCACATTTCGAAAGCATCTAATTAATCTCTTTCTCTCCGCTTCTCTAATTGTCCAGGTTTCACACCCGTACATGGCTATGCTCCATACATATGTCTTCAATAGCATCTTCCTGTTTTCTAAGCTGATTGAGGAGGAGCATAGTAGTTTTTGTTTTGAATTAAACCCCATTTTTGCTTGGGCAATTCTTGATTTAATTTCGTTTTCGCTCCTCCCATCCCATGTTATTTTACTTCCTAGGTAGCGGAATTCCTTAACTCCTTCTAGGTTTTCTTGGTTAATTTTGATGCATTCCTGTCTCGTTTTTTTTTTTTTTTTTTTTTTTTTTTTTACATACTAGGACCTTTGTTTTATTCTTGTTTATTTTCATTTTGATTTTTTCTATTAGGATTTGGTTAATTCCATTCAGAGTGTCCTCTAATTCTTTTTTGTTGCTTACTAGAAGGGCAATGTTATCGGCAAATCTTAGCATAGCGATGTCAAATCAATCTTATAAATCACCAGAATTAATTTTTTATTGGAATTTTACTAAATTATTCATTTTTATATAGTTATAATTAAGGGTACCCCGCTCAAGGGATAGGCGATGTTATTTTTTCCTCAGTACTCTTTGTATTTGGGAAAATCCACATTTTTTCGACTTTGAAGATAGACTATCTGCAGATCATAAACTACCTACATGCCGAATTTCAAGTTTTTTCTTTTTATTGAAATCTAATACAAAAAGGAGCGCAGTGAGAAGATGCATCTCCTATAGATCTTGACAGGACCTTGCATTACCGAAGAGAAGAAGAGAGAATGATCAAGAAAAAGAATGAAGACGAAGGTTTCTGTAAAACTCGAGATTGTAGAGACTGGAAAGAGGGACGTAAGGAAGGTCCTTAGAAGTCAAAAGAATAGACGTATTGGCGAATGAACTATGTAGGACAGCATTTTAATTTGACCGCGAGAAGTTTTGGGACTGGGTGAGTTCCTTGATAGGCGCAAATATATTTATTCCATGCCATGATAGAATCTAAGTATCCATAAAATATGGAAAGGACGGAGAGATTCCTTCGATGGATCAGTTAGTCAAGGGAGTCCAGTCGGATCCAAAATTTAATACCTTAGCTACAGGCTTGTGACAGACAGGACACTCAGCGAAGTCTCGCGAGAAGAGTTCACTTTTTAGCTCTTGGTATGAAAACCTGATTAATTATCATTTCTACATGTTTTCTCTTTGGGTAATTTTTCTTTTCCCTTTGACGATCATGAAGGAGAAGTGAATAATAAGAGATATTTTATAATGATAATGAGACTGACCTGCCAAGTCTTGTGGGCGCATATGCATAACGGACATACCGACACCCACTGATAAATTTTCTCGACAAAACGACTCCAATCGTGCAGCGTTTCGTAAACAAGCGGCTAATGGTGGCGGCGCGGAGTCTTCCGATCCTCTTTCAACATCCGACCAAGGCATCCTTTCTGGACAGTATATAGAACAAACGGCACAAAGGGCGACACCGTCAGAGAGAGCGAAGATATCTCCGGGTGGTGTGATTTGACGGGCTACACAGGCACGGCGAACCTAAAATTAAATTAAAAAAAAAAGAAAAGTAACATTTTGGTTATGTTAGAAAGGAAATTTAAGTAATTTCAATCTAATAAGTTAGCAGAACATAGTGGTTGATCTAGGACACCCACCGACCTTAGAATAATAACTGCGCCGCATGTTGTTTAGCTCAATGGGATTGAATGCTTTCAAACTGTAGTCATTATGTAAATATGATATATATGTATTGTAAATAAATGATTATTAAACATGTCAATATATCTGACATTCAAATCTTTCAATCAATTTATTTAAGGGTTTGTTATTAGCAAGCAAAACAATAAAAAATAGTCCTGATTAAAAGGGTGATAGGTCTTAAAAGAATAGTGTTATTAATTGTTTCTACTATATATGTATTTAATTATGGGAAATATGAGATTTTCAAATATTAAACACACATTAGTTAACAAATAAGAGAGAAAGCGAACCAAACAATTAATAAATTAATACGTATATCTCTATGACTTCTAGAGATTGCTTTGTCTTTACAAGGCTAGTAGAAACATCAATCAACCGGCTTCGTAAATATGGTAGACTCAGATCGAACTCTAAAATACTTTAATGTTTTATCACTTTTCTTCTGATGCAATATTTTTTTCTTCTTGGCGTTTCAAATTATGATTAAAATACATTTGTAAGCGTAATTATTTTTTAATAAAGAAGTTTTCAATTGGATTAGAATATAAAAGTTCAAATGGTCGATTTAGCAGAGTTAAGATTTCTAAAGAAACCCAAGGAGATGTCAAGTAGAAAATCCTAGGTTTTAGAAATTATTTTTATTATATGTAATAGTAAGCTGGTCACTTCACAATTCACAAACGAATTAGATACATCCATCGGGTATTTGAAATAAAAGATCGAATATTTCTAATTAAAATGACTGATGATGAAGGTAAAACATTAGAAACTTTGGTCTCTAACAAATAAATTTTATATTCAGTTTATATAGATTTATCAGTCTATGATTATTCGCATCAAGCAGAGGACAACCTCAGTGAAACACTCCTTGAGAAACACCACCAACTCCAACCTCATATAATCTCATGTTATTTCTCCTTATAAATCAACAACTCCGCTGCTATTGACAAAGTAAATATTTTCAATTAAATTCTCTACTAGCTTCCATTCTTTAGTTATAATGGATACGCATAAGCAAATTAAAAATTGAAAATATTCGAATGAATTCAAAATTTTGGCCCAATATGCAAGGATTCGCGGTAATATTTGATGAATTTTTAACCGTTTGAAATTTATTAAATGTTTAAAGTGATTCTTTTTTTATAAATAAAACTATGTTTAATTCAATCATCAAGAGTCTAAGGTATATATGGTGAACTTAACGAGTATTTTGACCTTAGTTTTATTTTATTTTATAGGGTAATCAATTAGAATTAATAAATGATTGGGGAAAACAGATAGAATAGGAAATTCAATTTAATCTTATACCTATCCTCATGAGTATTAGTAAAAAAAAAGTTAATAAATCAATTAGAATTGATTGGTTACCCAGAGGAGAAGTGCTTGTTCGTGGTCCCTTGGTGTTGGTTCGATAACAGAAGCAGCCGCAGGACCAAAACGACGCACCGCACCCTGCACTCTGTCAGCAGTGGCTACCTCCTTGGCGTGGAGAGCCATGAGGGCATCGATCACCTGGAAAAAGAAATAAAAATATCAAACCGTTAGTCAATTAGTTGCTTAGTCTAATTAGATTTAAGCATTAAGAAAGAGAGTGGAAAATTATTAGAATATAACATAGATTGTTCATTTAATTTATTAAAAAAATAATAATAATTTTAATGAGATAATTAGAAGAAAAAGTAAAAAATTTTCAAGACTCGGTATTCTCTCGGTATAGTTATGACGCGTCTGCGAAAGGTTTAGGCTAGAAAGCTGAATCAAGATTACAGCTTATCAATACAAACTAGTATTGTTCCAAATTTTAACTTATAAGCTACAATCTTTCAAGAGCTCTCCATATAAAGATTTGATTGTTTTCTGAATTTTTGCACTTCTCATTCCGAAGTTGTGAAAGATAGAATGCCCAAAATCTAATCAGGTCTTCGTTTTGGAAACTCAACTTTTTCCACATCTTCTGTTCTAGAATTATTGTGAATAATCCAGACAAACAAACATACAGACAGATAGAAAAATAAATTGCTTGTCGAGTTTAGAAATGTCTGAAGAGTGGAGAAAAATATTGTTTTACTGCCTGTGAGTCTATCTGCAACGATAATTATAGTTCAAGAAAGAAAAATTCGTAAAAAGTTCGATCTGGTGCCAAAATGTTTGTATTTGCAAAACGAATAATTGATTAAATTTTGAGTTCAAAAATATAGAAAAATCAGAAAAAAAAATATCTTATTGGGAGCTAATAATAAATAATAATAATAATAAGAAATAATCTCAAAACGACTGTAATACTGTGATGGAGATGAAAAACGAGAAATCAGTGGGCCCCCATCTTTATAACAAACATCATGATGGAGATCTATCGAAGGGCTTATCTAATTAGACCAAATTTGGCGCCTATGTCTATATTAATAAAATGTATCACTGTACCTAGCTTAAACTTTCCAGCTCAAATTCTTCGCTGACAAAAAAAAATATCACTAAAATATGCGGAAAGCGTACCGAGTATTTTGTGATTATGATGTATTTTGTTTAGTATTCTTCATTTCAAATATAGCTATATATATTTAATTTTGGACTTATCTGAGCGTATTAAAATTCAAAAATAGAATAAAATCATTTATTCTCCCTGGATAGACCCTTGCATTAAAACCTTAAATATTGAAGAGTCTGAAATTATAAAGACGAATGGGTGTAAGTTCAAAGATCCCTTTTAGGCCTCTTTAATTAATTGCAATGGGAATGAAGCAACTCGGCCATAAAAATGGGTCGGAAGTATTAAGCCAACAGCACTCGGGGTTTTCAGATGGTTATCCACCTAAAAACCAACCGCGCCCTATGTTACTTATCCCCGGTAATCAGATCTAAACACTAAAATATATTATTATTTAAATTTCAGTTTCCATCACCATACATCTTCATCTATTGGAATTATTTTAAAAGCAACATTTAAACTCTAGACGTTATCAAGTGTTAATTGATTAGGTGATAATTAATCAAATGAATACATATTCATTAGTAAATGAAGATGTAAATAAAGTACTTGGTTAATCAGTAGCATTATGTTTCAAAAATGTCCTAATATGGTTCATTTTCTCGATAAATCAATGACCATACCATAGTTATAAAATAGAAAATTAATTTTCCTTTGAACTAAGCGAAACTGTATTATGGAGAAGCCTTTATTATCTAGTAAGGTGCCATGTGCAAGTGGGTCTCACATTCCGAGAATTTCGTACATAACATATATTTGTATAATTCAAAAAAATAAATACAATTATTATTTTATTAGGAAATCATTTTATTGTAAATATACCAAAAAGTGAAGAAAAAATTAAATTATTTTCCATATAGTTAAGAAAATTATTAATTTTTGAGGATATTCTAAGATGGTCAAGCGATGAAAAAACATTCTCAGAAACGGGCCTAAGGAATTTGATAAAGAGAAGACTACAACTTCTGCAAAATAGCTTCTTATTCCGAATAGATAGAATCAAATGCAGGCGGTCCCTTCAGTCTTAGGACTCAATGATGATAAAGAAATTGAGATGATAATCATCCGAAATGTTGTAATAAGTATTGTTAGAGTTCGTGGCTGTGATGAAACTGTATTAGATGAAGGAGGAGGTATCCTCATTACTTTCATTCTGAAACTTTTGGGTCCAGGCACGTTATAAATTTACATGAAGCTAAATTTTTTATTTTTGACAAGGCTTGGTTCGATCACATATGTGTACCGCATTTTGTGAATAACTGTAAGTTTAAACAACCAACTTGGTCAACTTGTAATTTTGTATAAAATATATGAATTAACATCTATTTGTAAATTTTGTAGCCAAATTAACTGAAGATGGCCAAATAAATTCAGGCCGAAACGTTTTACTAAAGGTGTTTTATTGAACCCAGTGATTCCATCTTTGGCTGATACCTCCTCCTTCATCTAATGTTGTAATAAGTTCTGCAATAGCATTTCGCTACTTGTTAGGTACAAGATTCTTTGAAACGTCCCCGTGGATAAATTTTAAACCATTATTAAAATCATGTTTTATAAGTTTTTTTCTTTTTAATTATTTAATATCGCGATGATGTTACAGACAATTGTCTCATTTGTAGAAATGTTTAATTATGGTATCTAATTATTCATTTTAAAGAGAGATATTAATCGGGGGGATAAATTAATGGGATCACCCACGCAGTGGCGTAACTAAGCATGTCAAAGGTGTTCAAGTGACACGAGCGTAAGTAAAAAATAGGACACAATTCTTAACGATAGGCCTTTTTTTCTTTTTCTTAAGAGTAAAATAAACTGCTAAGAGTAAAATAAACTGCTAAATCGCTGCTAAACTTTATCCAAAGTCATTTGAAATATCAATATTTTTATTCCTTTATTATTAATCATATAGCATAGCCTATTTGCGGTCCAGGTTGAAAATAAAATAAAGAATTTAAAAAAAAGTACTATCTTACTCTAGAGTAGTACTTTAAAATATAATTTTACTAAAAACTTTATTTAACCTTTTTTGTGGTCCCCAAGATACTTAATAGGATATTAAATTTCATCAAAATTGGTTAAGTCATTTTCAAGATATTTAGTAAAAACTAAAAAAGTACTGAAATAAAGTACTAATGTTTGTGGGCCGATATGTACCAAAAACTAATCAGCGCTTCATTTTGTTAAAATAATGGTAGGTTTTCAATTTCATTTTAATCGGTGCAACGATGTGGAAAAAATCGTGGACGAAAAAACCGATAATATACATACATCCATCCCCACGCACTCTCGACGAGACCCCATGTAATTTTTGGCAAAACTGTCACGTGCTAAAATTCAACCTAATTGAATACTACAATTTGTGACTTTAATTGAGACCATGTGTTCCGTAGTCTTTACTTGAGGAGCCTTTGAAGTCGCGCTTGCCGCGAGACCGATTACAATACTTTACCCATGTTTCACATTGGATAAAGTAAAAAATATTTTCCAAGTTATATGAATCAAACTAGTCTTTCAATTTAAGTATGTTATCAAAAGAGTCAAGTTTTTAAATGTAGAAAACATTATAAATATATGTGCTTATGCTATAGAAGGAATGTGAAATGAATTAAATATGAACATTTTATTTTGGGTGTATAATTTTATTGTTTTATATAGTTCGCAGGCGAGATGAGCTTACCTGGGTCAAGTGGCTGAATTTTAATCACGCCCCTCCTCTAATTAAATATTTGTTAAAATAAAATTACCATGTCGGGTCGAAAATTTACAATAATATTTAAACATTAAACGTTAGAACTTGAATAAGGGTTCATTTCGTATTCCAAATTGACCTGCTATATGCTTTTTATAAAAATTATACTAGTTTAGTTTGGAAAACTGACAAAGAGTGGTTTATTTGTATGAAGTTTCTCGTGCTATTAAATACATATTAATTAAACAAATACTTCATTACAATTAAGAGGGCTTATGTGGTGGTTCTCAGAAAATAAAATATGTAGAAAAGTTTTGATAAAACTCAATATATTTCGGGTAATTGACCCATGTTTAGGAGTAAGTACATAATGCTAAATGACAAAAGATGAAATATTGGGAAGTACATATATAGTTTCATCAGCTCCTTTCAGAGTTCA
This sequence comes from Forficula auricularia, assembly GCA_024734495.1. Taxonomy (NCBI): domain Eukaryota; kingdom Metazoa; phylum Arthropoda; class Insecta; order Dermaptera; family Forficulidae; genus Forficula; species Forficula auricularia. The sequence goes on from JALMQS010000075.1 coordinate 673,893, forward strand.
GTGTAGAATACCCTTACTAAGAATGCCTCTGCACCCCCCCCCCCATAAAATGACTTGGTTTTTTATTTTGCCGGAGTCGAGTATTTTTACCGACTCCGCAGCCCTGGTTACGGCACCGAATAGGGGCGCAAAATAAAATGAACGCGGGTGTCAATAAACTATTTAAGTCAATGCGCTCAAGTACAATACGGGGCATTCCACGCCAAATGGGACGCTATGAAAAATTTTAATTTTTGATTTCCTTCATTTTTTGACATTTCTTAGTACCCATCAAAAAAACTCTTCCTGATAAATTTTGAAATTTTTTTGATCACCGGTTTAAAAGATATCAAATTTCGGTTTTTCGCTCATAACTTTTTCAAAAATGGTCCAAATTCAATTTTTTTTTTTTACATACTTTTTAGAAAAAATACAAAAAATGATTTAAAGTGTTTTTATATGCGATTTTTGAGTTTGACAATTTTAATCTTGTTTTTGAAACTGTAAGTATGTAATCTTTTTTTTGATAATTTTTTATTTTAAACTTCTATTCATTCTACAAATTTTAAGACCGAGTTGATAGTAGTCCTATGATAATTACTATTTTTTTCGATTTTCAATTTTTGATTTTGATTTTCTTTCAACAAACTAAAATACTAATTATTTATTTTAAACACCTGGCTGGAAGTGGGTTCCAGTCTCTGGGGGTCATAGGGATAAAAGAGTTGGCGAAAGCGTTGGTTCGGCTTTGACAGCGAATGGGTGCTGAGCTTTCGAAAACCGCGTGTTTCTAGCACTGAGGGCTCTAGGGGGGATAATTGATTTCAGTTCTACTGAACAGACACCATGAGAGTATCTGTAGTACAGGGAAAGGGCAGAAACGGTTCTTCGGTGAGTCAGGGAGTCGAGTGGGTTTGTTAGGGCTGGGTCTCCTATTAGTTTAATTGCTCGCTTCTGAATTGCATCCAATGTGGCAAGAAAATGCTTGGAGAGATGAGAGCCATATTCGAGACAGGGACGAATTTGAGCTTTATACAGTGTAAGAGTATAATAGCGTCTAGACCTAAATAGGAGACCAAGCTTGCCGGCTGCAGCTTTAGCAGTGGTTGAGATATGGTCATTCCAAGAAAGGTCAGACCCTAGAGGGACGTCTAGAATTGAAATGTTATCACTGAATTTCAGTGAGTTAGAATCGAATGATATATTTGGGGGACTTCTATCGACGCGCCTAGAAATAAGCACTGCGTTTTCACTGAACTGAAGTTAACTAAGTTTTGGGATCCCCAGTTTTGAAGTCTGCATAAGCCTAAGTTAATTGGGGAGGCAATGTCTCCAGGGTTTTTATGCAATACAAGAGCGTTATGTAGGGTGCTGACATCTGCGTAACATGGTACGCCTGGAATGCCTCATATATACGTGGTGTTTCTAAATTTCACACTTTTGTTGATAAGAAAAAGGAAAAGAGTGAAGTGGAGTGATGAAGAAGAAGACATATCAAGGTAAAGCAAGGCTCACCTGGATGTGAGCAGCAGTGCGCAGCGGCGTCGTCTGAATGAGCACCGTCTCGGTGAGAGAAGCCATGTCCAGCGGCAACCCCTTGCGACTCAGAGCCTGAAACAGACACATACCGGACAATCAATTAATAATTAGATCTACAGAGATAGTGGATGGGATTTCTTAAAATACACATCTCAAAATGGTCTAAGGCAACAGTTGTCAAACTTTTGGACCACACGAACTATACTAAATTTATTTTATTTTTTTAAATTCAGCGGACCAGTAACCATTTTTTTTTTCCTAAGATGAAAAAATTCATAAGACATGGAAAGCCTTTATTTTATTTTTTTATTAATTTGAAATATATTTATTAGAAGTAAAAAATTTAACCTATCTCGCTTGAAATTTTACCTGGACCACCGGTTGGCAACCGCTGGTCTAGGCGTCTAGGGGATAAAAAACATTTTTGGTAGTATCTTTGATTAATGTAGGTCTCCTTTGAATTAACAAGCCAATTGCAAACAGAAGACGCACAGACGGATCCTTATTTTATATCTTTTAAAATGCTTGGAATATCAAATTCGTTCTCTACCTTTGAAATTTTTTCATATTTTTTTTTTTAATGATTATTGATACAGGAAGAATTCGCACAAAAAGTTAGAAGTTGGATTCGCTTCTTGAAAGACTGAAGTTTAATATCGCCGTGAAGACACACCAGGGAAGCGAGTTCCATCAGTCTCTAAAAGTCATAGGGATAAACGAATTAGCGAATATATTTGTTGGGTTAATATTTAATTTAATCACAAAGAGGAGTTGAATGTTTGAAAATCGTGTAATACGCGCAATTGAGACTTTAAGAGGTAATGTCGATTTTATCTCGTCAGAACCAATGCTATATCTATAAAAAAGGGATAGGGTGGAGACAGTTATATATATACGATGAGTTAGGGAGTCGAGATCGTTAGTTATGTTGGATCTCATATTAGCCTAATAGCTAGTCATCCAAAGTGGCGAGAGAATTCTTGGAGGCTCTTCTCCACATATGTGAGCCTTATTTGAGACAGGGGAGAATTCAATTTTATATTTAGAAATTTCTAAACCTCGACAGGCACAAAAATCAATTAAGAATGGCCAATTTGAAGCTCTAGCATACAGGTCGATCCGGCCCAAAGGTAGTTTATAAATGATAACGTGACATGTATTCGGTTGTATAAATAAATATAAATATCAAATAAAAGGCCCCACCTTTAATTTTCAACCAAGATAGTCACATTTTATCTTTTTATCACTAAAGTAAACTTCGATTCTCAAATGTCGTTAAGCCTCTTAACTTAATCTATCTCTCTCACCCTAAGTAATATGTAAATCTATTTGACTATTTTATCATCGTTTCCGTCCAGATGTCTATATATTTTCTAATATAACTATAATAAACTAAAACTGGAAAGAAAAGTTCATTTTATTAATTTTGTGCCAAATTTCAGCTCGTTAGCTAAAACTATAAAAGAACTCCCCAAATAATTAGATTTAGTTCTGGTTTTCTGCATTTTTAAGCCGGAATTCCCTAAGCAAATCCAACATTAACTGACACTCTCCGACCTTTCCCTTTTTCATAGATATTACCACAGTTTTTGTTCCGACTAGATAAAGTCAATAATCCCTCCCGGGAAATACACGATTTTCCAAGATTCAACACCCCTTAAATTAGATACTAAGCGAACAAAAATGCATTCGCCAATTCATTTGTCCCCATGACTTCTAGAGACTGGAACTCTCTTCCCCTGACCGTCTTCCTAGCAACATATAGCGTCAGTCTTTCAAGAACCACATCCACAGATACCTTCGACTCCGACCCAATCCCTAAATCTCTTCTTATTTTCACGACGCAATGGTCCACCACGGACTACAGAGGTATCTTTTTTGTGCAACTTCTTCTTGTATCAATATCATTATAAAAAAAATAAAATAAAAAGCTATAAATTTCTAATACGAAATATGATCAGTTTTTAGTCCAGAAATACAATCAAAGAGTATGGCATGAGAACGAACTTTCTACGATCATCCGTTCTTAATCGTATCAGAATCCAGGCAAACAAACTGACAACAAATTATGTTTGATAACAATTTTCTCCACGTTTTAGACATTTCTAAATACGAATAAGCAAAAATAATAGAGAATTTATGAACGAACCCAATATTCCTGTTTACGATAATATTATTTTTAATACTTGACTTGGCTTAATAAAAACAGCTTCAAGGATAAATTAAGTACATATATAGCTTTATATATATAGGAAGTTATCATCTTAATTAATTCATATACCTATATATATTAGAACTGGTTCAATGTCATTTATACATGAATTCATTGAGGCTACTCTCTTTATAAGGATTATTTATTTCCCTTTAAAAAACAAGTACATATATCCAAGAAAAGAAAAAAGAAACTTGATTTTAGTAAAATTTCACTTATAAATAGTGAGAATGAATTTAATCTCCCTTGGAATATATTATAGCTCGTGTTTGCCCATGATATTTGGTGATAATTTATTAATCGTTGTTTAAGATGAAGGATAATAAGAACAAATAAGCTAACCAATGAAGATCAAATTAGAACGATTAAATGGTGTAAGAATGGCTAAACAATATCCTTTAAAAGGTATAGAATGAAATAAAAAATACGCTTTTATTTTAATATGACCCGTTTTATTTCTAGTCATCAGAGTATGAAAAATTTTCGGCTTCTGAAGAAAAAATTATTTTCAAAATTTTAAAATAAAGACTAAAAATAAAAACATAGGCACTTGTTTTAATTAAATCTTGTTTTGTTTAAAAACGCCCATGCGGTTGTTTTTAGTTCATATATGAATGGACATTTTTTGGGTATTGAAGAAAAATATTTTCTTCTCTTTTTGGGATATTGAAGAAAAATGATTTTTTTTGATTTTTTAGAGTATTTTAAAAGAAAAGTCTTTAATTTTTCTTTTTGCTATTTTTTTCTAATTGAAAAACCTTACAGAAAAGAAAAATGAGCTTTAAAAATGAAAATGGGAGATTAAAGAAAAATTAATATTTGAGGAAAAATTTCAATTTCTTAACTTACATTTTGTAAATTGGGTATTGTATATTAATATATAGTATAATGATTATTTGAGAATCCTATTATTTTAAGTGTTTTAAGATTTTTGTCCTTTTATCAAAACTTTTTAAAAATTTGTTTTGCAAGTGGGGTAAAATAGTTCTTGATTGACATTCCATAAAGGAATTATTATGGGAAATAATTTGTATGAAAATGTTTATTATTTTTAATAATACTTTTAATAAATCAAGTGAATGTCTAAAAAATTGTAACAGAATTTTGAATTTTTCATTTCTAATATGAAAGATTATGAAAAAGTTAATTTTATTTTAAACAGAAGGAAAATGACACGTTTGAATGTCGTGTGCTCTGCACACTAGATAATTTTTGATATAAATTAAAAAAATCGCAATCCGAAAGATTAAATAACTTTCAAAATATTCAAGATTTGGCTTAAAGGCGAAAAAATTAGTATAAATACATCAAATAATTTATTTATTAAAAATTATAATCTATTAAAGAATTGCTAACATAAGAAATAGTTTAGGAGGGATGATATTAATGGAGAAAGTAAGTGAAAGTGATTATTACCTGGAGATCGAGAGGACACTCGACCCGACAGCTCGCACTCGCTTAACGGTAAAGACTGAGGCCAAGCGCTCGACAGCCAGTTATCATTTTCTAAGAAATGTTTATCACTCGGCTTGCAAATTTATTTAATTTTATTATAAGAAATGAGAAACAAGACGATCTTGCATCTCAGCTCAAGAAATATTTTTAATTTTATTTAATTCTATGGGTTATCAACCCCACCGTTAGGGTAGTTTAACAAAATGTTAATCAGAACAATTTTTTTATTATATTTTTCTGGGCACAGTGGCGTAGTCAGAAAATGTTCATGGGAGGGGGGGGGGGGGTCAATCCATCAAGCAAGATATTTAGTGGGAATTTTTTTTATTAAAACAAATAGTCCAGTTAAATTGTGTTTTTATCCGGAAAATTTTAGGGTATTTGTAATTTCTTCGACCCGTTATGTTTTTGGATGTGCTAAATCCGAATCAGAGGTTTGCTAACAAAATTTCGTGACGGAACATTGTCAAAAATGCAAAAAAGATTTAAAAAAATCAATTTTTCATAAATAACCTTCCTATTCAAAATGAAAGTTCATAAAATTTCATACAAATTTCATCATTTAGGTTTTTTTCTCCGACCAACCGTTCGGACTCAAGGGCTAGTTGAAAATTGGGGTATTTTTTCTGTTTTCGCAAATCCTAAAAACTCGCACTTTTTTTATTTTTTTCCCATTTTGACAATGAAAGAGCACGTTTTCGACAAAGACCACTCTATAGTATACATTTTTAAACTAGATTAAATTTGATACAATTAAAACAAAGTTTAATCTTAATTGGATAATAGTAACTCCTGCCGCATTGAGATTGAATTTTTGAAAAACTGCAGTTTTTGCATGAATTTCACTCATCCTAGAAACTTGATTTCTATCTCAATCTCTAGGAAATTTAGTTGACTTTAACGTTTACTTGAACCACTTTTTTGTTAAAACTCTTAGATTTATAGATATCCAGCATTTTCCATGACACTTTTGAGGGAAATTTTATGAACTTTTATTTTGAAAAGGAAGGTTATTTACGAAAAGTTGATAGTTTTCGAGTTATAAGCAAAAAAATAAGATTTTTTACCTTTTTTGCATTTTGACAATGTTCCGCCACGAAATTGTGTTAATTTTGTTAGCAAACCTCAGAGTCGAATTCAGCACATATAGGATCAAGAAATCAAAACTACCCCAAAACTTTCTCACGAAGCGCCCTTTAGAGAACAATTTAATTGGACTTAAAAGATACTTCAAGAAATCAAAAAAAGAACATAATTCATGATTAAACATATGAAATATATTTAATTACGGTTAGTTTGCCATAAGAAACGGTTTGTCGTTGCCGTTATTCATCCCATGAGCCCTTCCCTTGGGAGGGGGTTCGAGCTCCCCCCCTGACTACGCGTCTGATTTTATAGGATTATTCATAACATATAATTCAATTCTTCACCATAAAATTATACGGAAAGATACATTTTTATTATATTTTTTTCGAATATATGCTAAACTAATACTATAAATAAAATTGGATTATATATAAAATATAAAGTGTGTAGTATGTTATAATGATAAAACTTGATCTTGTCTCTGATGCATAATGTATAAACCTTCTTTCTGGTTTAAGAGCCTTCTCATGCCTATAAAAAGAATACATACATACATTGAAAAGATGGCATTCAAGCATACGCAACCACACACACACATCACACGTGGATATAAACATGCTACAAAAATGTTCCCCCAGGGCATATTTGATACTAGCGTCAAACATCAAATTGAATTTTTTTTTCATTTTAGGAGGTGAGAAATGATCAGAGAGAAAAGAGTGGTTTTCAAAAATTACTCTCTAAAATAATATTTCAGTTTTTATTTTAGCACTACAACAAAAATTGAAGTAAAAAGGGAAAACTTTCTCAAAATTCACTTACGCTTTTCGCAAATTTTGGCTTCAGCGTATGGTTTGAGTTATAAAACAGAAACTTGGCAGAAAGGTGTAATTTATTGATTCAAACTTGTGTGCCAGATTTCAGCTCATTTCGTATGAGAACTCTCATATATATTTGAGTTTCGCCTATGAATTCTGAAGGTAAAATTATCCATCTCAAAAGTTTTTGTTTTGATACTAAAACAAACTTGATATGAGTTTATGTTCTTCCGTTATCATAGTTATCACCAAAAAATATTCATAAAGTCAAGATAATAGTGATGCTTTAAAATCCAACAAATTTGTTTTTTTGTTTTTTGTTTTTAGAAAGGTTTGAGACATGGGGAATATTCAAGCATGATTTTTTCTGTCTAACTGGATTTCGTTAACACGAGAATGGAAGTTCTTATAAAGTTCGTTCTAATGCCAAAATGTTTTCATTTCTCAAATGAATAACCAATTAGATTTTGAAATTTGTAGCTTCAAAGTTCCTGTTAAAATGTAGATCGGAAAACATTTGAATCGTTAAATTAAAGAGCTCATGAAGGGTTGTATCATAGTTTATGACCAGAAATTTGATTCACTAAGCTTCATCTTATTGTCATGTTTCAATATTTTAAATCAAACCGTTAAAAAACAATACCAAACACCAATTTTTCCAAAAAAACATTCTTAGTTTTAATTGTATGGTAAAGTAAAAAGTTTCACAAAGAGAAACAAAGAGGTTGTCCTCTGCTTGATGCAAATAAACATACACACATATATAATATATACGAGATGATATATCTGTATATATATTATTTATTTGTTTGAGACTATAGTTTCGAAGACTTGGTCTTCATCATCAGTCTTTCTTCAATTATAAATGTTTTTCATGGAGTCAATATCATATGGACCAAGTTTTCAATATCCATATGATATTGACTCCATGAAAAACATTTATAATTGAAGAAAGACTGATGATGAAGACCAAGTCTTCGAAACTATAGTCTCAAACAAATAAATAATATATATATATATACAGATATATCATCTCGATATATATATATATATATATATATGTGTGTATGTTTATTTGCATCAAGCAGAGGACAACCTCTTTGTTTCTCTTTGTGAATCAACAACTCTGCTACTCTCGGCAAAACAAAAACTTTTCAATTAAAAGTAAAAAGTTTACTTATTATTTTTAGAAAAATAGAAAATACTGAATTCATTTCTCATTGTCTAATAAATAAATATTATAGATAAAATAATTCAAGTTTATATGTATTTTGTAATGGTTGACCGATATCATAAATATAAGATTGGACCAGAGCGTGTTGGTTGCATTCTATTCATTTCAAGGCGCTAAAGAGACTATTCGAGCTCTGTGTCATCTCAAGCACATGTACTTTTTGCAAACTTTTCCATCTCTTTTTCTCTTATTAGGGTTCCATATAAACGTAAGACAGTAGCTATAAAGAATGTCTGTCTGTCTATCAGGTCAGTGCAGCTCCTAGACTAAATGTTGGCTTGACATTTACAAGTCCTATGTTTTAATTTTATACTCGAAATTGAAAATAGTTTTATAATATTATCAAATGATAATTTTCTAGTGGGGCGAATTTTGTGGGATTGAAAATATTTTTTTTTATCTAGGGATTAAAGATCCCATTAAGGAGGTTCAGGACAGATTATCTAACTGGTTGATCTTCGAAAAAATCTTTTGTATTTCTGCAGAGTGACAACGTCTGTCTATTAAATTTTTTAATAAAAAAATTGTTAATAATGAGGTTAATTTCGGATAAAAATCTTTGTTTAATAATATTAATAAAAAGAATATTGAGATAAATTTTTTCTCACTATAAAAACATTTAAAACAAAAACGATTTCAAGAAATAGATTGGAATTCTACACTAGTGCTTTTGTTATATTCTGTTGGCTGGAAATAACTTTTTGTTTTTACATTTATGAATAACTAATTAACTAGACTGTCAAATCTATTAAAAAATGTATCATTCGATTCATAAAAGTTGAATTATTGATGTGTATAAAGTTATAGCCCTTTTAAAAGCTCGGTCCATTTACTCCCATGTTAAAAGGACAATTTTCAATAATTTATTTCTCGGTAATGGGACAGACAACTTCAAATTTCGGGAATAAATATTTAATACATCAATGATTCCACGGTAAAAATTTGAGAATTTTCTTATAAAAATGATAAACAGTCCCGAACCACCTTAAGTTGAATAAGATGATCACACTCTTATTTTTAGTCATGTATGGGCTAAAGTCCATAATAGAGCGCATGACGTCTGATGGCAAATTAGAATGTTCGCAAGCGGTCTGGATCCCAAATTTTCACTTATTTTCGGTAGATACTGAAGAAAAATTTATTTTTTCCGTTTTGAAACTAAAGGGTTAAAAAAACATTGATATAAAAAGTAAATTCGTTCATATTCTAATCTAAAAACAATTAAGATGTAGCTTGATTGTAATCGTCATTGAAAAAATAATTTTTTTTTATGTTGCCAATAAGGATTTTATAGATTTCCAATAATTTATAAATAGACTATGATGATGAATAATAATGTTAATGGAATGGAAATGTGATGTGATTTTAGTAAATTAGCGACCCGCCCAGTCACAACAAGTGGTTTAAAAAAGTGAGTGAGTGGGTCATTTAAGAGAGAGAAAGAGATCGATATTATTAGGAAACTAGAGCGAGCAATGCTGAGACCCAACTACCACCTAGAATACGCCCTGCGGACAAAAACATGGATCATCTTTAAAAAGTGAATCTTAATGTGAGTAGGTGGAAAAGAGAGAAATCTATTAGATTCTTATAACCAATTCAATTTAAATGAAATGGAATTTTTTTATCATGTAAAACATATTAAGGGGACAATATTTTTTAAAAGATTTTGTTTTGCCGAGACTAGCAGAGTTCTTGTTTCATAAAGAGAAATCAATGTCCTTTGCTTGATGGAAATCAAAATATATACTGATATACCTAACTAGATACATATATAAAATTTATTTGTTAGAGACTATAGTTTCAAAGATTTGACCTTCATCAGTATTTATAATTTTTGAAAATTTTAGTAAATCGAAACCCTCAAAATATTCAAATTAAAATATATGTTGAAGGAGACAATAAAAGAGTGTGTCTTTTGCTGGAATTATAAATTTTATATATAAAAATTCTGCTACCCTCGGCAAAAAACTTTCAATTTAATATTTCATTATTCGTTTCCATGATTAATAATTAAAATAATCGTAGGGAGTTGGACTTGACTTTAAATTAAATACAAAGTTTTTTATTTAAATAGGCCAAACGTTTCGGTAGATAAAAAATAAAAATAAAAAAAAATTATTTGTTCAATTTGATTCTTTAAATTATTTTGACGGAAAACAATTACATTGTTTTAAAAGGTTTATGTTTAATATTATTTGATAAAATTGAGTGATTTGTAAGGATACTGTTTGAAAATGGTTTTTCTCTTAGTCAAAACCCCAGACAAATAAGTTTAATAAATGAGCCACTGAAGAAGTTGCTAAGCAGCAACGAAACCTTTGGCCTATTTAAATAAAAAACTTTGTATTTAATTTAAAGTCAAGTCCAACTCCCTACGATTGCTTTAATTTCAATTTAATTTAAAATATATGGTTTAACTATAGTTAGGTATAGATTTAGTTTCGCTTAGTGCCCCAATGCATTTTTGGCATTCGGAGTCAATTCCTGAAGGGGCGAATACAACCCTTCTGACATATTTAAATTATCCATCACACCTCGAATTTTGTAATTGAGAACCTCTAGTGATTTGTTTTAGACCATATTATCACAATATCATAAATCTAGTGTTATTTTTATTGGATGTAGAGGTGAGACAGGTGTGTCTACTCGTGGTATCCCTTGTTTTCGATAAACAGAGTTTGCGTAGCGATAACCCAGAATATGTTAAAATAGATAGTCCTATGATTTAACCACCGTGACTCAGGCATAGTTAAAAAAAAATGAATTTTAATGAAGATTAAAAATAGATCATTAACCTGTAATACTCCGAGATGATTGAGATTATGATAATTAGGATCGGCGTAGATGTTAGCGAGTGCTCGACAATAGAGTTCCCCGTTGGCGAGTCCATGGACTAGTTGAGGTTTTGGCTGCTCTACGTTGTCATGGTCCCGATACAGAGGTTCGCGAAGAGCCTCGGCAATTCGGTGAATGACAACACCAGCGGAGCCGCCGTTGGTCTCGGCTCCATTGCCAGTACCGGGTCCGCCACCGCCTCCACCATCGCCATAAGCTTTAGCCACCAACCACTTGAAAGAGGCACGTTGTTTCGCCTGAAAAAAAAAAAAGATTAAAATAAAGGAAAAAATCGAGAAAAAAGTTAAAACTTTTTCAAGATTCGCCAGTTAGAACTAGCCGCCTTAAAATTAAACTTCAATATAATAAGAAATGTATAAAGAGAAATCATTGATTGAATCAAATACATATTGTCGGCTTAGAGTGTAAAACTGCTAACTTCATTTTTACATGCTTTATATTAGCTTCACTTGTATCTATCTATCAATGTGACTTTGTTCTGTTAAATTCCGCAAACATTTCTCTATAAAAATAATTGTTTATCGTCTTCTTTCTTCTTTAAGTGCCATATCAGGTCTCCCTGACGATTTGGTTCCTCTCCACATATACCTGTGCTGAGTGTGTTTAGTTGTTTTACACAGATATACGGTTCCGAACGGCTAGTTTGGAGAGGTGACTAAGCAATTATACTCTTGGTAGGTTGCCATTGCTTTCCAAGAGGAGGCGACTGCAAATATCTGCCGAGACTCGGTCTCGAACCAGCGTATTTCAGGTCAGCGGCCCGACACTCTAACCACTGACCCACAGTCACCTCAATTGTTTATCTACTCAATTTAAATGAAATTATATAAAAACTAGCTGAGAAGCCCGCTTTCGGGGTCAAATAGAGAAAAATACTCAAATATGTTTTTTGTATTTCACTGCTTCATCTTTGTAAACTAAACCCATATCGATATCTTTTCTGGTTTAAGAGATCTTGAAAAACTCTGAAAACAAATTTTGGGGTCCTTTCCACCCCTTTAGGGTTCGAATTTCAAAAAATCCCTTCTTAGCACACCCATAAATTGTTGAAAGAATATACAGTCCAAATTTCATCTTTCTAGGTCAAGCGGTTTAGGCTGTGGGTTGATAGATGAAACATCACTTTCTCTTAAGATAATAATAAAAAAAAAAAATACATTTCTTGCTGTTAAATTCCGCAAAATTTTCTCTATTAAAATAATTAAGACTAAAAATAAAAAATAAAATATATTTAAAAAAATAAAAAACATATTTCTAAAAAGTACAAAATATATGTAATATTCAATCAAAAAGAGTGGGGCACTTTGTAAAAATTAATTAAAACTACATGCTTCTGCGCCCCATGCTTTTTGATTATGTATTACATTATTTTGAACTTTTTAGAACCATGTTTTTTAGTTTTTTTTAAATATATTTTATTTATCATATATGACATATTAATACCGTTCGAAAGAAAAAGAGATGCAGCATCGTCCAAGTAAAACTGCTACTTAAAATTACGGTCGTAAGTTCTAGAAAAAAATGTGAAAAATATTTTTTTTCCATAACAACAATATTAAATTTTGTTTGTTTTTTCTCGCCCCTGTAAAATTTCCTTGTTGTGAGTTAGCAGGTTTACTCTCTAAGGCGACGATATATATTTATATATAATTTACTTGTTTGAAACTATAGTTTCGCAGGTTTGACCTTTATTATCCACCTTTTAATTAGAAATATTTTTTCTATTATTTTATATGAATTCATTTACCTGATTGGATACAGAAAATATCGTTTTGTTGTTATAGTAAGCTAGCCATATAACGAAAAATTAGAAAATAAAAAAAAAATAATGAAAATTACGAGAATTCAATATTAGAGTTTGAAAAGACTTAATAAAGAGAGCTAAAAGATCGGTTTCTAATTAATTGTTGTTTCAATTTTTTCCCTGAGATCTTTCCTAAAAGTTGTTTGATTTGTTTAATTTCATGTCAGAAGAGATCATCCTCTAGGACAGGGGTGTCCAACCTTTTGGCTTAAATGGGCCACATTTGAAGAAAAAAATTGTCTCGGACCGCGGTTAAAACACTATTATATTTCTATTGATATTTGTTATTCAAAAAAAGATAGTTAATAATGTAGAAATAAGAACTTTATTTATTTTTTAGCTCATAGTGACTTCAAATTTTAATTTTCGTAAATTTTATACTTGAAAATAAATTCTCGTATATATGCAAATACATACCTACATACTCACAAAAAGTGATATTATGTATTAGTATTTGTTTATATTTTTTTCTGGCTAGATAATTAATATAAAATTCTAATAAACCAGATTCAAAATTTAAAATTAGCACTTTTATTTTTCGAAAACTTCACAGAAGATTTTCAGATTTCTTATTTTAGAGAAAAATAATTATCAGGCCAAATTGTTGGGTGTTTTCCAGAATCTACATATAAATCTCAATGTTTTAAGGAAAATTATGACTTTATATTGGGCCACGGGTGGACAGCTCTGGTTTAAATCAAATGGGATTAAAGAAGGATATGAGGAATGATAATTTATTTTTTAAAAGATATATTATAATAATCCCTGACTATCCATTATCTATTGACATGTAAGAAAGTGCAACGATCTAAAAGACATGTCCTGACAAGTTTTAGTCCAGGAGAGAAATCAATTAATTGTGATTGTTCTAGAAAAGCCCAATTCGTTGTCTCCTTGTACTATTATAGAATGATAACTATCGACTTGGTTAGTGTAGTAGCATATAAATTACTGAAATAATAAATATTTTAGAAAATGAAAATATGAGAAGACTAATTTTTAAATATTCGAAACTTCATTATTTTTTTTTTTATATAGCTGAGCTTATAATTTTGCTTTTAAGTGAATTTAATTCTTGAAAAAGTTTGTTATGGTACAAATGTATATTCATATTTCGAAAAAGGGAATAAATATATCTCTATATATAAATCTCAATGTTTTAAGAAAGTTTATGATTTTATGTTGCGCCACACTCATTACAGTGCTGGGCCGCATGCGGCCCGCGGGCCACGGGTTCGGCAGCCCTGCTCTAGGAAGTCAGGTGGATATAATCTCTAGAGAATAATCTCATTGATTTCACTTTTTACAAATATTTTCATCAATGGTATACCACCAACAAGAAATAAATGTTATATTAGATGGTTCACTTTTTACAAATATTTTCATGTTAATTTGATCAACATTCCAATGGTATACCACCAACAAGAAATAAATGTAATATCAGATGGTTTAAACTGAATCTTAAGATGGTAAGCATCCCTCCCCTTTTGGTTTTACGAATGGAATTCCAAACGGGAAAGTTTCGATTTTCATTAAATTTTATCCGCAATGACGTATCACTGCCAAAAAGAGAAGGTGGGGAGAAAGAAGGAGAAGAAGAGTGGTTTCGTATGGGCAATGTCCTCCCACACAAGGTGTTGAACACTGTAGAAATTAGATAGCGTATAATGGCCAGATGCTAATTCGATAGACATTGTCTAATTTCATAAAGGAGGAGAGTAATGGGTTCGGTCGCACCTGTCTGTCTGTCTAATGCACCAACATGCAAGGACGACGGCATTGTTCCCGACCAAGTCACCTTTATTTTTCAATTTTCTGACTTAATATTTTTATAAACACCGATTTTATCACCCTCTATTTAACTCTCATTATATCCTTAAGTAATTGAATTTGTGCATCCAACAAATTAGGGAGGAAAAAAAAGAAAAATTGAAATATAACTGATCAACAATTTTTGAGAGAAATTATATTATTTTTAAATTTGAAAATGTATTGTTTTAAACTAATTTTTTAATTTACCTTACGGAGTATGGTGAAGTATTGTAATCATGCATGAAAAAAGTGTTGTTTTTTGCTTCATAACTATTTTTGAAATATCTCAAAAACAGCTATTTTGATTAAAAAAAATGGTATTTACGAGGTTTTGAACTACAATAAAACAGTATAATAGTGAACAAGGAAAAAGTTATATTTTAGGAGATATTTATTATGAAAAAAAATGTATGTTAGTGATTGAGAGAGTGTGTTATACGCTCTAGCTCAAAAAAACAATGAAGTTATTAAAATGAAATTGTATATTGGTTTGGTTGAAATTGCACCAAAAATTAGGGGTGGAGGATTTTTGAAAATTTGATTCTATCAGTTTTCTAAAATGGCCGGGGGTGGGGGTGGGGGTGGGGTAAGTGTTTGGTAAAGTCTTGAGAAGGTCACATCAGATAATCTACTCTTATTAAACGATCAAAAATTGTATATATATTTATATATATATTTTGAGATAAAAACTCGAAACATATATTTGTTTTATTTGTGAAATCCACCTAGAAAAATATATGTTTACTTATTATCTATATATATTTGTATCTTAGTTCTATTTTGAATACGGACGGCTCTACCGATTTTGATGAAACTAGCTCTATTAACAACTTTTGAGGATGAGAAAACGATCTGGCTAGGTCTGGACCTCGACAAATTTCATCTTAATTGATCTTTTCTTAATTAAAGTAATTATTGATAGATGAAAATCTCAATAAAAAAGTTCGTTTACATTTCTTTCAATTATCTTTTATTTATTAATTGGTTTTTTAATTTTAAAACCCACTAATAGATTATAAAAAATATTGTTATATATCAGAATTTGCCAATTTAATTGATAAAAATTCCTCTTATTAAAAAACACGGACTAAAAATATTATCGCAAGCTAGAAGATCAAGTACAGTCGATGGTGGGGAAGTAATCTTCGAAATCGAAGCCTCAAATACAATGTATACATTATTTCATGTAAAAAATTCCTTCAATAAAATTATTATTTATTATTTATTTAATTGATTAAAAACTCGATAAATTGTTATTTAATTAAAAAAAAAATTATACGAAATTTATTTATATACCTATATACACATAATCTGTGGACCACTAGAAGGCTAGAAATGCAAAAACTGGGTAAGGGTGTGGGTGCACGAGGTGGGGTGCAGTGTTGGGGATCCGGGGGTGGGGCGAGGTGCGGGGTTTAGGGGGCGAGGGTGGGGCAGTGGGGGTGGCGGTGGGGGTGAAAGACGTGGGGTGCAGTGGTGGGGGCGAGGTGCTTGGTTTCGGGGGGGGGGGGGGGGCGCGGGGGCGTGTACTATATATATTTGTTTTTTTTTATTTGGTTACCGTGCATCGCTGGGTGGCTCCAGGTACTAATAAATAATCGCTAAAATTTGAATCAAATAATTAATTTAAATAATCCAGATAGTTCGTTCTACATATATGTTAAGAATTATTTTATTATTTTTAAATAAGTCATCAAGTGCAAGTTGGACCGCATACCGAGGGTTCCGTACCTTTAGCTTCCAAAATACTTGAGATATCATATTCATTCTTATTTATAGTTGATAAGGAGTGAATGAGGGAATTAATCGATGGTGCCCTGCCTATCTCATCTTAAGCCAATCTAGGGGTTCTACCTTATAGAATGATATTATAACTAATAATTTCAAAAGCCAAATTTTAACTGGCTATCACATCTTATTCAAAGTAAGATAATCTAGGGGCTCTACCTTATAGAATGATAACTAATTTCAAAAGCCAAATTTTAAGTCAAGTTTTGTAAGTGGGGGCCGACAGGAAAAAAATGAACCGATGATCCAGTAGACTAATTCTGCAGAGCAATGAACTATTATTGAGAAGAAATCATCTCTAGCCCCAGTCGGGATTTAAACCCACGACCCCCAGCGCTTAGTTCGCTGTGCTCTTTAACGTCTTTCAAATTTGAAAAGGGGACCACACCCAAAGAAAGAGAATATATTCATTTATAATTTAGGAAGATAAAAATCGAGATTAAAAGAATCAATATACAGGTTGTAAGATAAGAAAATGTTTTGATTTATTTAATTAGCAATACTAATTTTGTTGAACTATTCAAGCTATATAAATAGCTATCTGTTCATAAACATATGTATAATTGAAACTGATTGATAAAAGATATTTGAAAAATTAATTATGATGATATATTGAAAAAAAGCAATTAATTAAAAATATATGTATATTTAGATTATTGAATCAGGTCAATGAATGGGGAAATGTGCAGTTAAAATTGTAAGAAGAAAACAGGGGAGGGGAGCCTATTCATGGCAAAAGGAAAAGACAGAGTGAGGAAGCATTTTAAGACTAATTAGAGAAACTACATTAGTTGATTAAATTACATTATGAAAAGGGGGGTGACAGGAAAATAAAAATCAATCAAGCCGAACGAATTTAACTTCTAGTGGTTCGAAATGAAAGGCTAATATGAAGACAATCAAAAACTGAAGATTAGAAGCATTAGCCATTAAAATTATGTCTTTTCAATTAGATGTTCTCAACTACACGAATTTAGTGTAAGTGTCAAGTTATTATTTCCACTTATCTAGAATAAATTAAATATTCGAATATAACAACTCCAGAAATGGAGCTTTTGAAGTCTAAATAATATTTATTGGCAAAAATCACGTCAAGGGTGACATCTTCTCAAGATATTATATAGAATTAATCATTCAATCCGAATTCACCCCTAACATACATTGGCAACATCTTGGGGCGCCTGTCAACGGTAAATAAGAAATATCGAGGGGTGAACCGCGACCTAATATCTTGTACACCTACTTCCACTTCCACTTTCATTTGCAAGTAGAAGACAATAGATGAAGGGGCATTATCATAATGAATCCCAAAATAATTCTACATAATTCCAAAGACGTGTACGCCTAATTCCAAACGCGGTTCACCCTTCGAGAAATATATTATCCTTATGGGAATAAGTGATTTGTTCACCCTTAGTTAGTGCCCCAAGCTCTAGATGATTTTCGCCAATTGTTGTAAACGTTTACTATTTGTGGCCTAATTTTATCAAAAAATGATTTCACCATTGCTTTATATAGAGACTTCAAAATTAGAAGTCAAAGCAAGTATAGTGTAGATCAGAACATTTAGGGATTCATTACATTGAAAGTTTTTGTGCCGAGGGTAGCAGAATTTTTATTGTCTCCTTCAATCTTCATTACCATTGACGCTATAGCGTAGGGTGGGCCTTGACCTGGCTCTAGGTCTCTAGGAGATGATTCCTGCCAATTCGGCCAAGGGCATGATTTTATCACCAGATTCCAGCACTTATCCTAGCTGAATGTCAGAACATCACGTCAAAATGACCTAATTTAGTCGAAACTTTTTAGTTTTTAAAAGTCATCTGTGCCTTGGAGAATTTAAACTTAAGAGATTTAAAAATATTTTGGGGTATTTACACTGATTTTTGAAAAAAGACAATTAAGTATACCGACCATCCCGAAAAATCCTTCTAATGAATATATGTATTTCTATACAATAATATCAAATTAAAGTTTCTGTTTAAAATTAACCTTTTCATTTACAAAAATTTAGATGGATTTGAAAATCTTGCTTTTGAAGAAATCATTTGTAAAATCCAAGATCTTAACTGAGCAAAATAGACGTGTGGGCCCTCATACAGGGGGCATGGTCCTGAGTTGTTACACCTTTTTAGAGAGATAACTATTTAATAATTTATAAATAAAGCGAAAGAGATAGAGAGACTTCGCAGAACCAAAATTTGAATTTAAAATTACACCAATCCTAAATTATGCAGCAAAAATAAGAGCTTTTACAATAAAGACTGAAAGCCGATTACAAGTTACAGAAAAATAAGGATCCTTAGCTCAATTCGGGATAGAGTAAGAAACGAGGATATATATAAGAAAGCAATGTGGGGTTCCCGATTTCTTGCAATGAATAAAAAGATTATGTCTAAAAATAAATGAGTGGGCGCTTATATTTTAATTAAATTCAAGCTAAAAGTCCCCCATGCTTTTCTTTTTTAGCCAAATGAGTATAGAAATTTTGAGAGTATTAAAGAAAAATTTTCTTTCTATTTTTTATCGTATTTTAAATAAAAGCCTGATCTTTTAATTTATATTTTTATTAATGATTTATTATTATTCTATTTTACCAAGATAAAACCGGGACAAAGCTCCGGGATATTCCGCTTGTTATCTAATAAATTAATGCGATAGTAAAATAATAGCTCATAGAGTCGTATATTTTAATTTGCACAAAATCTAAGATAAGCCCCTTGGAGATAGTCAACTAAACATACTCTCGTGTATATAATACTATCCACACTTATTCCAAACAGAGACCTTTTCAGGAAGAACATTTTATGAGCTAATAATATAAATGATTTTTTTTCCTTTCTTAAATTGTGCTGAAAGTGTGTGGAAAGATTTTCAAAGGATGATCTATGGATTTTCATCCATGTGGAAAATAATATAACGGTCCTTTGTTCTCGAATAAATCTTTTTGGCTGACCTGTGCTTTTTAGGGTGAATAGGGAAATAAAGAAGAAGAATACCATGATTCATCGAAGGGTGAGCTGTAGCCGCAACGGACATCTGCTCTCTGACTCAAGAAGAGGAGGACACCTTTACTACCTACTCTATCAATATGCAGTCGGACAATCATCATCGATCCATGATGTCATTTCCGGGTAAGATTCTAAAAAAAAGCGCCCTGACTATATAAAGGAATATCAAATTGTACTATACCCGTATTCAGAAGATTACTTAAGATAACCTCCCTATAAAGGTGTCTTGTACTAGATTTAGAAACAAATTTGGATTTAGAAGTTTCCATCTCCGAAATTTTGAAAAATAAAATTTACTTGATTTATTATCACCCCAATAGTATATACGAGAGGGAGCTATAATAATCACATTTATTTTAAAAAATAATCTGGCTTCAAGACTGAATACTATAGGGACATATCGTCGGCTTAGAGTGTAAACCTGCTAACTCGATTTTTTATCATAAATGACATATTAATACCGTTCGAAAGATAAAGAGATGCAGCACCGTCCAAGTAAAACTGCTACTTAAAATTAGGATCGTAAGTTGTAGAAAAAAATGTGAAAAATATTTTTTTCCATAACAACAATATTAAATTAATTAAACAATTAAATATTCCAGCGCCTCCCAATCGATCGCAGACCCTAAAATTAAACAATATTAAATTTTGTTTGTTTTTTCTCTCCCCTGTAAAATTTACTTGTTGTGAGTTAGCAGGTTTACTCTCTAAGGCGACGATATAGTAGAATACTCATTATATTTAAAATTGGAGAAAAAAGTGGAAAACTTTACTAAGTTTTGATAGGCTCTCTGTTGGTGTTTGGTAAATGCTCGGCAGGGAACGTTTTGAACTAGAAAGCTGAAAATTGGCAAAAATATACAGTTTTAATATAATTAAACGTGTCTGACATATTTCATAAGTTTCAGTCATTCTTCCAAGAACGATTCCAATTTGATTAGATTTTCTGCTTTTTTCAACATGAGATTTTCAAGCTAGAGCCCCAAATCTATTCAGTTTTTTGTTTTGATAATATAAACATATAGGTAGCAGAACGAACTTTAGATGACCTTATGTTCTTACGTTATTGTAGGTATCGAAAAGCTAAGGGAACGTACCCAAATTAAGTGACCCGTTCAGGGGGGGGGTCTTCAAAATAATACGCTTGATCACAGGGGCTTAGTTAGGTCTTGGTCACGTAGTCAATATCCTCTAGGCAAATCTCGCGCTTTTTCGAGCTATATTCAAATTACTCTTGGCGACGTATTAATAACGCCAAATATAAGCCAAATTTTTTTTTAACTTTCTGTTTGCAAAAAATGATTTAAAACCATATTTATGAATTACTACGTGAAAACATAGAAGAAGAGGGGGTTGGGGGGGGGGGGGGGGGGGTAAATTGCAAAAGTGGGTCACGTGAATTTGGGTGCGTTCCCTAACTGATAATATTAATCTAAAAAAATTATTGGTTTCAAACTTTTTTAAAAACAAAAAATGAAAAGAAAAAAAAGAAAATGTTCGAGTGAATTTAATACTTAGAAGCCGAATGATTAAAACCTTCTGAGACAATGATGATAAAGTGTAGGTAAAATAAGTATTAAAATTGAAAAATTAACTTAACTTTATCTCTATATATACCTATATTCTTTTAAATATTTCACCCGGATCAAAGGTCATTCTAGTAAGCACCGAAAACAAACTTGCATGAACTGTATGAACATAGTATACATTTTAAACGAGTTGAGACTAGAATCAAAACAAGTTTGTTTTCGCCATTTTGCGCATTTCTTTGCTTTCAGCTAATGTTTCCATCCTAGGCTTTGGAGAGGATCTAAATATATTCACTTTTGGCAGCCAAAATCAATAGAGAAGATGATAAAATAACTATCTCCTTCGAGTGTTTAAACTGTCTATTACCTCCTTAAGTTTTAAGCTATAAGAGATCTAAGGGGAGAAAGAAAACGCTGGTCATCGCAACATTTTAGCATACTCTTCGAAAAATGATGATGATTAACATTTCAATATACAAAAGAACAATCTTTCCCAAACTATTTAGTAAGGTATTGTTTGTTTGTTCATTTACATTTTTAAGCTATTTCATTTTTGTATAATTAAAAAAAAAACTTCCGAATTCATCAAAAATTGACGAAAGTTTAGAAAACAACAATGTGTGGTTAATTTTCTTTTTTTAGTTATGACTAGAGCAGTGGTTCCTAACCTTTTCAGTTTCATTACCCCTGTGACCAAGCAAGCCATGTCTCTTTACCCTTTGTTAAAAAAATATCCATCATCGCCTCGTCCAGTCCCGTAGCGGAAAAAATGAATACCTTACCATCAAAATTTATTAATTAGTCGAATTAATAATCAAGTAGCTATTTTACCCTATGGGGGTAAATACTTCTAGGTTAGGAACCACTGGACTAGAGTAACTTGAATATTTCCACATTCGAGTCCCAACACTATACCTAAATCTTTTTACATACTCCAGGATGTGTACCTCAAGAACTCGACTCTGGAGTGTCAAGTTCAAGTTAGTAGGATATTGTATGTTTTCGTTTGTAAGATATTTAATAATTGTATACCTACCTAATTAAAAAATAGAAGTTATCAGCTTAAAATAGGGTGTGTGTCTAATCAAGAAATAACACATGTAAGCTTCGAAAGAAGATTTAGTTCAGTTAATACTACTATAACATTGTTATTAATATTCTTATTTTTTTACTTATAAGTGAAAAAATATATCAAAAATTGGGTAAAAAGGGTTAGTTATTTGAACTTTTCCAGATTCCCCGAACATTGTCAGAGTTTAGAACATTGTATGATTTATCTTCCTTTTGAGAGTTCTAAAATGAATATTTTTGCCTTCGAATCCCATGAATATCCCGAAATCTTTTTCCATACTTCGAGTCTTGTTTCTACGACAATTCGACCTTGCAGGGTCAAATCTGATGTTTCGATAAGATCTCACATGTAAAAGACCAACAAAACTACTAATACTATAAAACGCTTGAAAATCAAAAATCAATTTCACTTTAGGAAAGAACAAAAGAATGGAAATTTTTAGGGAGTAATGGTAATTAAAAATAAAAACTCATACAATTTTGATTTTATCAAAACTTCGGATTTCATCTGCCAAAGTCGGCTTCACGAAGAACAAGAGGAAACATATTTTACGAATCGCCAATTAAGAAAATTGTTTGGAATAAAAGGTAGATTGTGAAACAATCAATGAAGTGTATCGACAACACAACACCCTAATTGAAAAGGTCTCGCTCGTATCTTTTGATATATTTTATATTTAATAATAATTTAAAAAATAAGAAATGGGCTAACAAAGATGAATCTACTAAGATAACGAATCACTAGAGCGTTGAATAGGAAAGAAAATCCTACCCCTCCTCACCCACTCTTCTCTAATTATAACCATAGTTAGAGGTACTATATAAGATTGATTTTAAGTAGAAGATCATTGAACTGCATGATGACGTCAAAATTCAATTTAATTATTCTAAAATATTTTATTAAAGAGGATAGTTCAATGTGAAAAAATAATAAGTTAAAGTTGAAACCTTTTAAAGAGTAGGTAAATTTTGGCAATTTTTGGCCAGCTAACGCTATGAGCTAATAAATTTAAATTTACAAAAAGGTGCAGTTTAATATAATGTTTTGTGACAAATTTCAGCTCTAGCTTGAACCTTTCAAGAGTTGCTTATATAAATATTCGATCTTTTCTGGTTTTCTGTATTTTTCAACCAGATGTTGTGAAGCTAGGAAGACCAAAATTTAACCGGTTCTTCGTTATGGATATTCCAAGATTTTGTCCGCTATCTATGAGACATCATTCTTGAGTTATCGGTGGAATGAGATTCCAGAGAGACAGAAAAATGATTAAAAATGATCAGATATTTAAAGACGAATAAGAATAAGAAAAAAAATGGACGTAGCAATTAGAACATCTTTCTTGCAAATTAGTCAAAACCTTTGAATTCAAGATTTCGTGATTTATTTCTTAGGAGTTTATTATTTTATTGGTTTGTTTAGTATGATAAGGGCTGAAACGATATACCATAGATTAAAATTTTTAGTTTAGAAGAAGGCTTAAACGGGAATAAAGTACTTTAAAAAATAAAATAATAAGGAACAAAAGTTTGAGGAGTTTGCGGGAGGATTTAGATGCGTAATGGTTAAAACATGATTCGTAGATTTAATGACCCCCTAACCGACACGCCCTAACACCTATATTAATATTAATAAAAATAATCATAGAATGAATCTATAATTTTAGACTTTTTGGACCTTGGAACAGAATAAACTGTAAATGTTTGGGTATATATCTCTATTTAGAATCACCAAAAAGAGCTTCCATTATAACATGGAATTTAGAAGTGAGCTATCAGGTTAGACTAATGGTAGATTTGTCCTTAACTCACACGATTCACTGATATGATTATTAATATTATGTTAAATAAAGAGAAAATAATGAATATTTAAATGATTATCCATCTCCTTTTGTAGCTCATTTAGTTTAAGATAATTGATGATCAAGTTTTTATTTTTAACATACACTCATGGACAAGGTTAAATTTTTTTTATCAATATAGCTATATAAAAAATATCCCTAATGTTTGTTACTCGGCACACGACTTTCAAATATCTTAATTATTAATTACTAAAAAGCAGAACATTAAAATTGAATAAATAAAATTGATTAATATAAAAAGTAAATTTATTTATTTGCTCTATTATATATTGTTTTGAAAAATTAAAAATCAGCTCGCCAGCATTTGATCAATAGATTTCTTGCTTATCCGAAATACATCTTCAAGTGAAAATATTTCCAATAGTATTTTTGTTACTTATGATTATGATTTATAACATTGCACACTAGAGCTAGGAACATCAATTTAAAGCAAACGTGCAAGGTCAAAGATGTTGCCAGATGGAAGAAAACAAGGAGGAGGTTTTTGAAGAACCGCGTTAACGTTAAGGAAGTGGCAAGGCAGATGGGCAAAAGTTGCCATGAGCCAAAAGTCCAGCACGAGACAAACACCAAAAAGGTGGATTTATATACAGAACAAAGCTACTATATCAACCTAAGTGTTTTCTCACATCCTGAGATAAGCCCCTGGGAGATAGTCAGCTAAACATACACATACTAATTGTACACAGTGATATTGTGGGAAGAAATAGGCCTGCTTATGAACATCCAATAATATAATTAGACGCTTTTAACTCGAAAAGCGGCATAAATATTGGATTTGCTCAAATATTTTTAATTTTTAGCGTTCCGTTCAAAAGGAAACAGGATCAAACAACTAACATAGTGTCGCTATAACGTCTATCAGTCTGTCGGGGTATTGTACATCGCGAAACTAAATAAGATAAATATTTGAAAATTATAAGTTATTTGTATAATTTTCATCGAAATCAAAAATCGTATTAAAATGTTAATCGAAGGATTATTTTGGGAAGGGTGATTTTTTTTTTTGTTATTAATTTTTAAAAATGAAACTATCAAAATCATTTTCGAAGGTAGCAATTTATTAACTCAAAAAAGGAAGGTTCTAGAAAGCTTCATTTCGAAATGATTATATTTCCAAAATGAAGAACTAATTAAATTTCGCCCTTTCTGAATTTAGATGTTTCTGTTGAATAGAAAATTAGAAAAAATTAGGAAACTTTGAACTGTTTTAGCTAATGAGTCAAAATATAGCCTAAAAGCAATGTTTTTCTATCCTTTTTACAGTTTTGAAACCGATCGCTTACAAAAAAATTTCGAAATCACCAAAATTCAAAAGTGTAAAGAGGCTTGGAAATGCTTTCTCTTTTTTATTTTATTTGATAGCTGCAACTTTTTGTCAAAATGTTTAGCTCAAATGATTTTCATCGGAAAAATTGGAAAATCATCCCAATTCGCAGAAAGATATTTTTTTTTGTACTTTATTTTTAATGAAATTGATGAGAGAGGGAGTTACACTAAAGAGGTGTATCCCCTAAAGGCCTGGGTTGACCCCTCCATCGTTAAAAGAAGAAGAGGGGATTTTATGCCCTGGGCAAGAGTCGAAGGTATCTGTGATTGAAAAATAGTTTATCTTATAAATTAAAATTTGAAACTTCTAGTAATTCTTCTTGAATGTATCATCATCATAGAGTATACAGTCTTAAGAGTGGTATGATGCAACCATCCGACTTCACTAGACTCTATCTCATGTTTAACTTCATTAAAAGTTCCACATTCCATATCTTTCATTAAATGGGGAAAATCATCCAACCTACGTCTTTAGCTATTCTTTCCCAACTCGCCCAATAAAATATCCCTTAGCATGAATGTATACCTATAGTGATAATAATTTACGACAGTGTAATTAATATATATTGATATATTATAGATAAACAAATAAAAGGTTAGTAATTGTTAAACAGGTGAGCAATTAAAGTGTTTCTAATTCTTCCTCTTCCTGATTCTCATAATTCTAGCTTCTAGCCTTCGCTTATTGAATATAGTTCGAAAGAACCTTCATAAATATTAGAAGAAAAGAAGCACAAACAATTGCTAGTTAATCCAATTTGCCAAAATGTAATCTAATATAAAAATAAGTGGCATATGATGTCTTCTCTATTTTTTACATTATTCTCTATACAAAATTGTACAGATATTTCTCTATTAAATTTTCTCACTCCTATCTCGTTAATAATTTCCTCTAAGGTGACAGATTCCCACAGAGAGTCTTCTCTTCTTCCCTTCCTCTTTTTTCGCTTTCACCTACCATCTGAAAAAAAATTCTCTCTTTTACTGTGTTTGACCTCTATTCCTGTTCTAAATCAAATCTCTATTTGGTTATCACATACATTTATTTTTATTATTTATTCTGCTTTTTTTATACTATTTTGGAATGTAGATTTTCAAGGGGATATTATGCGGAATTGAAAGTCTTAAGAATTTGTTTAATACCTAAAATGGAAATTTATCATTGAACAAAATTTGTCTTTCTTCTCTTCTTTATATAAATATAAAAGCTAGGAAGATAGATATAGTAGATTAATTTAAATGCTAAAATGGATATGTCTGCCTTTGTAATTAATCTGGCATACGAACCATGTTTTTTTGCTATTTAGTCAAGGATTGAAAAAATAAATAAAATAATCATTAGCGTACATCTTTTTCCATTTTTGGTTTGTTTTCTAAAATCTCTCGCTCTCGATTTAAAAAAAAATTAAGGAATTGAAAAGTATCAAAAGCAATAGGGAAAGTTGATCACATCAATTAAATGGATCTATAAAAGGCTCTTGTTATTAATCCAAATTGAGAATTAAGATTTTAAATTGAGAAAAAAGAGAAATTGAAGAGCCTATTTTACAAAATAAACGAGTATTTGTTTATATATTTGTTTTATATGTTTATTAAACTCATTTTACTAAAACTACTAATTTATTTTTATTTTACCTACATATTTCCATTCATAGTTTGCAAATACTTTATAATAATAATTTGTATAAAAGCTATGCTCCAAACCTGGGATTTATAAGAAATAAATCAAAGAATGCGTTTTGTTTTCTGCTTGATATATATAAGAAATTTATCAATTTAAATGTTTTGTTAATTTGAAACAATAGTTTTCAAGGCATCGATGGTTTTTTAAGACCTAGTTCATTGATAAACTTTATAACTAGTCCAAGTATCATTAAAAACCACTTTTGATGCAAAATACTTGTATTAGATTGATAAATAAAAGTCAAATCCTATGAAACTACACACTCAAATTAATAAAATATTTACAAATATATATACTTATTTTTATCAAGCAGAAGACACACTCTTTGATCTCTTTCTTATAAATATACTCTTAACAACAATCTTTTTAAATAAATATAATTTTATCCTTTGCAGAAATTTCCTCTCATTCAATTCATCTCAGGTTAATAATGATCTTAATATATTATTTAGTTAACCTAGCTTAAGAATCATTGTAAGTATCTCTACATCTCTAGTATATTCTATGAGTATATTAATAGACGGCTATATCTTGGAACTTATCTGAGAGTATGCTAAAACTTTTGCGAAGGATAATAAATTTATGTATGAGACACTACTAGCGTATAAGCTAGAGCCCACGACTACCAAGCGGGTTGGCTCGGGATCAAATCACGCTCCGGGCAGCAATTTTTCATCAGTGACAAAAATTTAAAAATTTAACCCACCCTCATACAAAAATTGATGAAAACAAAGAGAAACGACATTCCGTTGGTCATAAATACTCTCCATAGAAATGATTAACTTTTAAAAAGTAATTCGGTAGAAGAAGAATATTTATATCTATATCAATATGATTTGACATGAAAAAAGGAGTGCTAAGATTTATAGTGCTGTAGCCAAATAAGGTAAAAAAGGATAAAAAAAATCTAAGAAAAAAATATGATCAAAAAAAGCCGCCTATATGGATTTGAAATTGCTCTATAATATGTATCAAGATGTTTTCGATTCACTGAACGATTTATGTCATAGTAATAATATTGAAATTTTATTTTCTAAAAAAGAGGGAGAATCGATTTATTTTAAAAGGTCGTGACAGGTGAAGAAGAGGGCAACCACCAGAAAATGAATTCATCCAAGAGTTTGAGAAACAACCTTTTTAACATTATAGATTTTATTTTACTGTTTTATACAATTTATTTTAACTTTTATTATATTTTCGCCATTGATTATAATATATGCTATGGATTTTAGCATGTTAATGTACGCACGCGATCCTATACATCTCGGAAGTTGAGCAAAATGTGGGAAGATAGGTTTTGGATGGGTCTTTACCTTTTCAATTTCAAATTATAAATAAACAATTACAAAATAGTATTAATAAACTTCAAAATTTGATTATTTAATTTAAAAGAGAGAATAATCAATTACAAATTGAGAATAATCACTATCATGATGATTTGTAATTGATTATTCTCAATTTGAAATTGTTAAATTCCATTTTGAAATTGAAGGATACCAATTTGAAGTTGAAAAAGTAAAGTTCTATATAAAATAATCCTTGATAAATCTATACAATTAATGGAATGAATGAAGATAGACACTAACTATCCTCTCCATCAATGGTGTTCGTAAATATAATATAAGTAAATGAAAAAAAATCTCAATGAATCATCATTTTCGTTGAAAAAGTTTAAATCATCCAGAATTACCGATTCAAACCTGGTGAAGGTTTAAAAAAAATACATGAATTTCCTAACTATGTATGTTAGATAGTGAGTTAATCAACTAAATCGGAATTTTTCACCACGACCTTTAATTAATAGCTATAGATGTTTGATAAATCTTTATCTTATAATAAACAAATGATAATAGATAATGCAATAATAATAGTGCGAGTAAGAAATAATATAATCAAATCAATATATGAAACGAGAAATTGGAGAGATTTTAAATATGCATTGCGACTGAAAACCAGTTTATTCATACACATATGGTTTGAACGTAATTACGAAGGGGAGAGTGACCCCATCGGAAAAGAACTCCAATCCTCATTGGACCAACCAGCCCTTCATGTCCCAATGGACCCTCTAAAACCAGTACTCTCATACTTTTCCAATGATAGGTAAAAATTATCGAGGTATAATAAAATTAAGAATTTCAACAATATACATATATAGATACGAGCTGCTCCAGGCGTGCACTAAGGCACGCCCTCTACAGCTCGGCCCTCTAGGCAGGTGGCCCTGGCTGGCTGCGTCTCGGTATGTGATTATTAGGTCTCCAAAATTCATTCCCCTCTTTCGCCCCCACGCACTCATTTTGGCTATTGATTTTTACAGCATACATTTTATATAGTCTTAAAAACCAACATTACAAAATGTGATCTATATCAGAGAGAGTATTAATTTTTTGCCCCCACTCACATTTTGGGAGGTTGAAATTATTTTTTAGATATTTGAAAATATTTAGATATTTCCAAATAAATAACTCTCTGTTTACTAAAGAGTAAATAAAGAATAACTCTACAAAATTTGATCAAGATCGGAGGGAGTTTTAATTTTTGCCCCACTCACATTTTGGATAGTTGAGGGGGAGGGGTTGGATTACAAAAAATCTTGAAATTATTTTTTAGATATTTGCAAATAAATAACTCTCAGTTTTCTAAAGAGTAAATGTACAAAAAAGCTAAAAATTTCTATGATTTGCCCCCTCCCCTTCGCCCCCATACAGTCAATTTTGATAGTTGATTTTTACAGGAATAGTTTCTTAAAGTAATAAAGAATAACTCTACAAAATTTGATCAAGATAGGAGAGAGATTTAATTTTTGCCCCCACTCACATTTTGGATAGTTGTGAGTCGAATTTCAAAAAATCCTGAAATCACTTTTTAGATATTTGTATTTAGAATTTTATTAAGTAAAAATCAAGTAGATATCTTATCGTTCTTAATTGAAAATGCATAATTAGTGTAAACACATTGCAAAGATATTTTACCCCTTTTGACCCCTTTAGGGGTCGAATTTCAAAAAATCCTGAAATTAGTTTTTAGATATTTTAATTTAGTATTTTTATAAGTAAAAAGTAAGTAGATATTTTATCGTCCTTAAGAGATATCGCATAATCAGTGAAAACACACTTTGCCCCCTTTGACCTCCTTAGGGTCGAATTTCGAAAAATCCTTTCTTAGTGAGCCCTATGTC
Source organism: Forficula auricularia (assembly GCA_024734495.1). Taxonomy (NCBI): domain Eukaryota; kingdom Metazoa; phylum Arthropoda; class Insecta; order Dermaptera; family Forficulidae; genus Forficula; species Forficula auricularia. The sequence goes on from JALMQS010000075.1 coordinate 704,143, forward strand.
ATAGATGTAATATCCTCTCCAAATTTCATGTTTCTATGTTCAGTGGTTCTGGCTGTTTCGATGATGAGTGAGTGAGTGAGTGTAACGGGCAAAGAATTTTATATATATAGATATTAAATTATGACAAAAAATACTTCAATACTCTAAGTCACAAGGCTAAAAAGAAAAACGTGCGGTATCAATTCAAATATTTTGCTGATGTGATAAAACATCCTGAAAGATTGAACATACTACATCTGATCATTCAGGGGTAGGAATGTTGGAAAAATGAAGTCAATAAGAACCCCGGACATAATTTGGGAACATAAAGCGTGGTTTTGGAAAGTCATCTGAATTTGTGTTGAGTACTGTAGTGGATTATATGATTGTAGGAAATGTTGGCTCAGATAATAAAAATAAGAATAACCACATTCAACCGAATTGAATTCGATTTCTTTCATGAAAATTTTAATGATCTTATGTTGTCTTATAGCTTCTATATCTCACAAGTTCCTAGCATTCTTTTGTGGAGCTCTTTTTGAAAGGGAAACTTATTAAAACCATTATTTAAACTGTGATGTACAATTTCTAAAGATTTGAAGATTTTGGACATATTACACATTAAGCTCATTATAAACTAGAAATAATTCTCGGGTATACTAGTTAAATATTGCGGGGTTTTTTTTATTCCTCCTTTAACTCCGAGGTACGCTCGTTAGAGCATTCGGTTCAAAAATGCAAAAAATGAGGAAAAATTCGAAGTGTTATTTGAAGAACTTACGTAGTTATTGAATAATGAGCTGAGATTGATCTATCGAAAAGTTCTGGCTAATAAGTTGAAATTTACCATGCAAATTTGTATTAATAAGCTGCAACTCTCTGATAAGTTTCAACTTTCTTGCTCAAACCAATCGCTGAAAAATAGCCAAAATTATTAAAATTTGCCTAAAGTGGACTAAGTCTTGAAAAAGATTTCAATTTTTCCTCCAATTTATTTATTAATTTATTATTTCTTCGATTTCATTAAATTTTAGTTTAATTTTATAAATAACATAGAGGTAATATTTATTTATGTATTTAAAAGTAATTACTAAGGTTAAATAGTGTGATCTCTGTGTTAACGATTTGATAGGTATTATTAATTTTTTTTTTAATATTGCTTCTAATTAAAGCAAGGAGGTTTTTTCTAATTCTTTCTGATAATCACAGTGAACGTTGATTGAATAAACATCTGAGGCTCTCCAGTTCCCTAAGTCAATATGAGTGTGTGAGCCTTCACAGTTGCGTTGGCGAGCATAATCTGTGTGGGCTCCCAGATGTTGGTTGGGTTACCTCACTTCTTACACTGTAGCTAGAGAGTTAGACGGCGCCCACACTTATAAAAGGCAGAGAGACACAAACGCACACACCAAATAAGTCGAGCAAGAAAGAAGAAAAAGAATTTCAATTATTATTTAACAAAATGAGTTCATTTATTTTTTTTTTATTCCTTTAAAATTTGTGATCAGCTTTTTAATCAAACTTAATTGGTATGCTCAGCAGTCGAAAATTCTCAAGTTCTTTGCTTTTCGTATTTAAAAATATCTTAAAATGTGGAGAATAATCATTTTAAATAATGAATTTGTTCTATCTATTAGAAAAAATCAGCAACCCCTAGCAAGCTAATTAATGGGCAAGGAGAATTATTATTCTTATGGGAGAAAAGATTTTGTTTCTCCAAATAACTTTCTGCCAATAGATATCAGGAGCGATGAATTCGCATGATTTCACATTATTAATTCAATATATCGCGAAGAGATGTCACGCCTATCATGATTTTTGCCACGATTATTCAAGAACGAAAGACCGTAGAAAGTTCAAGAGTAAAAAGTAAGTAGTAGTAAGTAAAAAACGGATATTATCAACAAGGGAGAATTTGACTTGGAATGTTTCTTTAAAACCCGGATGTAGTCTAAATAAAGATTGAATGAATCCACCGGTTGATTACATCCAAATTAAAGTGACACTCTATTTCACGAAAATCTTGTATATATTTAGAGTTGATCTAATTTTAAATTAATTTTTTAATTGTTTTCTCAATCTGTTTTGTTGACGCGACAAACTGTTAATCTGCTAGTCAAAACTTAAAAGAAAAATTATTTAAATTGGAGGAATAGATGAAATTTTTTGATTTTCAAGACTGCAAATGTATTTTGATATTTTTTTGATACTGAACATTTTGAGCTATAAAGTTATAATCTGGTACAAAAGTGCAGTTTATTATTACAAACATGTGGGCTAAATTTCAGCTTATTGGGTGTAACTCTATAAATACCCATATAAGAATTCAATTTTTTTTTTTGAATTTGGAACCGAAAGTTCTGATAATACTAGAAAGCTCAGATTTTCATCAATTCTTTGATTTGGAAATAGAAATATGTTGGCAGTAGAACTAACTTATACTATAATTAGGTTTTAAGTAGTCGTTAGAATCCTTTAAGACAAAAAAAAGTATGTTTGAAAATATTTTTCTAAATACAATAAACGAATTAAAAATGTTCGTGTTAATTCAATAATTTATCCCTACTGGCCAGTTAAATGAATATTGGCCAGCTTGCTTCAATTAAAGGAGTGTTTATTTAACCCAAATAGGGATTGTTTGAATAAATGAAGATGAATATTAGCAAGATACAAGAGGAGAGATGGGAAAGTAGTACAAGTCTTCAGATAATTACGAATTGGGAATCTAGGAAAAGAGAAATGGAGAAGATTAACCCTAGAATCGTCAGCATTTATTGAATATTGTTTATCTTAGAAATATTTTACTAAGTTAATGGATATAATGATTAACACCAAGTATGATGACAAATATTAAATGAAATATAGGGAAGGCAACGATAAAGCACCCTAATTTCCCAGGAGATAGTTACCAAAGTAAGTGCCTAATTTTGAAGCAAATACCTATATCACAAGAAAAAAGAATTTATGGAATGAGGCACCTGTCGACTAGGTTTGGTTAGTGTGCTCGACTAACAACGAAAATGGAATTCAGCTCCCTACAGTAATCATTGTTAGGCAAATATGCATTGTAATATTAGAATAGATCTTGTTATATATTGACAACAACATTTACTTAAATTTACTCGCAATAATTTTGCTTATTCGTGTTTAAAAATGTCTGAAACATAGAGAAATATAATTTTTTTCTTTCTAGCTGGGTTATGATACTCACGAGAACACAAGTTGATTCTGGTGTCAAAAAGTTTGTTTTTCTAAAATGAAGTAATGGTCTGAGCACCTTCACATCGTGCAGTTCATAAATGCAGAGAATTGGGAAAAATCAAAACTTTATATGGGATGTTCTTGAGGAGTTGTGCTGAAATTTCGAAAGCATGAGTGTAATAATAAACTGCATCTCTGGGCCAACTTTCTAGCTCGACCTGTTCATAAGAAGTACTGCATTTTGAAAAGATTTCCATTTTTCCTCCACCTTTCGATCCTGTTGTGTTTGATAGTTACAATTTCGATTTTTTTTTTGTATTTAACCTATGTAAGAACAATATGAAAAATGATACCAACGCCAACGGTCACATGTGTGGCCAGTAGCTTTAAAATAAATTATTTCAAAAATTTTAATTTATATTAATAATTAATAAAATAATTTTATAATTATATTTTAAAAAATTAAATAAATAAATAAATATTTATAAGAAACTTATTGAATAAATACTTTATCATAAAAAAATACAAAATCTTCTTTTAAGTCGGGGGTTAATAATTATCTCCCTGCTATTTTGACCAGCATTATCTAACGTCTGGCCTAAAATTGACCTGTGAACTTTTGGTCATTTATAGATATACTCCTCCTACACTATTAATCGACCAATGCTTCAATGACCTGCGAAAAATCGAATAATCCTACTCTTTATCATCATCGCAACCAGTCACAGTACAACTTCAAAAACTGTTATAAGCAACATGACTGTAAAAAATTTTATGAAATAAAGAAGTTTTTTATTACTGAGAGGAGCGGAATTGTTGAATGTATAAGATAAAATCAAAGAGGGTGAGGAAAGTGCTTAATTTAATATATCAAGACTCGTGAATTTCTCTTGTAAAATTTTCATCCCGATTCATTTTCGAAATTTACTCAACCTATTAAAATAGTTTATAAGCCAAAAATGCTAATGTAAGAGGAAATAGTGTTTACAAAGAAGAATTCTCCAGATTTAAATATATTAGGATCAACTTCCAATTGATTATTATTATAGATGAATCATTTGACAATTATTGAATTGGTTTTGATTAAATAAAGCTTGACTTTAATTAAAAAAAACTTCCAATGGCGTTTTGTCTCGAGATTGAATCTCGTCGGGGCCAGAAAATTTTGGATTAATTTTTTCCAAACAAATTGCTATGAAGAAAATAAATATTTTTCATACTTTCTAATCATCAACTATCATATATTATATTTAATATGAGACAAAAAAAGGATAGTTGCAGTTAAGTTTATTTTAACTTTATTGTTATAGTATAGATATATATTTTATTGGTGTTGTAATACATTTTCAGGGAGCAATTTAATATATTCGTGTGGCCAGAACCTGATTACCCATAAAGAAAAATGGTAAATGTCTAGGGATTGTAATTGAGAGAGACCGAATTTGACGAATGCATATTATACTAAAATATTGGAATCGCCTGAAAAAAGTATACACATTTATAGCTAACATCTGAAAATAGTAATTTAAATTATTATAATATTTTATTATTAAACCTTTATTTTATTTATGTTTTATTATTATTATTGATTTTAAATTGAAAGTTTTTTTGCCGAGAGTAGCAGAATTTTTATATATTGAAGGAGACAATAAAGAGGGCGTCTTCTGCTGGAATTATAAATTTTATTTATTTATAACGAGACTATAGTTTCGTGGGCTTTGTCCTCTTCATCAGTCTATTACAATAGTCTCGTTATAAATAAATAAAATTTATAATTCCAGCAGAAGACACACTCTTTTATTGTCTCCTTCAATTATTGATTATTATATTTATTTACTAGTAAAAAATTATATTTATATTATTCTTTCACTTCTAACAATTTATTGGTTGAATTTGCAAAAAATCCTTTGTAAATGGGGCCAAAACGCTAAATTTTATCCAGGACTTGCTTAAATACTTGATCCGGCACTGATCATAGCATAGTCGTTCTATCGTTGACATTGACCATTTGAATATAATGGAACTAAAATTAGTCAATGTAGACAGGATGTACTCTGAGAGTTAAAAGCCGAAATGTTGCGAATTCTGATGAAAATATTTTATTAAAAAAGCTGGACAAATGCGATTTGGATTCGTATATTAAGGGTTCGTCTATGTATATATATAAATAGGTAGTTAAATATATTACTACCTATTTATACCAATACTATATTACTTACTACCTCTATTTCCTCGCCCCGTAAGTCCCATTCTTTGGCTCGCCTAGAGACCTAGAGCAGCAAAAAATGATTTTATCTTCCAAAATACTTAAGATATTAAATTCTTTGTCGTTGATAAGGGCAGAATGAGTGAATTTGTGGAATTTTTGGAATTTTAGATTAAGCTGTTTTAAGCGCCTATAGGTACAAAAACAACCTAACCTTGAAGATCACTCACATCGTCATTTTAAATCGAAATAATTTGGAAAACTTAATTCTTCTACACAAACTACAATTCTATGACAGACAGGACTAATTTGGGTTTCCCAATTTACTTTTTAAGCCGAATCCTAAAAATGTCCATTCCAGATGGTTTCAGATGAAACTTTCATCTGGCATCCTTAATTTAAATCTCTCCACGGAAAAAAGTATTATCTGTGTATACAATTTGAATCTGAAAATGAAACCTAGGTATATTTTGTAATTTAAGATCTAATGGATTAAGAGAATTACTGATATTATAATTAAAGTTAAGCAATCTTACAGATTGGTTCTTTAAAAAAGAATTTTAAAAGAGAGAGAATGAAAGAGGCCAATCGCCAAATAAAGAGAAAGAGTCCATCCACATCCACCTAACAACACTCCAAACATCAAGACATTCCATTCCATTCCAAACAACCAACTAACAGCATTCCGGTTAAAACAGTAGAAAATCTTTTATCGACGAAAAGACGCGAAAAATTTGCAACCTCATCGAAAAATAAAACATATTTTTGCCACTCGACTTTCATATCATAGGAAGAAATCAATGAGGGTGTCCTCTGCTTGATGCAAATAAACATATACTATATATATATATTCATTATATTGGAATCAATCAGCTCTCCTCCCTTAATTTCAATGAAAAAAATCGAAACTAGCACCCTTCTTTAATATAAAAAAAATGTATGTATATATATAAATCTAATGAGATTCGTCAAGATGAGATAAAATAAAATATCTCAACTCTTATACTTTTAAATACTGTATATATTAGTATAAATAATCATAACTTGAGATATATTTGAATGAAATTAAGAGAAATTGTCATGAAATACTTAACAAATAATTAATAGTTCGAGGGTATTTTAGAATCAAAGAGGCATCTCACAAAAGACCTGGAAACCAGTTTAAGCGTTAATTCAACAGAATTTAAGTAATATTTAAAATTATAGTTCGTGGGTGTAACAATGGTATGTAAGTTTTACATCCCTTTATACTTAATCTAGTATGATGATATCATTATAAAGCAGGAGTAGGGGTCAAAGTTTATGCAAGAAATGCTATTCAATTTTTTGATGATATCATTTTTCTGCGATTTTGCCGAAGTCACTTCACATTATCGCACTTTCAATAGAAAATATTAGATGTATTCGATTTTTTTTAGAATCTTGACCTAGATCATTTTAAAAATTACCGATATATATTATCTCTACGCGAAAATAATTAGTCAGCAATCAGATTAAATAAAGATACTTTGATTCTGGCAGAAATTTCCCCGACTTCTTTCAAATACGCACTTTTATTTCCACTGCTGCTGTGTTAAGAATTATTATCTCAAGAATAGCAAAAGCAACTTAACGTCAATTCCGAAAGAATTGTCAAAAATGAAAATTCTAGATTTGCAACTTTTAATAAATTTTATTTAAAAAAAAAAGAATAAAATTCAAATTTGTTACAGGACGTGAGGCGCATTTAGTATGCCAAAGTGCGAGGGGAAGTTTGGCCATGTTCTGATATAAAAGCTTTCGGATTTTTTTCTCGACCATATACATATTTAATCTTTCTCTTGATTCTATGAATTGAAAGAGTAAAAGAAGACGAGGGGAAAAAGAGGAAGGTTGCACGTGGGCTGCGTCCAAGTGAAACACCTGAACGAACAACTGCCATCCATTCAAGAAAACAGGTCTAGGACACTCTCTCTGTTTAAATAAAATTCTGCAAAAAAAATGAATACTATTTTGTAAATTTCATAATAATTAGTTTCAAATCTACATACGGTATATATGATGAGTGTGGTGCGACAAGGTTCTGCGCTAATAATTTAAATATTTAATGGTAGTAAATTTTAAGAATACTAATGGCATTTAAAATAAAAATTTATTTAAAAAAGCAGTAAATATTTATAAAATTTGAATAGTGAATTTTTTACAAATGACATATATATGAGATGAATTGAACATCCATCATAGAAATTATTTTATTATTATTATTTATTTATTTTTATAGATGAAAAAGTATGATCTGAGGGGTGCAAAAAGGATTTTAGGAAGCTCATTACTGCATTGATAGTAAACTGTGCAAAATTTGGTCCAAATCAGATAAATGATTGAAATATTTAATCGATCCCTCCCCCATAATTTTTGGTCCGATTTCAATCCAAATCTAATTAGATCTTACTTATAATGATCAGTACCATGTGAGACGAACCCAGGAGTCCCATGGGGGAGGGGCTCACAGAAATCTTCAAGGAACCTATCACTAAAATTTAATATAAACTATTATTATTATTTTTTTAGCTTAGCTTTTAATTGCAATATTTTTTTCATAATTACATTATTTTTACCAAAATTATTCTGGACACAGAAAACTTGAATTTGAATCAGGTAAATACAATATATATTATTCTGAATAGTTCTGATGGTTTAGAAATTATATTTAATGTATTGATTCTTTGTTATCCTATTTATATGAAAGGAATACTTATATTTACGAGTATTTATCAATCTATCATATTTGAAAACGTACGATCAAATGCACTCACCCTATGTATCTCTCGCCTTATCTTCAAAATAAAAAATCAATATTCATTCTTTCTAAATTCGTTTTTACTGGGTCACTGACCATGTGCAATAAAATTGAAATCTATAACCTATCTATAAAATATCCTCATAAATTTTATTTCCAATGTAGATGTGCTTCGATTGTTAAATTGTTTATCAAAAGGGAAGAAGGTTCGGCTGTAATCACCTAAATTAGACATTTTTAAAATGAGATATTCTGCTTATAGAAAGTTTTGACACCAATTTATGGAGTCGTTTAGAAGTAATTGTGAAGATATTACAAGAGGTAGACTGGAAGCTTCATGGATACTACTATGTTTACTTTATTATTTACCTTTATTGAAATTTCAAAGTATGTATAATTCAATCATATACATTTTAGTTTGAGGATGGCACCTAGTCCAAGGGTCAATAACGTTTATGCTTCTCGTCTACCTTTTATTGACTTCACAAGCACTTGAAAACGACACCAAAAGCAGATGCCAAGTCGTTGTGTTTTCGGCAAAAGAATATTTCATTAAAGTTTCAGCCGAACTTTTCTTTTGGTAAATTTTATTTTCTATCAATCAATTAAATATCCCATCCAAAATAACGATCAGGTATTCAGATATTTCAATATTTAATAAACATTTGGGATTATTAATTAACAGCTCATCATAATCCTAATCAATAACTTTTAAGGAGTTAGGTGATTGGTTCTAGGTGAATAGTCATTTTAATATAATAATAAAACTTGAGCAAAGAATGCGTTAGGTGGTTTTCACAAAACCAAAAGGGAAAAAACCATTAACCTTACCGCATACTTTGCTCAGGATTTTATTATGTATAATCCTAATCAATTTGGGGATTTTTCAGAAGAATATCTTTATAACATCACCTGGTGGATTAAGCTGGTTGATTAAATAAAAGTATAAAATTGCTTTATTTTAGAACACTCCATTAATTTAAATTATACTAGCTTTTTTTTCTGATGATAATTTTCAATCTTTCCTTCTCTAAAGTTAAAGTTCTAATTTAGGAAAAGACATTCTCATTACCGGCTATTAATCTGCTCTTTCTCGTATTTATTGGCTGTACTGTCAATGTCAATTAATCTCTAAAGTTATAGCGATTGCAATTCTAGAATGAAAGAGGTTGAATGAAAACTCTGTTTTCTCCTCTTTAGGTCTAACTAATCAATTTTCAGGGTGATACAAGCACCAAGATAGGAATTTGGACGGCTGTTATAAACAAAGCGCACATAAGTGTTCCTGAATGATAATATACCTAAGAAATAGCGCAAACATGTCGTTAACGAAACACATACATAGAAATGTAGCTAAAAAGAAAATTGTAAAAAAAAAATTGGATTGATGTTTAATTAATATTATTATTATTCATATATTTTATATTTAATACAATTAAGAAGATCAAAAATAAAATATTGAATAATCCTAATGAATAGTTAGTTAAAATAGATGATACTATGAAGCAATGAGAAAATATCGGTTAAGATTAAAGTGTAAATACAAGACTCTTAAGAACATTCCGATAAATTGATTGTAAGAAATCAAATTCGAATATTTGAACATTGTGTTGTTTCTATGTGTATCGAAAGTAAAGTTTCGCCTGAAACGACTTAGGTTGCTTATTTTCGAGGGGTGAACCGCGATTGGAAGTAGGTGTACACGTCTTTGGAATTATGTGGGATTATTTTGGAATTCATTAGATAATGTCCCTTCATCTATTGTCTTCTACTTGGAAATGAAAGTGGAAGTAGGTGTACACGGTATTAGGTCGCGGTTCACCCTTCGCTTATTTTTAATGAGCAAATCTCATTATAATGCATGACGTTTCGACGCCTAATTCAGAAGTTTTAGCACAAAATGTGCGTTTGATAAAGAACACAACAATAAAGAATCAAATTTGCAATCTCTCTGTATAAGTATAAAATAATATAGGTACTTAAATACCTATAGATATATTAAAAATATTTAAAAAAAAACACTTTTATTTCAAAACTCTCATTTCAAATTAAAAGCCTTAAAAAAGCATATATTTTTTTTTAGAAGTTTAGTAGAGAAATTTTTCGGGTGCTAAAGATTTTTTTTACAGTGTTTTGAAATAGAAGCGAATTTTTGCTCAGTATTGCCCAAGTTAATTTTGAATTCACATTTTTTTTTGCTCATGATTTTATTCTGTCCGCGTTTGGATTTCGATACCCACGATAACTAAAGAACGGAAAATGGTAGAAAGTTCGTTCTGGTGTTAAAAGGTTTTATTTCCAATGCGGAGAACTGATAAGATGTTGGGCTTTCTATATTTAGAATTGCAGGTTCAAAAATGCACAAAATATTTTTTTCTCAGAATAAAAATAAATTTATAATAATTTTATATTTAAGTTTAATACTAGGGCGACTCTAAGTGGCGAGCGCACCGAGTCTTGAAATTTTTTTTAAATTTTTCCTCTATTTCAAAGTTCTTTTTAAAAATAATTTGGGAGGGAGAAATCTGAATTTGAGAAAAAATTCTTTAAATTAGTGATATTTCTTGTTAATGTTTACATTAGGTAAATTTTTTAATGTTTAAATTTGATTTTTTTTCTATAAATATCTGGAATTGTATAAATATTTTTGTATTCATAAATATTATGTGAGCAATATTTCAGGAAAATTGGCCTTGTACAAGTCGAAATTATATTAGAAGATTCTATCCAGACAAACAGTCAGACAGACAATTCAAGTTAAATCAAAGCTGATAATAAAAAGAAAGTAAAGAGCCCTCTTCCTGATCAATATCCTCTTAGTCACTCACTATTAGGTATGCATGGAGATGAATTTTAAAAATAACTCTCCTACTCGGCGAGACACAAAACACACTTGTCCTTCCTTCCTTCCTAGACATCCTCCTGCCCTCCCTATCTATTCAATTTTCTTCATTTGCATTTAATTCCAGTCTTGTTTTAATAACATCACATGGAGTTTGGGTTAATTCTGCATTAATGTATAATATTTGAAATGGATCTGTGCTTAGAGAAGCAACGATTTCCTTTTAAAAGAAGGAAACCTGAATGTGGAACGTGACATTCGATAAAAACATATAGGAAAATCACTAAAAATAGAAGAAAAAACACTTCAGTAAAGACTAGTAATAGACAGTATAACCATAAAAAGTTACAATATATATAGGAGTATTTAATTTCTCTATCATGCATTATTATATTTTTATTGCACAGATGCAAAAATCTGAAGACTTGATCCTTGCGATCTCAAAAAATGAGAAGGGAATATATTCAGGGGGTGGAATAAATTGTTTGTTTGTTTTTAAGTTAGATGGCTTCCATAATGTATATTTATTATTAAAAAATAAAAATTGTCCATGAGAAAAAAACTTAACAAATTTTGCTTACACTTTAAAACTAAAAAGGGGACGAAAAGTACAAGCTAGTTGTGACGTCACCGTTGTAAGCTTTATGTTGATGTTCTTCTAGCTGTAACCGAATTAAATAGTCCATAATTTATATTTTTTCCTGAAAGTGTAAATCTATTTTCAATTTACAACCATGAAATCATTCTGCATTGCGTTTCCTAAGATGTAACCATCAATGGTAACCATTGTTGAAGCAATAGAGGAATTGACTCTAAGTCTGAAATGACAATTGATTTTAGTCTCTTAGCGAAAATAAGAAAATTTTCAATGGAAAATGCTAAAGATATGGAAGAATAGATTTAAAATCTATTATAGCTTTTGATTCTAAAATCTAATAGAAGAGGCATAAGCATTCTGTATTTTTGAAGATTTAACCATTAATCATAGTCTAGTCAAATATTAATTTTGATTTAATATAATATACCTAGGAAATTTATTTCGTATAATATATTTTGTGTATTTAATTAAATTTGTAAGAAACTCATTAACCTGTCTGTTTTCGGTGATCTCTAAAATAAGAGGGAGATAGAAAAAGAGTGATGTAGCTTTTGTTAAATTACTTTTCGTCTCTAGCCCCGAACGTCTTAGTTGCTAAACCCCATTCCTTTTCATTGCCTTAAGAAATTACTTTTCTTTTTCTTTATAATTAGAGTAACTAATTCTTAATAATGGAAAAGTTAGAAGCTAACTTTTTTTCATCATCATTGAGTATACAGTCCTAAGACTGGTTTGATGCAACAATCCGTCTCCACTCGACTCTGTCCCCCGCCAGCTGTTTAACCTCTCTAAATGTCTGGCATCCCATATCCCCAATTATTTGGTTGAAATATTCTAATCTGGTTCTTCCCCTTCCCTTTTCTTTCCCACCTCCCCTCCAAGATATCCCTAAGCAGTCCCCCATGTCTCAGTGTGTGCCCCATCATCTGACCTCTTCTCTTCTTCAGACTCTTCCACAAGGTTCTTCTTTCTCCGATTCTTCCAAGAACTTCTTCATTTGTAATTTTATCCATCCATTTGATATTCGTCATTCTTCTGTAGCACCACATTTCGAAAGCCTCTAATCTCTTTCTCTCCGCTTCTCTAATTGTCCAGGTTTCACACCCGTACATGGCTATGCTCCATACATATGTCTTCAATAGCAACTTCCTGTTTGCTAAGCTGATTGAGGAGGAGCATAGTAGTTTTTGTTTTGAATTAAACCCCATTTTTGCTTGGGCAATTCTTGATTTAATTTCGTTTTCGCTCCTCCCATCCCATGTTATTTTACTTCCTAGGTAGCGGAATTCCTTAACTCCTTCTAGGTTTTCTTGGTTAATTTTGATGCATTCCTGTCTCGTTTGTTCTTTTTTTGTACATACTAGGACCTTGGTTTTATTCTTGTTTATTTTCATTTTGATTTCTTCTATTAGGATTTGGTTAATTCCATTCAAGGCGTCCTCTAATTCTTTTTTATTGCTTCCTAGAAGGGCAATGTCATCGGCAAATCTTAACATAGCGATCTTTTGACCTTGGATTTCTATACCTGTATCAATTTTGTCTTTGAATTCTTAACTTTTTTTAGTTTGTTAAAATTGCTTATTGCCACAATATAGTAACACAGTAAGATAAAATTATGTATTTTTTAATAAATTAAAAAATATTAAAATAATTTTTTTTAATTCTTGTTGAGAAAATATACTATAACGAGCTTCTATTTCCAGTTTATTTTTAAAAATTTAGTCTGATATTGTAAATATCTCAAAAATTTTCAAAATAACACATAACAAAAATAAAAAAACATTACGACTTGGTTTTATATTCTTCGGGACCTGCAAGCTGATCAGGTATATTGACTAGGTCAGCGAATCCATTAAAACCCATTTATAATTAGCCATGAAAATAGAGTAATTAATTTTTCACCGTCCAAAGAATTCTTAACTTGTTCAATGAACTTATTTTCTTTATTGAAATAATACTCTAACGGCACTATATATTAGAAATAGTGATCAAAACGTTATTCTTAATATATATATATATTAACTATAAGTTATTTTGATAAAAAAATAAAAAGTTTAAGGTCATTTTACTCGATACGGTCAAGAATTGAATTCTCACGAAATTTTTCTATACTTTATTTTATTTCGGACTTAGAAATGTCTGAAACGTGGAGAAAAATCAAAGCTTACTGCGAGGAGATTTAAAAATTTGATGTCATTTTTTAATTATTTGTGATTTTATTTTTAATGATTGTGATCTCTATATATTTATGTGGAGATTAATTAATTTAAAAATTTCTATAGCGTTTCATTCAAAATTTTTCAAAAATGGACTGCAGAGATTTTGATAAAAAATTACATGAAAATAAGGTTTTAACTTTAATTACTGTACCTGATCGGTAATTTTTCCATTAGTTAAAAGTGGTATATTAATAGTATTCTTTATTTTAAATTCAGGTTCTATTTAAGGGTTAAATAAAATTGAAATAAAAGTTAATTTATTTTTTCGCCAACGTTTTGACCCTCCCCGGCCACCATCTGAGCATTTACACACAAAGTTGAAAGCTATATAATTTCTATATTCTGAGAACGAGGGGTGAACCGCGATTGGAATTAGGTGTACACGTCTTTGGTGAGTAATTATTTTGAAATTCATTAGATAATGCCCCTTCATCTATTGTCTTCTACTTGAAAATGAAAGTGGAAGTGGAAGTAGGTGTACACGATATTAGGTCGCAGTTCACCCCGTCGACTGAGAATAAATGTCACCTCTTATCGTAATTTTCCCCATTAAAAAAATCACAAGATTGACGCGTAATGTATTTATGTGAAAACAATTGATGTTTCTCATTCACAAACTCACTTAGAGAAATGTGTAAAAAAATTAAAAAATAATTAATATCTCTTAAAAATTACTTTTTCATTGTTCATTTTATAATGATTTTTTTGTAGGCTTTAAAGCCATGCTTTCGCTTAACGCCCCTCCCCCCCTTCTCCACACCACCATCTAACCTCTGGGATCGAGTGAAAAAATGTTCCTCATTATTAATGTGAATAGGACTGCCAGCTCTTGAATATTGAAAATTAAAAAAAAAAGACAAAATAGGTAAGTACTATAGTGTGTGTGTTTTAACAGAATAAAAAAGCAGTCAAGTCCCAGTCGCATTTTAATATCGACGCCGACGTTCCATACCTTACCTATATTTTCGAAAACACTTAAGATATCAAATTCTTATTTGTAAAGTAAGATAGGGGAAAAATGAGCGTATTTCTAGAATGTTTTATGATTTTAGATTCAGTGGTTTAAGAATAAAAATTGTGGAAAAAATGGTACGTTGACTAAATGGTCATTTTAAAGTGAAGTAAATCTGACAAAATCCAGCTTAATTCTAAATAATGAGATTTACTTGTTAACCTTACAGGCCATGATAAAAAAAATATATTTGTTATTTTTCACCCTACAGAAAATTCGATGTCTCCCCCGAAAAAGTCATTCGATTAAAATGTTAATAGGATTTTTGATTTTGGGAAAAATAAAAACATTGACTTGTTTTTGTCTTATTTAGTTTATGAGTTACTAAGATTTGTCTCCGAGTTTTTCCCGTCCCTCTAGAAATGTTGTGCCTCCCCAAGCTGCGTAGAGTAAAATGCGAATAAACTGTCCCTGATATACATGTGGTTGTTGATTGGGTAATTTAAATTTATTAAGAATTGAGTTTTTAGTTGAGATTTATATATATGTGGATACTTCATACTTTATTATTTTAAATTATTATCAAAATTAAATATAGTAATAAATAAAAAATAAAAAGACGTTGACTTAATAATTACTACCAATTAAGTTCGTTTTCACTGAGTGAATTTTATAATAAAAAAATTAACCTAAATAATTTACTAAGATTTCAATGGTATAAAAAACAAAAATAAATATTTATTCACAGCTCGGAACTAAGTTATTGCATTTCATGAACTCACTAAATAAGCAAGCTGTATGTAATATGTATAATGGTTACAATTAATTAAAAAATTCCTAAAAAGAATTTAGGTCAAGACTATCTTTCCATAATTAATTAATATTAGGAAACAAAAAGAGAGAATTTTTTTCTAAATTCAATATTAGGATATATTAGATACATACCTATATATAAATATTTAATTGAATAATAAAAAAATAAGTTTATCTGTTTCATATTACAAAATAATTGGAAAACTTTCCTCTCTATCTAAGGATGGGTCGAAACCTGATTTTTGAGTCGAAGAAAATGGAAACTTGGTGAAGACTCGAATTTCTCGAAATCTAAGTTGGTATTAAAAAAAAAATACTTATTAATTATTTCTTCATCATTTTCTTGTGTATTGTGCTAATTTTCGAACCGTGTAATAGATTATTGACTTTAATATACAGGACAAATTATTAAATTAAAATTATATGTATCCAAAATACCGGAAATTAAAAATAATTTTAAAATTTTGATTTTACAAATATTTTGAGAAGTGTAGAATTTTTGAGTTAGCGAAAATTAAAAATATATTTTTTTAATCCGGGGTATAAGATATTATTAGAAAAGAAAAATTATGTATTTTTTAAAATATTATAAGTAATAATAATCTTTAAAATTAAGGTGTTAGTGGGCGGTAAAATAACCATTTTCAGACGATAATTGTACCTGGTGTAATTTCGAAAGTACCTTAACTAAAAATTCTAATCGTTCTCTGCTTATGAAAAACAAATAAAAACGGTTTTGATATATCAAGTATTTTGTGAGATATGATCATTTTTCCTATTAATACAAAAAATTATCGAGTGATAGGTATTCGCTTTATCTTTATCTCGATTAACAAATAAAGAGGGTCAGTTATTATTGCTGCTAAATATAACATTACATTAAAGCTTGGGCGACAATTTTTTTTTAGAAAACAGTACAAGAAATAATTATTTAAATAAGTATTTCTCAAAAAAGTAAATTAATAAATAGCAGTTTGAAAAAACCTCAGTTAAAACTACTTAAATGAGTTTTAAATAAGAATCTGTTAATCATCATCACTAGCTACGAAACCCTTGATATGCGAATTTTCGGCTGCTTCTGCTCAAAAGTAAAACGGGGCTCTATAGATAGTGTCATTGAGAGCATTTGTAGCTGGTAAATTGAAATTTACAAGTTTTATGTATTAATTTTCCAGAATTTAAAAATTGTATTAGCATTTTAATGATTATTATTTTGGAGAAGGATGAATTTTTGTGGGGGTTGAAAATATTTTTTTTTTCGTGGGGTGTGTGGTATTCATTTGTTTGAGACTATAGTTTCGAAGATTTGGTCTTCATCATCAGTCTTTTTTTAATTATAAATATTATTCTTGGAGTCAATAGCGTATGGATATTGAAAATTTTCAATCTTTACTTAGCTAGGACCCAGTTAAAATTAAAAAATAATATATAATACAATATAATATATATGCAGACATATAATTTCGATATATACTTAGTGTGTATGTTTATTTGCAGAGGACAACCTCTTTGTTTCTCTTTGTGAATCAACAACTCTGCTACTCTCGGCAAAACAAAAACTTTTCAATTAAAAATGAAACAACATAATTTCTCCAGAATCTGAATTGGAGAAATTTTCAATAAAATCATTTTATTCCCCAATGAGAATTTTAAATGATTTTTGTAGCTGTCGCTGATTAGAAGTGAAACATTCCACAAATCTTCTTGTTCTCTCCTTATCAACGACACATCAGAACGAATTTGATATTCCAAGTATTTTGGAAGATTTAAGATATGAAACCCTCAGT
This sequence comes from Forficula auricularia, assembly GCA_024734495.1. Taxonomy (NCBI): domain Eukaryota; kingdom Metazoa; phylum Arthropoda; class Insecta; order Dermaptera; family Forficulidae; genus Forficula; species Forficula auricularia. The sequence goes on from JALMQS010000075.1 coordinate 721,519, forward strand.
ATGCGTGTCCAGCTCGCACTTGACAGGCTTATTCTAATTCACGAATGTGTGTCGGCAAGAAAAGATGATAGAGATGAACAAAAATACTCAATAAATATCATAAATTTAAAGTGACTTGATTGATAAAATTGCCCAAGGTGATTTCAAAGTGCTAATCAAAGAAAGAGAGAGATAGGCCGAGATAGAGACAGATATAGAGAGTGAGGGACGGGCGTAGTAGTAGGTAATATAGGCGCGTAGGTTGTTGAATGGTAGGTATGTTTGCTGATGTTGTTGTTGGAATTGTCAGCTAGTGACACCTTATTCGGCCAGAGTTCCAACATAACATAAAAACGTTTTTTTTCTTGAGTGATGACGGAAATCGCGAAGGACGAAAATCCAATGGACAAATACAAATATAACAATTTGACAAAAAAAATAAAATAATTAAAGAAACATTAGTTAAATATAAGTACCCGCAACGTAGTGAAATAAATAAATATATTTATATTACTCATTATGATGATGACATAACGATAATGTAGTATCCTTTTTTTTCAATAATTTTTACTTGGAAATGTTGTATTTTTTTACTTTAGTCATAAGTAGAGACCGGATTCCTATGCAATTGCATATTTTGTTTGCAGCCACATTCGACCCAGGGGATCAATTATCTATCCGAATCATGCATCTAGGATACTGTGGGTTAAATTTTATATTGCAAATTTTTGCATATTTGAGTAATATTGCATAAAATTGCATATTTGAAGAATATTGCATAAAATTGCATATTTGAAGAATATTGCATAAAATTGCATATTTGAAGGATTTTTGTCAAATATTGCCTATTTCGCACCAAATAGAGATTTTTTAAAAGTAAATTTTCGGAGAAAGAATGAAAAAAAATGAAGAAATAAGCCTAGTATATATAAAGTTCCTTTAAATTTGCCTCCATTAAGTCTCTGGAAGTAGAGCGATCCTTTACATCGTATAAATCAATTTTAAGTGATCGTAGACATAATAACCTGAAGATAATTTAGAAAAATACTTGTAAACATAAATTATTCACAATTACAATCAAATTTTAATTATTTTTGAGATCCTTTGTTAATTATTTCTTTATTATTATTATTTTTTTAATGGCCTTCGGTAACTATAGCCCATTTTGGCCATTGAGTGTTCGTGTGTGTGTGTGAAAGTGTGTGTAAATTAGTGTATTGATCAGATTATAGCCGGTCAAATATTTGCATTATTTTTTAGTTTATTATTTGTACGTCAATAAGAAAAGCTTGTTATTATAAAAAAATAAAAGCAAGCAATACAATACAATCGTGTCTATTAAATAAAAGTACCCCCCTTATTTTTTCGATCACATTTTTTGAAACATTATCATTATATTAATTATGTTGATTTTATTCAAGAGCACCTATTATTTCTTTGAGTTTAAAGATTTTCTAATATATTAAATATAATGAGAATTTTGTGAAATATTTTACTCAATAAAAGTACATATTTCACACTTGGGATCTATAGTTTAATTTATCATTTTATTTCTTTCATAGCACTCCTTCAAAAATATAGTCTTTAAGTCTTCAATTTTAATTTTTTAGTGCATAAAAAATTTATTTTGCCAATTTTTACTGCATATATTATTTCAGCCTTTTTAACTGCATATTTTGGCAGTTATTACTGCATAAAAATCTGGTCTCTAGTCTTAAGCCTAGTATAGCGAATCTCTAGGGTAGGGGTAGGTGGACCAGTGTAAATTCCCCAAGTGGAATATAAATAAAAATCTCATTAAACTTTAATAAAAATCTCACAGAAATCATTTGAAATACGAATTCAATATTCAAATTGTTTTTAAATTAAAAAGCCCTAATCTTGTTATATTGTACCAAAAATGAAACAAAATAATTTCTCCAGAATCTGAATTAGGGGAATTTTCAATTAAATTATTTTTTTCCATAATGGGAATTTTTATTATTAATTTTGTCAATTATATACTTTTTGTTTTTTAATAAATTCATTTTATCGAATATACCTAATTTATGTTTAATTTTTATATTTATGATATTATTTTCTGAACATATATTAATTCCTTTAACAATTTTGAATTTCGATGGTTTTTGATTTTCTCTCATTTGATTCGAGAACTATTTTAAATGGCATTGCAGTTTAAAGAAAATAGCATGTGTTGTTCTCTCTGATTACAGAATATCAGAGATGAAATCTAGCCTTTTGACGCTCGAACATAGTTCTTCTGGTGCGAGTAAAATGGTATTCACATTTTTGCCCAGCTTCTGCTAAAACTTCTTAAGCTAGATTTAAATAATAATTTGTTAATCATCATCAATTATATTATAAAACTAGATTCAAGGCCCGCCTTCGGCGGGCCTTTTGCTAGCCAGGAGCTTCGGCTGTTTTATTGATGTTTTACACGTGTAAAGAACACTTTCATATATCAACTCTTGTGAATTAATTGTAATAGATTGATGAAGAGGACAAAGTATAGTATATCCCTTTATGAATGAATTTAAAAAATTTATTTTTCCAGCAGAAGACAATATTTGATTGTCCCCTTCTGCTACTCAATTATTCGGCAACAAGAACCTTTCAACTTAAATTAAAATAAAGTTTTTGTCTTGGAAAAATTCAATAAATAAGGTAAAAAGCGTCATTTGGGGAGAAATATACAATTAAAAAATTAAAAATAATAAACTTTTAAAGTGTATTATTAGATTATAGAAAATTCAGGTTTAATTAGGCTCAAAATATGTTTTTAATAATTTCAATAGGCTGAAATTTCCTAGATTTCAAAACAATATAACAATGGATTTTCAAATGATTTTGTTTTCTTTAAAGAATTCTACGGGCTAATTGAATTTTGGTTTTAATCTTTAAAATATATTTTTAAAGAAATTCCAAAAGCTAATGAATTCCTTTCAGTTAGTTTAGTTAGTATAGTTTCAATAATCCTTTATAATTAACTTTGAAATAAATAAATAAATAATATTGAAATGAATGAATGAGCTCGAATACAAAAGCCAAAAGGCTTAGTTCTTTTGAAATGGCTGAGGGTCTTAAATACAATAGAAAAAAGATGAGGTGAGATTCCCAAGGGTATTTTTAAGAAAAATGATTTTTAAATAACATATTTTATTTTAAATTAAATATTTTTCATATATATATAATCAAAAGCTTGGCTGAAACTTTGTTATTTTTTCTACCCTATTAAATACGGTTTTCAGAATTTTTTCAAATTTTTTCACCCAACCCAAAAGAAGTTAGGAATTTTTGAAGAAATAGCTTTTTTAAATAACAATAACTTTTTCAAAAATTTAGTTATCATGACGATTTTTTTTTTTAATTTTTGGATTTAAATGTACTTTAAAAAAATAGATAGTTTTTTAAATCTTTGTTGCAGTTTTTTTTTGCTAGTTTAGTTCTTTTATTGTTTGGCAAGCTATGTTGGCTAACCTGAATTTTTTTTAGTTTTTCCTGAATTTTCCAATTTTCCGGGCAACTTTTCCAATTTTTTTTTACGTATTAACCTGAATTGGACTATTACGAACATTAAAAAAAAATTAGCCAAATCGGTCCAGGGATTTGAGAGATCTGCCCTTACAAAGAAACAGAAATTCATTTTGATTATATAGATATATAATAATAGATCGTATGGAAGCTATGGTATACGAGCCTGATTGGCAATTTTACGAATTATTTCATTTGACCTATGAGAATGGAAGGACCCAGAGTTATAATTTTTTTTTATAATTTCTTTTCAAATTTAATTTTTTCGATGTTTACTATATTAAAAAATACCTCTCAAGCTCGTTATCAGACAATACGCAATTGTTGGTGGTTTAGAATATTTTATATATCTACAGTGGTTCAAAAAGATGACTATATCAATATATTAATGGTCGATATGAAAGTCTATGAAATATGCACATGATTTATTATTATTTGTATTGTTAAGTTGACATCTCAACAGCGCCGGCGGACAGTGGAAGATGATCCCTGTATCAAGAAAGGATAGGTATTATTGGTAATAAGATCATGATATATGGCTCTATAAATAAGATAAATAAATTGTAGAAGACAATTATAAAGAACTTATTTGAGGGCTAAAAAAAATCATCAACACAATAATAGAGTTCTCATCGGTACATGTGAGCCTAGTTCCTAGTTTACTATATATATATATTTTCAATCATTTATTTATTTTTTTTAATTTTTAAAAAATTCTGTGCGTGTGTGTTGCTTATTCTATTCAATCCATCTAGAAAATTCAAATGTTAAGAATTTTATACCAAAAAAGGTAAAAATCAGAACCATTATGGTGACACTTCATTCTCCGTTTGTTATTATTTATTATTATTAATATTTATTTATTTAATTATTATTTGTTTATTATTAATGTCAACCCTAAGACATCCGATATTCCAATGGTCTAAGTGGAAAAAATAAATTTGAAGCATGTTAGCAAACTAATTTTTTTTTTATGAAAATAATGAGAGGAGTTGCACCAAAAAAGTGCAACCCCTAAAGGCCTGGGTTGGCCCCTCCATCGTGAAAAGAAGAAGAAAGAATTTTATGGGCTGGGCGGGGGTCGAAGGTATCTGTGGATACGGGTCTTAAATAGCTGAAGGTTATAAGTCGCGGGAAAGATGGTGGCAGGGAGCGAGTTCCAGTCTCTGGAGGTCATAGGGATAAAAGAGTTGGCGATTGGCTTGTTCGATTTTTATCCAATTTGACAGCGAAGGGGTGCTGAGCGTTCGAAAACCGCGTGTTTCTTGTAAAGAGGGCTTTTAGGAGGGATAATTAATTTCAGCTCGACTGAACAGACACAGTGATAGTACCTGTAGTACAGGGAAAGTGCAGAAATTGTTCTTCGGTAAGCCAGGGAGTCGAGTGAGTTGGTTAGAGCCGGGTCTCCTATTAAGTAAAAATTATCCCACTCCATCGATTCGGGTACTGTTGAATAAGATCTCTTGAAATTCTATCAAACATTAATTCTGTAATTTTTATTTTGTAGTCCCACCCTGGCGCTATAAGCCTACAAAGACGCCAGACAACGGGTGCCCTCCCTCTAACTTTGCACCCTTTGATTTAAAAATATGTACACATTTATACAAGAAGATCAGCCTGAGTATTTCCTATGAAAATTATTTTAGCTGTTATAAAATAATTAATGTAGATCAGGGTTTCTTAAACTATGGGTCGCATAACTAAATTTTGGGGTCGTAAAACATAAAGCGACAATGACAATGAAAAATTATAATGGAAAGCAAACAAAAATTAATTAAAAATAATTAAAGAATAATGAATTCAATGAATATCTGTTAATTAATGAATTTTGGCTTTTGATTAAGGCGAAATTTCCAACAATCTCTCCAATTTCTAACAATTTGGCCTTAAATATAAGTTAGTCATTTTGTACTACACAAAAAATTAAAATCAAAATACCAATCAAATTTGAAAAATGTTGAAGATGTCCCAAATAGTGTCAAATATTCAACTAAGATTTGATTATTTTTCTAAAATAAGAAACAAGCACATATATTTTCATTAATATTTTAATTTAATAGGTAGTTTTAATAAATTGCAAAATTATTATAAAAGGTAAGTTTAGCAAAGATTCGATAAATGTATGATTTACTAGTAAAAATGTTTGTTTATTCCATATATTTTTACATTCTGGGGTCGCGAAAAATTTCTCAGTCAAAATGGGGTAGCGAATTAAAAACTTTGAGCGCTACTGTAGATGAAAAAACGACGGTATCATGTATTTGATTGTTTTTATCATAAACATATAAATTATAGAATAAATTTAAATACTAATATTATAGCATTATAGGTACATTATCCATTTTTATTTAATATGATTTAGAAAACAAATTATTTTGAAAAACAATTTCCGTAGTAAATAATTACTATTTATATAGTGAAAATACTAGGTTAGTTTAGTCTATGATAATATTTTAACATTTCGAATTTCCATTATTATCAGTTTTGACCTAAAAATCAATTCATGAATAAAATAAATTATTTATATTATTTACATTAGGAGCTATTCGATATAGATTTTGTACATTTTTCATTCTTTTCCTTTGCCTTTAATTGTTTGGTTTAATTCAATTAAAGAGGAGAAATGGAGTAGAGAGATTATGCGGTAATTAATAATTAAACTTGACTAGACTTGTCTGTGGAAAGTTTATATATTACTAATGAGCCAAAATAGCCAGCATATATTTTCTTAATTATTAACCATATTCATTATTTAATATATAAGTAAAATTAAAAATCTATAAGGAAATTGAATTTTAAAAAGGTAAATAAGAAATGCATCTTAAGATATTTAACAATAATTTTATTAAACGATTTTTCTTGCCGACACTAGAAGGATTGTTTATATTTTAAGAGTGAATCAAAAAGAGTACCTTTACTTGATGCAAATAAATATACACACATATACTCATTTATATATATAGATATTATTTGTCTGAGACTACTGAGAATATAGTTACGAAGGCTTAGACTTCAACTTTAACCGTAGTTATAAATATTTTATTTTTAGCATAAAGTCTCAATAAAATAAATAGCCGGGGGTAGATAGCGGTCATTCGCCCCCACAGTACTCGATAGAGTGAATGGCGGGTACCTACCCCAGAATATTCATGAAATATATAAAAATAATATTTGAGCCTGTTAAAGCCGAAGTGGTTTAAGTCACATTAATTCATTTTGGGATAAAGAAACTTTTAGTAGGTATACTTGTTATAAGAAATTCCATTGTCTGCATATATTTTTGCTGCTTTCTGTTAGGTTATTAATGGAGTTAGGAAATGCACTACTTTTTCTCTAAATAGTTTGCCGTACACATAATACACATTTATGGACTTGACTCACATTTTTCAAAAAATGGACTTACACCACTTCGGCTTTAACAGGCTCAATTATAAAAAGGACTAAAGATGAAGGGAAAATTTTAATCTTGAAAAAATAAAATTATATAAATACGAATATACCGGGTGTATATAGGAAATTCTATGAAACAAATTTTCATTAGGCAATAGATTTGTCCCTAATAAATTTAGAACAAAAAAGTAAATACAAACGATGTTCAGAATTATAAGCTGCATCAAATTTATTAAATTTATTGATATTTTCCAGTGGGAGTATTATAAAAAGATAGATAAGAGCTAAAAATTAAAAATCAGACGAACGGTTTCATCAAATTTCAACAGTAAATTTCTTATATAGCAAAAAAAAATGAAATAAAATAAAAAAACAGACACCCTCTATATGTGTATATCTTGGATGAGATGGATGCGGCGCATCCCTAAAATTTCAAAACATTTAGAATATTTTCATACCGTGTCATAAAAAAATCTAATGCTAAGTAACAAAAAATTCTATGATGCCGTATTCGATGAAATTTGAAAAAAAGCAAAGAATAAAATAAAACTTAAAAAAATGAAGAGTACTTTTTGGGACAGCATCCCCTGGTTGAAAAGTCTTCGTCCGCCACTGGTGTAAATGTGTTTATTTGCTTCAAGCTGAAGATTCTCTGATTTACTCTTAAAATATAATTTTATTATAAAATTTACCAAAGAGATAATGATAAGATTGTCAAAACCTGTTAAGTAAATATTCTAATTATGAATTTTAATGTTGGAACTCGTGAGCAGGTTGATTTTTTTTTGCTATTATAACACGCAAGAAATGAGAATAATTAATGAAACTCAACTTGCAAACTATAAATATAGTATAACTTAATGAGAAGAATGAAATATGGGTCTAATCGCAGAGCTGATAGACATGCTGTTCTAATTCTTGGATATTTATTTATTTATGGGAAATTCGTTCCAATTGGACATGTTCAAAATCTAGTCCCGTTAGTGATTTCTGTAAATTTGTTTAATCTTGAGAGTCAAAGTTTAATTAAATAGAAGTGCACATATATCTTTGTTTATATTTATATTTAAAATATTTATTATGAATCAATATACATATATTTAGTTTAAAAGAAGTTATGACATATGTATTCTTATTAAATTTTCGATTTTTATTTACGAATAAATAACAATTAAAAATAGTAAAAAAATGACGGTAATAACAGGATATTAAACTTGATTATTATTTGTAAAAGGGGGAAAACTTAATTTGGGTGGAAAAATCCCATGACTGTTCCTCTTTTGGGCGATAACTCATGAACAGAAGCTTGCTGAAACATCGTTTTGGTGTCAAAAAATTGGTAATTCGAATTGCAACAAGTGGTTAGATATTGTAGATTTTGTTATCTTCAGTATTTCCATATGAAAATGCTGAAAATCAGAAAGGAATCAGTAAAAAATGCATTGTTACAAAAGGAGGTCTTAAAAGATTGTAGATAAATGAGCTGATTTTTGGCACAAGAAATAGTATTTAATTGAATCACATTTTTGTGCCAAGTTTCAGCTTTATATCTCAAAATGTTCAAGATTTCCCAACGTTATACTATAATTAAAAATATTAAAAAATAATTTTTAGTTAAAACTTTTGTTTAGTACCATTCAGCAGAAAAAGTCCCGTATTTTGAAAAAGTCTAACCTTTTATTTAATTACTGGAAAAATTTTACCATAAAATAATAAAATGATTTTAAATTATTTGTATATATTGGCTTAATTCACTCGATGCTCGCTTGAATTAGTAAACTGTGTATTATAAATTATTATAATATATTTTTAAGTTTGTAAATAAAAATGTTGTTCAAAAAATCGAGTTAAAATGAAATTTATTAAATGTTAACATTTGCGAATAATTTTTCAGTATATAAATTGTCTGTTATTTTCACCTCAAATAGTAATAAAAGAATAATTATATAATTTTTAAAGAATATGGTCCAATAGATAAATACAATGAGAAGTCATGAGACATCCATCCATCACAAAAGATTATTGATTAAATTAATTTATTTAAATTCTAAAATAAAATATAATATAAAAAAATGGGGAAAATGGGAACATTAAAAATTAATTTGTAAAGAACTTTATTTACTTTTCTCTACTGCTTTAAAATTATTCATAGTAGTTTAATAATACTTTTTATTTTCTAATTTTTCCTTCGTCCACTGCAATGATTTTAAAATTTAATTAATATTTATTAGTAGTGCTCTAGTAAGTAAGTAAGTATACAAGTTAGTTAAAAATGAATAAATTAAAAAATGATCACTAAATTATTGAAATATTTTTATGGAAAGACAACAGATAATTAAAATTCTTCAAATAAAATAAATTTTTGCTTATTTTTGAATTTTTTTTAGTTTCACCAAGTAGTATAAAATGTTGACTATATATGGATGTGAATGTATAATACTTTTAAGAGGGCAGGTTCCGTGAATGAGGCTAATGAAGCCCTCAAAATGCTAGAATTGTCTAATAATAAAGTTAATATAAGGATTAAGGGCTGTATTATTATATTATTATTATTATTATTATTATTATTTTTGAGGTGCTGATTGAGAAGTGGCTAAGGCGCTTGAGTTCGGATCGAGTTTTCTAGAGATCGAATCTTGCCTTTTAGTCAGAGTAATTCTCATATTTGTCAAAAATGCCTCACTAATTCAGGGGAAGGCAACGGGAAACCACCCCTGTGAAAATTATTTCCTAGGAAAATTACTTACAATGGAAAGAATACTCTCCATAGAATTGCCAGAGCTCGGAATCAAGAATGCGCTTGAAGAAGATATATTTTTTTTTTAATTTCAATATTTCACAATCATAATCCACTAAGTCTCAAATTTAATAAAAATAAGTTTAAAAAACAAATCAAATTTAGATTAATATATTGGTAAGTGGAGATTTTCGAATCCATATTTTTACCGGAAATTTGAGGACCCCTCAATTCATTAAGACAATTTATAGATAGCTGGGAGTTTTTTATGTATGTGAGCCATATTTCTAAAGTGGTAAGTTCCAGAATAATGAAAATTGAACATAAACTAAGTATTAGATAGAGAGGAAGGTAACTTCAAAGGTTTTAGTTAAAATCGCCAGAATGAAAGTACACTATTACTTATATGTTTTCAGGTCTTACGATTTTCTAAAAAACTGTTCTAATGTTTTGTTTTGTTTTTTAATCCCCTCTATTCAATACAAATTACATGATCAAAAAATTATTTGCTAAATATAAAAAAAATAATAGTTTTTCCCTCCTGAGATTCGAACATAAAAATTTCCAAAAAAATTTAAATAGCTTTGCTCACAAGTGATTTAATTGTGACATTCCTACAGATCATATAATTTGTCATAAAGACCAAAAATTATGAAAAAAAAAACTTCAAAATAGGTGGTACCCAATAGGAGACGAATTTTCATATCTGAATGCATTTTGGACATTTTTAGCTTCTTATTTTGTTTTATCTACTAAATTTCCTTAGTATTCTATATTGGAAATTCTTTATTGAGGGGAGGAAGGGGGGATTAAGTTTGTATAATAATGATTCGTAGTTATAAATGAATGAAATTAGATATGAATGATGTGATGAAATTGGGAGGGTTATAAATGCAGATGATTTTAAAAAAAATGGCAAAATCTTCCAAAAATACATTCTTTAATGGAAATTCGCAGTACCCAATAGGAGACGAATTTTCATATAAGAATGCATTTTGGACAATTTTAGTTTCTTATTTGTTTTATCTAAAAGATTTTGTTGTAAGGATATAAGCTGATACTTAATCCTAAATGTATTATTATAATGAAAATTCATTCTTTGTTGGGGATTATCTTAGTATATTATGATGTGATGACATTGTGAGGGAGATAAATAAATACAGGGAATTTAAAAAAATGGCAAAATCATACAAAATACATTCTGTGATGAAAATTAGCCCATTGTCGGGAACTATATTCATTTTATGATGATTTGTTTTGTAATGATAAATGAAATAGGTGAACAAATTGATGGAAATGTGAGGGGGCAGAAATAGAGGTAACTTAAAAAAATGACAATTCGCGTCTTGTGGGGAACTATATTTATATTATTATGATTTGATTTGTACTGATAAATGAATTAAGTGAATATTTATTTAGATATGATGTGATGACATTGTGAGGGACAGAAATATAGAGATCTTAAAAAAATGACAAAATCATTCAAAATGCATTCAGTCAAGAAAATTCACCCCTTGTTATTTTGTAATGATTTGTATTAATTAATGAATAAAATGAATGTTTTTAGATATGATGTGATGAAGGTTTTAGGGCCATGAATACAGGGAATTTAAGAAAATCGTCCAAAATAGACATTCTTTATTGGAAATTATCCCTGGGAGATGAAGACGATTATTATTTTATGAAGATTTGTTTTGTATTGCTAAATGAATGAAGTAGATATTTGTTTAGCTGTGAGTAAGTTTTGAGGTTAGAACGGTGGAGTTGAGGGAATATTATTTTGTTTTATCTACTAAATTTCCTTAATATTCTATATTGGAAATTCTTTTTTTTTTTTTGGGGGGGGGGAAGAAGGGGTGATTAAGTTTGTATAATATTGATTCGTAGTTATAAATGAATGAAATTAATTTCTATTTAGATATGAATGATCTGATGAAATTAGGAGGGTTATAAATGCAGATGTTAAAAAATGGCAAATTCGTCCAAAATACATTCTTTAATGGAAATTCGCGGTACCCAATAGGAGACGAATTTTCATATAAGAATACATTTTGGACAATTTTAGCTTATTTGTTTTATCTAAAAGAATTTGTTGTAAGCATATAAGCTGATACTTAATCCTAAATGTATTATTATAATGAAAATTCGTTCTTTGTTGGGGATTATCTTAGTATATTATGATGTGATGACATTGTGAGGGAGATAAATAAATACAAAGAATTTAAAAAAAATGACAAAATCATCCAAATGCATTCTGTGATGAAAAATTGGGGACTATTTTTATTTTATGATTATTTGTTTTGTATTGATAGATGAATCAGGTGAATAAATTGATGGAAATGTGGGGGGGGGCAGAAATAGAAGGAACTTAAAAAAATGACAAAATCATTCAAAATACATTTTGTGATGAAAATTCGCCCCTTGTCGTGAACTATATTCATTTTATGATGATTTGTTTTGTTTTGATAAATGAATGAGGGGAATGTTTATTTAGATATGACATTGTGAGGGTCAGAAATATAGAGAATTAAAAAAAAAACATGATAAAATTGTCTAAAATACATTCTGTGATGAAATTCAGCCCTTGTTTAGAACTATATTTATATTATTATGATTTATTTTGTACTGATAAATGAATTAAGTGAATATTTAATTAGATATGATGTGATGACATTGTGAGGGTCAGAAATATCGAGATCTTAAAAAAATGACAAAATGCATTCAGTCAAGAAAATTCGCCCCTTGTTATTTTGTAATGATTTGTATTAATCAATGAATAAAATGAATATTTTTAGATATGATGTGATTAAGGTTTGAGGGCCATGAATACAAGGAATTTAAGAAAATCGTCCAAAATAGACATTCTTTAATGGAAAATTTCCCCGGGGAGATGAAGTCGATCATTATTTTATGAAGATTTGTTTTGTATTGCTAACTGAATGAAGTAGATATTTATTTAGCTGGGAGTAAGTTTTGAGGTTAGAACGGTGGAGTTGAGGGAACCAACCTGTCGGGTGTCGGTTCCATCGCTGGTTGGATCATTGAAATTATCCAAGACTCCGCCGCCGTTTGTCTGCCATTTCCGATAATAATGATGATCATCCATGGTGCTGGAACTTTTCGGGTTTTTGGAGGAGCTGCTTGATGGATAGGCTACTTCGATCTCTTGAGCCTCCTCCTCCGCCACTTGGTTGGTGGATTTATGTGAAAAAAAACGAGTTAACGAATTCCACATTCACTAAATTGCACATAGACACATTAAATAATACACACTGAGGCACAATGAAGCATTAGGAGGGTTCTTTCTTGTCATTGAAGATTAAGACACCACACGCCACCTTGACAGCCCACCAGAAAGAGCTTTCGAGAATAAAATACACTTGTATCGATTAAGTAAACAAGAAAATACGTGAGACATCATTAACAAGAATTAATTAGAAAACGAAATACAAAGTTAAGAAAAAAATTTCATTGAAATTTAATATAAAAATATATCTATTTGTATTATGTTTGTATCAGTCAAGTTTAAAGAACGATGCATCACCCATCGTTTTAACCCGATCGAGACCAAGTGAGTCAGATAAGAAGAACAAGAGGAGAGGCGGCAGTGCAGGCTAATATCAACAAAAATCAAGGACAAATTCAAAAGAAAAGAAAAAAATAATAAAAATTTAACACTTAGTAAACATATTAGTATTTATATTATTTAAAATATAACAAATGTTCAATTTATACAGATTGTCTTTATTTTTATTAAAATAAAACTTTTCAAAATATGATTAAATTAAAATTGATTTAAAGTTTTTACTGCTATCTAGCGTCGAGCTTACAAACTAATAAAATGCGGGCTTATATAAAGTTTGAAAGCGTTTTGAGTTGGAGTCTAATGCGCGCTGAAAGAGGGTGCTTTTGATATCGCCTCTACTGCTGAGTGCTATGTTTATATATTCTTCTAACACAGCCGATATTTAATGTGTAGTAAATACAATAAAGTGCGCAATAAAACGCCTAAAGAAAATATTACTGATTTGATCCTTTAGTTGATGAGTTGTTTATGGGTTGAAATAAGCTATTTTTATTTCCTTTCTAATAGGAAAATTTCACTAGAATGCTTGAAGCTTCAACATCTATTCCTATAGTCGTTTTCAGTGCACTATAGCAGCGGTCGGCAGCCTTTTAGATATTGTAGACGACTAAATTCACAATTTAAAATTTCGCGGACCCTTAACATAATTTTTAAAAAGACAAATTATTTACGAGAATTGAGTATGATATACATTTATATTTATTTATATATTGATAATTTTAATTGTATATATTTGACGGTTTGTTACTATTTCTATGCCACTGGCCGAGTAGGGGGTACGCCTTTTAGGTAGAAGTTTTGCAAGTAACAGTAGTATTTTGTAAGAAATCAATTCGCAATATATTGTTGTTGTACTATTTTACATACAATAGTACAGCTAAAATAAAATTTATTTTTTAGTTAAAAGTTTTATTAAATGAGCTCAGTGAATTTAAATAATATATGGTATGTATTTCTTTGCGGATCATTAAAATTATGCCACGGACCACCGGTTGCCGACCGCTCCTCTAGAGGAAGATAAACCTTATATAGACGAAAGTCAGAGATATAGTTAACGAGTAACATAAACATATTAACCCATAAGAATAGGTTTGTTTACTTTTTATTCCTCGTTAACAAATGCCCCAAGAAGTGAAGTGGTTTCCTATTGATATTATATGGTGATTTTAAGTGAAATTATTAATTTTAACATATATATCCGAAGAGAGATACTATGCTATCTATGCCTATCGTGATTTTTGACAATAGTAAAAACATCATGCAATTGTTTATTCAAGAATTATTTTTAGAATTAGGCAAAGATTGAAATTATAAATAGGATTTTCTTTTCTTTTAATAAAATAATTTTTTTTTAATATAATAACATTAAAATTTAAGTTTGGGCTTCTTTTTAGCGCCATTCAACAAACCTAATAAATTGCGCTTATCTAAAGTTATTTAGTGTTTTTTGTTGGGTTTCTGTGCGTTCTGAGAACATATAGTGGGACTTATTTAGGTTTCTAACTCAACGTTTAGTGCGCACTGAGTTCACTAAATTGTGTATCAAAAATAATACAACGAAAAACGCTATGTTTTCTATAAGCTATGAGATCAAAAACCTTATAATTATAATCGAATAGTTTTCTAAGCATTTGATTCAATCGCGAATCAAATGTAGGTGATTTTTGTCAAATATTGAGTGAAAATAATATCTGAACTTTATATATTTCTAACTTGAAATAATGATGTTAAATAAATTTATAATTATAGTAAACATCGTGAAACTTCTATTTAAAGAGATAATAGTTACAAGTCAGCAATATTAAATTTATATAAAGTAGGTAGGTATATTTTAATTTTTGGATATAAAATTTTCAAAATATGATTAAATGAAAATTGATTTTAAAGTTTGTACTTCTATCTAGTGACACATATTAAAACTAATAAATTGCGGGTTTATTTAAAACGTCCGTAAGTTTTATTTTTCTGTTGAACTCCAATGCACATTGAAAGAGAGAGTGATGGCCTTATTTCCCATATAACTTAGTGGTATGAGATAAATATAATTCTTTTAAAAAACAATTCCAAAATATTTGGAAATTGAATGCATTTTTTATATTTTTTTTATAAAAAAACTGAATCTATTCAATACAATAATACAATTATATATTTTTTAATACTTAGTAGTTTCCTTAGGTTCCTGTTTTTAAAACTAACTCAATCGATACTTGTTTGTTTTTTTTGTTTTTTATTTTGATCTTCTCACGAAACCACTTTCCAGCATAATGCAATCGAAAAACTGTGTTTAAGAAAGTTAGCACAAAATCACGCAAAAGAAAACGCTATCAAAGAATTTTCCTTTAAGATTAAAAAGCCTTATTTAGTTAATAGCAAACAAATGATAGTTCAAGAGATATTTATTATCATTAGAAATATATATATCAAGAATAAATATCACTTAAGAAAGTTCTAATCGTCCAAAGGAAAACGCTATTAGATTATTTTTTTAGCTATTTAATTCATTCGAGCTTGAACCTCCGACTGGATTAGTCCTACGAAATTCGATCTATTTCTAATCTAATCCTGCTCGGGAAATAAAGCTTAAGTTTATTTATATAAAATATTATAATATTTAAAAATATTTTATGCATTACTATGTAGTGAATTACTTTATTTTCTCAATTTGATTATTACTTACGATTGATATAACTCAACAAAAATGAAAACGCTGTGTGAATCTGTTATCCAAACCACCAATGAACCAAACATGGAGGAAACCACCTCGAGTTCAGTCGACTGGCAAGTAGTAAAAAAACGAAAATTCAACGAAAATCCAACCAAGTACCCTACGTTCAAGAGAAATTTAAAGAATTTTAAAATGGTAATCTTCACTTTTGTGCCATTTTTAAAATTCGGAGTTATCGGCCGTGGGTTTAAATAAACTTGTCTTTTTAATAATAAAATCATTTATTCAATACTAATAAGATAATAATTACTTTCCGCGTCTTGGACTCCTGGAGCGAGCCTTTCTTATTACGCCCAGAGCTTTAGTAATTGAAAAGATGAATTTATTTCAAAACTGAAGACGGTATTAACAATTTGATTAATTCATAATAATAATAATCAGAAAAATAATCCTAATAAATAATGTGTGATATCGGAGGGGACTGTCTCTGTTTTTTAATAAAATAACAAATAATTTTTACTAACGGTTTTAATACTAAAATTATTTATTTAAAAATATTAATACTATAATATAGCTTTGCTCTGTCCACTTGAGTCTTGGATCCGTCGTAGCCAGCCCAAGGCTTTTTGTATATAATATATATTTTTTCTTAAATTACTAATTTATCTATTTGTAATTTTATATAATCATAGTACATTTAAATATATTAAATTATAATGTTAAAATATATAGCAATACTATGGACTGAATGAACTTGTTGAATCCATTATCCATAACAAATGGCTCGCTCAGGCTTGCGATCCAGGCTCTTGATATAACACCAAAAGAATTATAAATGAGAAAGAAAACAATCTTATTTTATCAATTTCATCTATTGGAAGATTCACATTACCTATCTAATATAACAAAATAGAATTTCATTAAGAAATTTCAAGTATAAATGAAATATTAAGAAAACATTTACTTTTTTCTCTCGGGCAGCGATTCGCTGAGTAACATCAAAAAGGTTTTATTTTTCTCCTCATCACATATGCAATTAAATGTAACGAGATTTCATATCTATGGAATATTTCCTGTCATCTTTTATATCAAATAATTATTATTTGGAAATTTTCATTTTTAAGGGTAGTTTATATGAAGTCTAATTTTAAAAAACGCTCATTACTCCTTTGAAATAATTTTTAAAAATATGAAATTAATAAATATTATAAAACAATCGATTATTAATAATTAGATTCAATTTGAACGAAATCGGTTAAGTAGTTTTTGAGAAAACGGTCAAAAACCCCGAAAACCGTCTATGAAAGGCCGTTTTAGAAGCCTTTGAAAATTCACCTCCATGTCACAAGTCAATGTTTCGTTTCATATGAACTTTTAACCCTTTTTTCCGAGGGTATTTTTTTAAGGACGAAAAACATCGATTTGTAAACGGTTTTCGGGGTTTTTGACCATTTTCTCAAAAACTACTTAACCGATTTCGTTCAAAATTAAATCTAATTATTAATAATTGATTGTTTTATAATATTTATTAGTTTCATATTTTTAAAAATTAGTTCAAAGGAGTAATGAGCGTTTTTTTTTAAATTTTACTCCTAATAAACTACCCTTAAAAATAAAAATTTCCAAATAATAATTATTTGATATAAAAGATAAAAAAAAATATTCAATAGATATGAAATTTCAATACATTCAATTGCATATATGATGAGGAAAAAATAAAACCTTTTGGCATTTCTAGTTGATTCAGTCCCGGAGAGAAGAAATTGAATCTTTTCATAAAATTTCTTTTAATGTGCAAAATTCTTAATCAAAATGATATTTTCTTATATTAGAATAGTTCTGTGAACCTCCAGATAGTTGAAATTGATAAAATAATAATGATTTATAATTATTTTAGTTTGTTTTAACGAGACGTTGGTTGGGACGTCCATTATTTATTTTGGATTCATGAAGTCCATTCACTTGACACTATTGAAATATCTTTTAACATATTAAAATTTAATCATTTAAATGTATAAATAAATAAAATAATTTAAATAAACGATTATAAATACATCAACAGCAATGAGCCTGGCGTCTACGAGAAGCGTCAGACACTGGTACAAAGAAGTTAAATAATTAAAAGCGTTAAGACAAGTTTAATTAAAATGGATTTAAAAGCATTAATTGTCTTTAAAAGCTCACTTATTAATATATTTTTTCAATGACAAATTACAGATTTTTATGTTGGGCTACTAAATATTTGAAAACTAACCCTTCTTCAGTTGCTAATTCCATTGACGAGAGACTCTCTCAGAATCAACTTGTAATGTAATTACAATTTTAAAACTATATTC
Organism: Forficula auricularia; assembly: GCA_024734495.1. Classification (NCBI taxonomy): domain Eukaryota; kingdom Metazoa; phylum Arthropoda; class Insecta; order Dermaptera; family Forficulidae; genus Forficula; species Forficula auricularia. The sequence continues at coordinate 739,743 of JALMQS010000075.1, forward strand.
ATATACAATACGAAACTTATTTTGCTATCATGTGTGAATAAAATGTTATTCAATATTTTTTTTTTAAAAGATAAACATACTATTTTTTTTGTTGATAGGTCAATAGTCTATATTAAAAACTTTAGTCTCAAGTTAATTAAAAATTAGACATTAAGCAGAAGATATTTTCTTAACTGTTATTCTAGGGAAAAAAGTTTACTTTAATTTTTAATATTACCTTTGCATATTTTATTCTTTTTATTTTTTTATTTTAATTCACTTACATCTAGTAAAGCAGAATACTAAAGATTAAATCGAGGGAAATCTGATAACTAAAGCAATAATATTCTAAAGACACATTTTTGAATTTCTCTACTTTTATAGATAGTATTGATCAAATAAAATTTTATAGATATTAATTTTTATTTAATTAAATTTTTTTCCTGGTTTGAATTTCAATGCTCTATTAAAATTAGACTCTGAAATTAAAAGTAGTGAATTCTTCACAAACCTCGAAGACCTTTTTAAAATTATTTAATCTATATTTAAATGATGTAATATGTAAAATATAAAATCATGGGTATAATATAAAAATAATATTTAAAAAAAATTTATTATCACTATCTAAATTTGTTATAAAAAAATAAAATTTATATATAATTATATTTATATATTTAGTTTATATACATTCATAAATAAAATTTTAGTCTATATATTACTTAATACAAAAAAAAAATCAATTTTTTATTCAGTGACATCCACAACTTTTTACAACGATATCTTTGAATTTTCGTAATATTACATTTACATCATCGGAAAAATATAATAGTGATATTGGAGCGAGTTTTGTCGGTACACAGCACGGTTTAGGTACCTGAAAAAAAAACAGAAAAAGATTTAAAAAGTAATATTCGTATAAATTTTAAGTTCTTAAATAAATATAACAAGACACTTAAGAGATAAATTCCATGGATAGCCGAAATAAATATTTGTAAAAATTGAAATTTGTCAGTAAATAAAATTACTTTTTTATAGACCATTTATTAAATTACTTAGTCAATCATGAAAAACGCTTTTCCAAAATTCATTTAAAATATTTATCATACTGTTCATTATGATTTATGGATAAATATTTTTGGAAAATAATTTTTTCAACTTATTTATTTATTTATACCTATAATAAAAATTGTAATCACTCTTTTAAACGAGACTTTCATAAGGAGTGAGTCCACTTTTGGAGAACTTGGAAATTCACGAAAATTCTTATCCAATGAATTAGATTTATTACTTTTAGTACAAAACGTTTTATTCCTTGCTTCGGTTTTCATTATAGAATAATAAGTATAATCATATTATCATCATTAATTTTGACGCTCTCATTATTTTATATTTAGTATTTTATTTAATATAATTCTTGATATTAGTTTATAAATTTTTACAATTACTAATCAGGAAGTTCTTGATAAAATTACAGGAAAAAACTGAGGAAGAGAAGACCTCAGAGGATTGTTAATGGAAATTTTTGAGGGTGAAGTGAGAAAAAACAAGAAAGAGAAAGACCGAGATTGGAGTATTTTCCACGGATAATGAAAAATTTGGGATGTGGGACTTTTAGAGAAGTGAATGATTGGCATGGAATAGAGTCGAGTCTCCACTCGAGGATATTCGTTCCGTCAAACCAATCTTGGTGGTCATGTAGATACTGTCTCGAAACACGAACACAGTACCAGATGTTCCCCCTGGTTTGTATATGTTCGCCGTTTGGATGAGGAACCTGCGACATGAGATTTTTGTATGCCGACAATCGTAGAACTCGAGAAAAATGTCTCGAGACACGTGTTCCGCGACAAAAGTCCCTAAGTGTGTACTATAGTACACTTTAGGAATGTATTCTCGATAATGATATTTTTTTAAAAATTGACATAATGATGCACTTACTGTCTAAATTAGCTTTAAGGTCAGAAGTCATTAATAAAATTAAAAAATAAATGAAAATTAACTAAAATATGGAGAATTGATGGAAGGATTGTTGGAAGGCAGCCCAACCAAAACAGATTGAAAAAGTAGTGAATAAAATATTTTACTAACCGTTCCAGCTTTGACAAGATGCACAAGCGTTTGTACAATGGCATGATTTGTCGCATTCATATGCGCATTCAATGGGAAATTACATTCCCCAAGACAATAGTAAGCAGCGAATCCAGCTGGTGCAATCACCCACTCCTCCCAATTCAGCTCTTTGAAACTTACGTAAAGATTTTGAATACGACAATGCCCTTTCCCTTGGGCTTGCCAACGACTTGTATCACGAAGCTCTAAAAATCATAATAATAATAAAGGGGGAAGTGTTAATAATATCGGTACCTTGTCACATCAATATAATTTATTGTTTTAACATTAAGTCTCTTTGCCACTACCCCCGAAAGAGGGATGGGATATGGAAACCTAAGACACGTCGTGTGGTTAAAACATGTCAAATTTTTGTACAGCGCAGTAAAGTGATTTTTAATAAATAATATAATATACTACTACCTATTAATAATTAAATTTTTCACGAGCTTTTACTCCATTATCCACTGAGATTCCATCTATACTCTTCTTCCATTGAAATTATTGTATAAAAAAATACTTGGTAGGTTTCACATTAAGATATAGAAAAATAAAACGAATTTATTTTTATATCTTAATGTGAAACCTACCAAGTATTTTTTTATACAATAATTTTAAAAATGTTTCACCAAGTACCAACACCAAATTCCTCAAAAACTCTTCCATTTATCACTCAGGATCCAACAAAGTAATTGTGCAAAATAAGTTAGGTACAAATCAGCTAGATTTCGGTATTTTGATTTTTTTACCCCCCCCCCCCCCCCCCCCCCCTTGTTTAGAACATCTCTGTTTTTTCATTTATTCCGTATTGATTCTACAGAATAACTGTACAAAATTTGGCAAGATTTAATTTTATCAATTTTTCTCCCATTTCGAATAAATGTTTTTTGTCCTGTTTATTTTACAGATAATAAAGTGTCACTGTTCAAAATTTAGTCCATATCTGACAAAAATTTAATGATTTTATTTTATTTTTTTATCCATCAAAACCATAAACAAACAGCAAACGTAAAGTTCACGTGAACCGATTTCAAGCAAGATCGACTGAGGACTTCGTTTTAGTATATAATAGCTAAATATAAAATATCGTTTTGAAATTCATATTAGTTTTTGTGGTAAAGCGCACATGAGATTTTGACTACAAAGTCACCTACCCACCTACTAACAGATTTCAAAATATAATTAATACCTCCAAAAATATTACGTTTGTGTAGTTTATTATATGAAAATTTTTCGTAGGCCTTAATGCCGTGTATTTACTCAATTGTTTTATCAAATTGAATTAGTATATTTTGAGAAATTTCAAAAAACACCACTTTCCTCATGTACGATTTCAATACAATCCCATATTGCCTATCATAAAGTAATAAATTAAAATTAAAATAAGTAAATATATAAATGTAAAATGAAATCAATTACCTTCAAATGGGGTTCTTTCATTCATGTCACTGCTATATTTCTTTTTGCGTTTAAGAAATACTTCACGTCGTTGTCGTATTAAAACATTATCCCGTTTTACTTGTGCTGGTTTCACTTTAAAATATCCAACAAGAAATGGTTGACGATTCATATTCTCTTTTTCGTTAATTGTCAATATCAATCCAGCCTTGTCAGGTTTGATTTCGTGTCCTAAATCAGAAAAAGGACAAAATTTAAAAGTTAGTGGAAAGATTATATTAATCTGAAATTATGTTGCCTAAATATTAACGGAAGGAATAAGTAAACCTTTTCATGATAAGGGACGTAGTGAATTACTTTTAAAATTGTTATTAAACGTCCACTATTAATTAGATTAGAATAAAAATGTAATTTTACAAAAAACTTTATATAAACATTCTTAAGGCATAGATGAAAGATAAAATTGTAGCCGATATCGGTGTGGTCGTTTAATTCGAAAGATGTATTTATTAAAAGCCCTCTGCCCTGAATAATGATATAGCAGTGAAGGTCTGAAATGTCGACGGAAGGCTATATAAATAATATGCGACACCGAGATGTGGGCCTCACTTTTATTTTCCATCTATACCTAAATAATATAAAATCTAACGGTGTCTCCATCTTCACATTTATATTTTTGAGAGTTCGTTTCTGAATTGGATCTAGAGTGGCAAGAGAATTAAATGCTTGGAGGCCCCTCTCCACAGATGCGAGCCGTATTCGAGACAAGGGCTGATTCGGGCCTTGTAGAGGGTGAGAAGGTGCAGGGGTGTGAAAAAGCGCCTGGACCTGAATAAGCTATTATTATAAATACTTGACTGAGATTTGTTCATACATTCACAGCAAAACTAAACCATATCTATTTTTTAAAATTTAATCGTTCTTTAAGTCTCTGCTGGCTCTCTGCGCTCAATTTGCGCCCAGGCTAAGAAGCCAATTTTCCTTGCTGCGGATTTCGCCACAGAGGAAATATGTTCATTCAAAGACAGGTCAGATGCGACTGAGACCACCAAAAACGACAGCTTGTCGCACATCTTCAGGGTATTCGAACCAAAAAGAATGTCAGGGAAATTTTTATTTTCGTGCCTAGAAATTCGACAACGTTGAGTCTTGTAAGCTATCGGAAACCAGGCACAGAGTCATACAACCAAAGAAACCCAAAGACAGAAAAATTATGATTTCAAATGATTATATCTTCAAGTTATTGACATTTTTAAATAAATTAAACAAAAAAATCTAAGTGAATTCAATACTTCGGCCTCCCAGATGTACCAAGTAATAAGCAAAAATCTTCTTGAAAAATTAAATTTAGGGAACGAAGAAAAGATTATTTTTATTATAGACAAAAGGATATGCCGGGGTTCGAACCCGGGTTCTTCGCATGTGTACTGCGATGCTTTGTCATAAGAGCTTTAGCTCCTATATCCTCTTATCCAATGATCCCCGAACCCAAACTAATACCTAATGTCTATATAAATTATAGAATGTCTTTAATCTCTTCCTTGTTCATTTTTGCAGCGTTGGCCTTGATTAATTAATTAAACAATTATCTTGAAAATATTTGAGAATTTCAATATACAGGACACCCCGTCCCGTATAATACATGAGTATTTCATTCCCTCAAATATCTTCAATTTTATTTGTTTATTCATATTTAAAATGTCTGAAAGGAGAAGAAATTTCATTAACAAGCATTGATGTGTCGTCGGTGTGTCTAGATTCTGATACATAAGATAGCTCAAAAATGAAAAATTATAGAAAGTTCGTTTTTGGCCTAAAATGCATGTATTTAAAAAAGAAAAATTAATTAGATTTTTGGCTGTCTTGTAGTTTTAAAACTTTCGATTCAAAAATTCAGAAAAAAATTATGATCTTTATGTGAGGTGCTCTAAAATGGATATACTTAATAATTTAAACTTTGGCCGGAAGGTCTGTATTAATAAGCTGCTAAGTTTCAGCTTTCCAGCTCACAACTGTTCATTGACAAAAAAATGTCAAATCTTCAAAATTTATGTAAAGCGTATACCGAGTCTTGAAATTTTTTTACATTTTCCTCTAATTTATTCATAAAATTTAAAAATTATTTTAATATTATAAATCATATTATTTTGGAAAGATGATGAATGTGTATGTGAATATGGCTGTGTGTGTTGTTAATATTTTCTTCCCGACAGAAATCGTCAAATAAAGTAAACGTCTCGGGAAGCAATTGAACTTAATTTATCCGGCAACCTACACAATTTCATACTCGATTTTTAGAATAGCTCTGTTTTTTATATCTTTTTTTTTTACAAACACACTCAGTTTACATAGAGTGAGACCAAGAGATAATTAATTAATTAAGAAGCTTTAGCTTTTCCATCTTTAATTTAGATTCAGATTTTTAAAATGAATTAATGAAAATTATTTATTTTAAAACAGGATGTGTTAATTTTTTTACTTATTCATGTTTAGATGTCTGAAACGTAGTGAAAAATAATTTTCAACCATGATTTTTTCGTTCTGTTTCGCACGATAACCGAAAAAATTCTTCCTTATACCTACTATAATATTTGTATCTAAAACAAAGGATTGGTTAGATTTTGACTTTCTAGTTTCAGAAACTGTGAAAATGTAGAAAATCAGAAAAGTAACAAAATATAACTTTTTTCAAGTCTAGGTACGACCCCTGTAAATTTTGTGCATTTGATAGTTTTTTTTTCTTCTCAGAACAACTATAAAATCAGAAACTTATATAAATTCACAATCATTAGTATTTATTTTGTTAAAATAAATCAATATTTAACTATTTACCCTTTTGGAGTATAAGTTAAATTTTGGTCCAAAGTTGCAATATATTACTTAATATCAATGTACAGTATGTGCCAATTTTTAGCTAATTAGCTTCAATTTTTAAAGAACTCTCGGTAAAATAATTTTATATTTGTCTGTTTTTCAACTGGTTCAAGAATACCTCCAATTGAATTAATTCTTCGTAATAGAAAAATAAAAATAGTGGTATGAGAAAGAACTTTCTATGAGCTATCGTTCAAGTGTATTAATAAATCGGAATTCAGACACAAATACACACAAACAAAAAAAAATGATTGAAAATTATTTTTCCAAACGTTTTAAACAGAAATGGGTTATTAAGAATTTTGTTTATACAAATCTCCAAGTATATTGGAAAGCCAAAAAAGCTGAAATTTTCAAGGAAAGAGATGACTTCTTTTGAAAGACTAAGTGAATTAAAAAAATTGATCCTTTTTAATGGAAGTTTAAGACTCAAAATTTAGATTTTTTTAAGGACATATTTTGTATATTGAATCAATTATAAATGATAAGATTCCTCATGTATCATTTATAACAATAACTTATTCTTTTCAAAGGAAAGAGTTAATTTTTTTCCTTTTAGTATGTCGCGTCGTTCAGCTTCCTAGATTTTCAGGCCCTATTCTTTATAATTTTAATTCGTCAATTTAATTTATTAATTACCATTTACAAAGGAATTATTATACCTGATTTCAAGATAGTTTTTTAAGAATTAGTAGGTTACCTGGATGCCCAGCTGGATGCACAGCCACATAGAGTCCTTGATTATTTTCAGGGGTGAGTATCCAAACACTTAGTATTTGAGTGGCGTTTAATGTGATCCAACCCTCAGCTCCCGGGGTTGTCTGTACTTCTGCTACTTTCGTCATTTTCGCTGATTCACCATCCTCCAAAGAGGTCATTTGATAAACAGTCACTATGTACGATTCTTCTCGAGATTCCTTTATGAGAAACAGAAAAAAAAAATTAAATTAAATTTTAAATTGCAGGAACAGATAAAATCTTTTTTTAAGACTCGGTAAGCTTTTTATGCAAATTTTAATGATTTGGTAATTTTTGTTTTGTCAGCCAACAGTTTGACCGAGAAAGCGATAATTTGGTAGAATGGTTAAATTGGTTCAAACAAACTTGGGTGCTAAATTTCAGCTCAATTGCTACAATCTTATGATAGTTTTCCATAGAATAATAGGACTTATTATTATTTTCTGCATATTTCAGAAAGCATAAAATCTACTCACTTTTTCCGTTTTGGAAATAAAAACATTTTGAAAAGAGAACAAACTTTATATTATCTTTAGATCTGTTAGATACACAATCACGTTTGAGAATTATATTTTTCTTGCAGACAAATATGCAAAACATTAAAAAACAAACAAAAAAATCTTTGCCACGGGGACCTTAAAACGCAAAGATCTGCAAAATCTTGGCTTTAAATTATTTCATTTACTACATGTAGAGAGTCCCTTTTCTATTTGTTGTTAAATAATGGAAATAAAACAATATAATTAATAAATTATCATGAACTTTTGTTCATTTTTGAAAAAAAGAGTTCTTCACTTAATACAAATGATTGATGCATCACTAGCATGGGACGGCGGAACCGTGGGGTCAGGGGGTCAGCTGATCCTATGGGAATTTGTCTACGGGGTCAAGGGGGGTCAGCGGACCTCCTAAAGAAAGAAATTTTACTGTTACTTTACCCAAAATCAACTTTGTTGCCAAATTGTTGGTTGTAAAATTAATATTATACGCATGCGCCAGCTGCGCTTCACCATCTCTGGTTCCTCTTTCATTCTTCCACAGTTCATGACACAAGACACACTGCGTTGTCACGTCAGATTTATTCTCTTCTCTGTTATTGTTTGAAACGACTTTTTTCTTGTAGCAGTGGAGTTTTCCTGCGAGCAATAGGCCTATACTGTTTAGTTTGCTTGTATTTTTTATGTCAATACTGTCATGAAGCGGCAGTTTATCACAGACGTCTTCCATCGTGGTGCTAAGTGTAAGCGTTCAGACAAACCGTCTAGTGAATGTACTGAATCAATTGAAGCTGAAGTAAACAATGATGCCAGTACCAGCACGAGTACAAACATGGAGGACCTATCTCTTTCTATTAACCAAGGTAAAAAAGAGCTTATTCAGTTTCAACCTACTGATCTAAAGTTTCCTAAAACACTCATAAGTGGTGCTCAAAGATCGTTTAAGGCTGAGTGGTTTAAAATATGGCCTTGGCTGCATTGGGACGTTGATTCAGAAGCCGCTAAATGTTTTCTTTGCTTGCAAGCTAAAGAACTTAATTTAAAAATCATGTCAAAGTATAAAGGTGATAAGGCTTTTACTGTTTTGGGGTTTGTTAACTGGAAAAAAGCAACAGAACGATTTAATAAGCACGAGGAAAGTGAATGCCATGGAGAATCTGTAAAGGCACTTGCTAATTATAATAAAACACCAATAATTGCTAAAGTTTCTGTTCAAGCAGCAAGGCAAATGGAAACCGCAAAAAAGCATTGTTAACTATAATATCCAGCATTAAATACTTGGCATATCGTGGGTTAGCTTTAAGAGGTGACATGGATAAAGATGGAAGTTTATTTGATCTGTTACAACTGAGGAGTAATGAAATACCAGAGCTAAAAGTTTGGTTGGAAAAAAAACGAAACTGGCTTTCACTTGACATCCAGAACGAAATTCTGCAGCTTTTAGCTTCCGATTTAGTAAATCATATACAGAAAAAGATCAAAGAAAGCCAGTATTATTCGCTAATTATTGATGAAATAACAGATGTATCAACTAAAGAGCAAGTATGTATATCGTTGAGACACGTTAGCAACGATAAACTTGAAGTTTCAGAGGATTTCATAGGATTGTACGAATCTGCTTCTGTTACAGGAAACTCCTTGGCAAATATTATTTTTGATGTCCTATTAAGATTAGATATACCACTTGAAAACTGCCGGGGACAATGTTATGATGGGGCAAGTAACATGAAAGGTTCTATGAATGGGGCGCAAGCAATTGTAAAAGAGAAAGAGTCTCGTGCGACATACATTCACTGCTTTAATCATTCTTTGAATTTGGCCCTAGTGGATGGAACAGAAGCTGTGCCAGAGTTTTCAGCTGTATTGGAAAACGTCCACACTCTTGCTAAGTTCTTCAAGGAATCTCCAATAAGAACAAATATTTTTATCCAACACAAAGTGGAAGAAGATCCGTCGCTGGTAAAAAATAAAAAACTTAAGCCTTTGTGTCCAACAAGATGGACTGTTCGATGTAAATCAGTTAAGTCAGTAAGTAAACAATATGAAACAATATTATCTGTGTTGGACAGCCTCAAAATTAAAGAGGCTGTAGCGAGTGGTTTACTGAGTTATTTTGAGAAAACTAGCAGTCTCTTTTATCTCGAACTATCCGTATTGGTGTTTGGTATTTCAGAAGAACTAGCCAAGAAACTTCCGATGGCAAACATAAGCATATCCTACGCCATGACTGAAGTCGAGCGTGTCCAAAAAAATCTTCAAGAACTAAGAACAGAAGTCAAATTTTTTGAGTTATGGACTGAAGTGAAGAAACGAGCTGAAGAAATGGACTTAGCACCACTTAGTCTCCCTAGAATCAGAAAACCTCAAAAACGCTTAGAACAAACTGTTACACCCATTCCACCTTCATCTTTCTCATGCCCAGAATATTTACTACGGAAGAGCTACTACGCTGTTCTGGATAACTTAAAAGGTGAAATTGAGTCACGCTTCCAGCAACCAGGAGTTTCTGTTTTTAAGGACATTGAGACGTTGCTGTTGAGATCGTCTCACGGAGACTGAGGATGTTAAGGAAGAAATGAACAATGTTGTTGATCACTTCAAAAATGACTTGAGTGTGAACAAGCTACAGCGACAACTTCCTATGTTGCCAGATACTATAGAAGTCAAAGAAATTGAAGAACTGCGTGACCTGGTTAATATCATACAACACCAGCCTCAAACCAGACGGTTATTTTCGGAAATATCGACTTGCATAAAACTTCTCCTTGTTTTGCCGGCTTCTTCAGCTACAGCTGAACGAACATTTTCAAATCTGAGAAGGCTCAAAACTTGGTTGAGGTCGACAATGTCACAAAAAAGACTAAACCATTTAAGTGTGTTGTCAGTTCATCGAGATCTTGCCAAAAACATTTCTGAATTGGCTATTGCTAAGAAGTTCATCAACAATGTATCTACAAGAGCTACAATATTCGGCAAAATCCAATGAACTCTTGAATGTAGATTGTAGATTAATTTAGTGTATTAAGATCATGTCCAATTCATTGAACATTAATTACCGGTTACCGGTAGTTTCTTAACTAATTATTTTTTTATGAACAAAGGTTTTGTTTTCCTAGTTACATAAGCTTATTACTCATATTTGCTAAGAATAATACAAGAATAAATTGTTAATTAATTTCGTTTTATTTTATTACCTTTTGAACCTAAACTCAAGCATTATAACTACAAACAAAAATTTGAACTCTTTTTTTTCTTTCAGTTTCCAATAAAACTACAGCTACAAACTGCTTAAAAATGGGTTAAATTGTAACAATTTATTTCAAAATTTCCATTCCCCCAGACCCCCCGGTAGGCCTACATCACTTTCCAAGTTTTGACCCCCCTGGCCTAAGATCGTTCCGCCATGCTTGCTTACTAGGTAATCTTGTTCCCCTAAGGTCGATCGTTCATGGAAAGAATATTTTATTTTATTTAACATAGCAGTTTATAGGGCTCTATTCAAAAGTCAAACTGGCCCCTATTAATGTCAATAAATTAAAAGATACAAACTTAAAATTTACATAATTAAACTGTGCAGTGTAGATTTATAGTGAAACATTATGTAAATTAAAATTAAGGGGAGTTTCTGTGGCGTTTCGCACAAATAAATATAATATCGTAATAAATAATATTTCTATGAAACACTACAATAACATTACTTAATTTTAATTTAAAATTTATATGCGAATATCTCCGAAATAAAAAATCCTATTAAAATTTTATTCGAATGATTATTTTGTGGAGAATCGAATATTATATAGGTATATACCTAGTCAAAAATAAAAAAAATAAATGTTTTTTATCACGGGGTGTGAGATATGCCTACAAAGAACTCTTTAAGTAGAATTAGGTTAAAGTTTTTAAATTTATTTACCTTTAAAATAATGGTCTGTTAGAGTCTCAAAATGGTCACCTTTAGGTGATTTTAGTGCCTGTCGGCATTTAGAATTGGCTTAACTTAAAATTATGAAAAAATTTCACCAATATCTTCATCCTGTCCTTATCAATGACGAATAATAAAGAATTTGAAATCCCAATTTGGAAAATATGTATAATATACGGAACCCGCGGTATGCGGTTCATATACTCGACAGATGACCGGGTTATTTAATAAGACAAGGAACTTTGCTGCAGCTAAACATCACCTTAGAAATTTTTTGAAAAAATTTGATTTGGTACATATTGAAATCTAGGTAGTTCTTTGTTTCTACTACCATTAAAAAAAATAGAAAACAAAACTTATGCTATTTTATATGTTATTTTTTAAATTTTAACTTAGATTATAACTTAAATCCGAGAGATGAACCGCGATCTAATATCGTGTACCTACTTCCATTTCCAGTTTCATTTCCAAGTAGAAGACAATAGATGAAGGGGCATTATCTAATGAATTCCAAAATAATTCCACATAATTCCAAAGACGTGTACACCTAATTACAATCGCGGTTCACCCCTCGCTTAAATTCTATTTTACCAACAAAAAAAACATTCTACAGGCCGTTATAAAGAGTGTAGATATGTGAACTATGTTTTGTAAATTACAAAATTAGTTTCACCCACACGTATAGTTGTCCTATAGCAACGCTGATAAATTGCTAAAGAACTATAATAATTATTGTTTGAGCTGTTGATATTTCTGAATGAGTTGAAATGAATTTTGATGTTTTAATCGTTTATTTATAATATTTTAATTTATTATATTAGATATTTGAAGTTCTGTATAGTGTGCTGTTTATCATGGTAAATACTAGGGTTTATTAACTAATTAAGCTTATAATGAAATGCATTTTACAATCTCATTATTCCGAGAAAAATCATTGTTTACATGTATTTTTTTAGGAAAAATATTATATATAAATATTATACAAAAAGAATGTGTAAATCTTGCTTACTTGATAAAGTCGTAACTCAGCGTCTACGATGGAATCCGTGTCAGGAGTCTCAACGATTTCAAACCAGAGACGTTTACCTCTTTCATGTCTTCGAGGGGCCACTCGACTATCTAGTAAAAAACAAACAAACAAATATAGAGATTATAGGTACAAATAAATAAAACTTTTTTTTGTGAATAAAGAAGAGATAAGGAAATTTATGTCTATCTGTTTAATTGTCGAAAAAAAAATGAAAAACTTTGAATTGAATTCAATTTCACCGTTTTTTCATTTTTTTTAATCCTATAAGCTTAGTTTTTTAAGAAATAATATCTTTCAAGAATAATTTCTCTTTTCTAAAATATTAGTGGTTATTCAGACTTTTAGTTAATTTAATTAAAATGCAAGCAACATGACTAGAATTTCGACAATTGTTAAGCAATCATCCGAAGATACGCCTCAAATTCGGTGATTTTATCCTCGCCCTTATTTCAAAACCATCCATGTGTTAATTTTCTAATTTTTCACGAATGTCATTTTTCAATCCCATTTTTGACAAACTTTCTATATCAAAGAGATGAATGTGATAGAATGATTAAATGACTACCTAAGACTTGATATTTGTATTAAATATTGTTGTATGTAAAAAATTTTCAAATAGCAATAACTCAAAACAAAGTTTTTCCATATTCGGGACTTTGGCATAAGGGTGATGATATGAGATGAATGCTTTTATTTGATAAAACTGTTGATTTATATACATATTAATTTATAACCAATGACAACGTCAATCGGGATTTCCCCTAATATATATATATATATATATATACACATAAATGTATATGTATATTAACTTTTATAATAATTCTACACTTGATATTTTGTAAAACATATTAAAGGAGACAATAAAAGAGTCTGTGTGTCTTCTGCTGGAATTTTTTTTTAATCTTTAAATTCTTCTACTCTCGGCATAAATAAACTTTCAATTTAAATTATGTTATTAACTGAGAAATTTTTTTTATTTTTCATTTATTTAGTGAGGTATTAAAGTTTTAATTTAATTCACATAAAATTATTTGACTAGAAACGCCTCGAAATGATGAATAAAGTCATTGTTATACTGGTGTACACCTATATGATAGATTTAGAGGGCGTAATAGAAAAGTTAATTTTATAGAATATACCAGTGTTCCGCAAACCTTTTGTGTTCAAGGTACACCTACCAAATCAAGAAATTTTAGAGGTACACCATAGAAAAAAACAATGTTTATTTATTGAAGGAGACAATAAAAGACTGGTATTCTGCTGGAATTATAAATTTTATTTATAACGAGACTATAGTTTCGAGGGTTTTGCCCTCTTCATCAGTCTATTACAATTGATTCATAGGAATTAATATATAGTCTCGTTATAAATAAAATTTATAATTCCAGCAGAAGGTCTACTCTTTTATTGTCTCCTTCAATATATAAAAATTCTGCTACCCTCGGCACAAAAACTTTCAGTTTAATGTTTATTTAATTTATTATTAACATCAATATAATATGAAAATATGTTTAATGAGAAATGTGAGCCTGCTTAAATGAGCACAGGGGATCAAAATTTGGAGCAATCGTTGATAAGGCTGCTCGCATAACTCTCAGCTATGTGTGTGTGGGTGCATTATCTTCACAAAACTTGTCATTTTTCCGCGGCACACCAACTAATGACCACGGTACACCAGTGTGCCGTAGCACACACTTTGCGGAACACTGGAATAGACTATTTAGCTCAGGTCCAGCTAGAGGATTTCGTCAGATTGTACTACGGTGACGTTACAACTAGCTTATATTTTTAAAAAAGTTTGAGATTATTTTTCAAGACAATGGATCAGTGAAATTTGAATTATAAAATAGTTAAACTTTTTTTGAAGGAATTTTTTTTAATGATAAATATAGAGTACATTAAAGAATCAAAAGTGAAATATCCTTAAGCCAAGAGATAGGCAATCCGGGTAAGGACAAATGGTTATATGACTTAGATTTTATCAATTACTTAAATTAAGAAGCAAACAACATGACTGAAATAGAAATTTCGGTAATAATCCAACAAGTGAGCTATCCAAGAACTAATCCCTTCAAAAGTTGCTTAACATTTCATCTTTACAGCATTTTAAAGCGGTTAGTATAAATATAAAGATATATATATATGAAAGATATTGAATTTGCCGATGGTAATAGATTCAAATTTACTAGAAAATCATAGATCAAAGATGGTGTCATCTATTAAATCCGATGGAGTGGAATATTTTTAATTATATGTCAGAGGGGTTGTTTTTCACCCCCTCGGATTTCCACTCCATCGGATTTAATAGATGATCACCATCTTTGATATATATATAGATATAGATATAGATATGAAGAATCTATATAAATAATGATTCATTGCTAATTACTAATTGATTATTTTTTAGAAAGAAGGCATTCTTTGTGTAAATCCTAATGGCATGCAATATATTATGTATATTTATATATTTGCGGAGTGTAAACAGAGACGGATTTACATTTCATCTAAAAAATATAAGATTTCCAAATGTAATTAGGTATTTTAATAGTGATTATTGAGAGTATTGAATTAAGTCACTAATTTTCATTTTGTATTTATTTATTCTTAATTATCTATTCATGTTTAGAAATGTCTGAAACGTAAAGAAAATCTTGCCTAGTTGTCTAGATTTCAAAATACACAAAGTTCGTATTTTCATTGCAAAGAACTGATTAGATTTGCTTTTTCTAGCTTCAGAACTTCCAAATTCCATCCTTTCCAATTCATTTATCCCTATGACATCTAGAGACTGGAATTCTCTTCCCCGACCGTCTTTCCAGCTACTTATAACCTTCAAACTTTCAAGACCAGCATCCACAGATAACTTCGACCTCTACCCAATCCCTAAATCTCCCCTTATCTTCACGTTACAAGGGTCCACCACGGACTTCAGAGGTTGTACCTTCTTGGTGCAACTTCTCTTGTATCAATATCATTATAAAAAAAAAAAAAAAAAAAATGAAAAATGGAAAAAATTAGATAAATACCGAATCGTTAAATGGGCAGCTTTTGAACGCTGGTAGCTAATGAGCTTAAATTTGGAAAAGTTTGTAATGATAATAAGTTCCATATTTTTATTAGGTTTCAAAGTATTCGAAGAGCTCTATACAACGAATGATTTGATACTCTAAAGGCTTTTTCTCAATCGTATTTGAGAAAAAAATTTTACACTTTATATTTTAATTAATTTAATTATTTTCACTTGAAAGACATTTTATCCTTTTAGAAATTTCATTTAGATATTAATTCTCGCTTCAATAAGATAAAAAAAATTCAGTTAAAAGCATTGGTAAGACACATTAATGAACAATTTCTCCAGCATTATTACTATTAAAAGGATATTATGGAAATCGAGAACAATAACTTAGAAATTAATATAATAAAATTTTAACAATTCTTAAAAATATGATTTTTCAAAAAGTACGTAAACTAAATAGGATAAAAACTTGAAATTTAGATCCTAAATTTATTCATATACCCACAAATCAAAAATATGTAGTATTAAAATTTTAATCGAAGGTGGGGTAAAAAAATTAAAAAAATATATTTATCATAAAATCAGAGATTTCCTGTAAATATTTCTTTAAGTATAATTATTATCATTTCCGTCCATAATTTAATTTATAATTTGAAAGTTTATATTGGGAAAATAAAGACAAGTTTTTTATGTGGCCTTCAATGGTAACGAAGGTAATAAGAAAATTTAGACGAATGTGTGACATGACTATTTGGTAGGTAAACTATTGATACATGTTTGTTTTTGGATTCTGACTGTACTTTTGTAAATTAATATCAAGAATGTTCTTATAATTGTAGAAGACCTGAAGAAGTCGGCAAAGTCGACGAAACGTTGGTGGATAAATAAAAAAGTCACACATAAAAAACTTGTCCTTATTTTCCCAATATAAACTTTCAAATTTTAAGTATAATTACGATTATTTTTTTTAAATTTATTTCGATTTAAAATGAGGGTGAGAGAGTGGCCGTTTTTATGTGTTTTTGGACCTGTGGGTGTTTAAAAACGACTTAAATTTTTTTTTGGCTTTTCGGCCTTTCTAGCCATAAGCCAATTGACGATACTAATTATTATATTTTTTAAATTTGTCTCTACCTCCCCCCGGGGTCAGGTTTTAACCGGATGCCTCGAGTCGGATTCGAACCAGGGGTTAGAGGGCTGACATGCTCACCCCTAGCCCAGGCCCGTGCCTGAGTATAAGGTCGCCTGCGTGCAGTGAGTATATGGCCCCCTCCAAGATAACATCATAATATAAATAACTCTAAAACGGCTTACCAAATCAAAAAGATTTCCATTAGATAAATTAAAGCTCTTTAAATTACGAGTAAAATGATAACAATTTCAAAGTTTCATTTTAATTGGATAATGGTAACTCGTGCCGCAATGAGGTTGAAGTTTTGAAAAACTGCAAATTTTTGCAAAAAATCGCAGTTTTCCTTCATAAAATGAAAACCACTCATCCTAGAAACTTGATCCCTTCTCATTCTCTAGAAAATTCTATTGACTTGAACCACTTTTTGATAAAACCAGCATTTTCCATGATGGGATATGATCCGAATCCTCAAGTGTCATGGAAAATGCTGGATATCTATATATATATCTAAGAGTTTTATAAAAAAAGTGGTCCAAGTAAACGTTCAAGACAGGAATTAAGTTTATAGGATGAGTGATGGTTTTCAATTTCCTATAGATATATCTTTTTGATTTAATAAACCGTTTTAGAGTTATTCAAGAAAAACTGAAAAAACCCCGAAATTTGCTCATTTTGAGGCGCCCACAATTCAGATTTGGGGGAAAACTGGGTAGTAATATTTGGGAAAGATGTTCTTCTATGTCTATTTAGAAAAATTCAACGTATTTATATATATATAAAATATTTAAAATATAATTATATGCTCAAATATTAATTTTTATTATAGTTTAATTATATAATAGTTTTTTGATTAAATAATGAAAAAATCAAAAGAACAAGAAATTTTTTGGTTATCATTGAAATTTTATAGCATAAAAAACAAAATCCCATCACGACCATATAAATTCATTCATTGTAACAAAAGTTAGGGATTTTTAGAGACCTTTTTTTTACAAATTTCATATTTTAATTTCATTAAAATAAAATAAAAAAAAAATTGTTATAAATTCCCTGGCGATTTGGCCTCCTTTTATTTTGGCCTCCTGCGTGCGACGCACGTGTTGCACACCCGCCAGGCACGGGCCTTCCCTAGCCTACCCGAACCCCACGGCTTAAATTAAAATTATAAAACGAATTTCACAAACAATTTCTTCTCTATCAACAACAAATAAGAACAAATTTGAAAAACTCAAGTGTTTTGGTAATTATAAGGTAGTATGAAAAACCCTCCCATATTTCGCATTTATTTTAATTAAAATTTTTTTAGTCATTTAGGAGATATTTTGAAAAAAAACTCAACAAAAACATCAAATTACTCTTCAGGATTATAATATGACCCAAACTGCGTAAGTAAAACATTGAAGTGATTTATCTTGCTTGAATTTTTTTTTGTTTTTAATAAAATTTAATAAATAATTCATAATGAAATTTCACTCGGTATTGAAAAAAATAAAAAAAAAATATTGATGGCGTAAGACGCGGATTTATTTATAAACCTGTCAAAGGCGAAAGAGCCGTCAGGTAGATAGAAAGAGATAGAGAGCCAAAAGAGAGAAAGAGAGAGAGGCTATTAAGAAGTGACCTGACTGGTACCCGGCTGTCTGCCAGCCAAGATTTCTTGTTTACTTCGAAACCTTTGGACCAATCGATTACATTTTTTTCTTTAATCGTAATGTTTTTAGGAGATGGTATATTTACAAATAAAATAAACTAAAAATAGTAAATTATTAATCAATATAAAAAATTATCGATTCATTTTTACTTTCACTTACCTATATATCAAAAAGTAATAACCGGAAAAGATAATGGATTTTTGAAATTATTCTATTTCCCTTTTAATCGACTTCAAAAAAGGAGGAGGTTCTCAATCCGACTGAATTTTTTTTTACTTTACCATACAGGGTACGGTCAAGTATTGTAATCGTGCATGAAAAAAGTGGTTTTTTTCCATCTTTTGTTCAAAATATCTAAAAAACGGCTGAAACGATTTCGATTAAAAAAATTGAGCGAAACCATGGCATTTCGCTCTACAAAAAAGCTCTAATAAGGGAACATCGAAAAAATTATATTTTTTGAGATTATAATTGTTTTGTCAAAATGTCTGTTAGTTAGTTAGTTAGTTTGTGCGTTACCAAATTTGTGGACGAGCTAGCTCAAAAACTAGTGTGAATATCGAAACCAAATTTCACACGTAGTTTTGGTCCATTGGGATTAAGAGCTGATTAGATTTTGGTGCATATCGACCCAAAATTAAGGGGGGTCGGAGGGGGTTAAAAATTAAAAATCTAGGTCGTTTGAGCAAACTCAACCAAATTTTGTATACATAATCAGTGGACCCCCAGAAGTCTAAAAATGCAAAATCTAACCGCCCGAAATGGGGGGAGGGGGGGGGTCAAAAAATGAAAATCTTGGCCATTTAGCAAACTCAACCAAATTTTGTATACATAATCAGTGGGTCCCCAGAAGTCTAAGAATGCAAAAACTAACCGACCGAAATGGGGGGTGGGGCGGAGGGTCAAAAAATGAAAATCTTGGCCATTTACCAAACTAAACCAAATTTTGTATACATAATCAGTGGGTCCCAAGAAGTCTAAAAATGCAAAAACTAACCCCCCCCCCTACATGATTATAAATAATTTTATTAAATATTAAATATAAGTGAGGGGCCAGGTTGTATGGTAAATCAAGTGGATGGCCACATCAGAACACGTCAGCTCATTTTTTTTGTGTCTCTATGTTACCTCATATCTTCGCCAATTGTTAACCGATTTTGATTTTTTTTTGCATTGGGTTCAGTCTAGTTTCCGATTGGTCCCATTTTTTTTTCATTGGTATTGGACCTTTTTTGATATGATTGTTCAGGCATAACTTCTTTGTTTATGAACCGATTTGAATTATTCTTTTTTTATTCGAAAGGGGGTACCATATTAATTTGGTCAAGTTCTGAAGATATGATCAATGACATTATAACGTAAATCTCCAATTCTTATGACCAAATAATCGAAATTATAATAAATAAAATCTTTTATAAAAAAATCTTAAAACATTCATTTAAAATCCGCAAACGTTTCGTGAGAATTTCTATATTTATGAATTGAATTTTATTATCAATTTCTCATGATCGAATTGAAGGGGGGAAAATATCAACCAATCGACTTGATTGGGGAATAATGGAATTGAAATAATTATCGGAAAAGAGGTTTTTTTTTATCTAATTAGATTTTTCCTCTTATTAAAAACAAGGACTAAAGATAAATAAGGACACCTGATGGTGGAGAAGTAATCTCCGGAATCGAAGCAAAAATACAATCTATACATTAATAAATGTAAAATAATTGGTTTAATAAAATTTATAAAAAAAAAAATATATCAATTTCTCATTCGCCCGACCCTTTCTCTTACGAGATGCATGCAAGGTATTATATTAACTCACTATTAATAACATCACTAAAAAGAGAAAAATAAAAATAATTTTTATAAAAAAATAAAAAACCGACTTCAAAAAAATTAAATGCAACAAATAAATAAATAAGAACTTAAAAATAAAATAAAATATACTAAAAGGTATAAAATAATTATCTAATTTAGTTACAACTAAACGACGAAATATTAACATGAAATCCCTTTTTGAAGTCGTTGCCAAACATATACATTTTATGAATCGCACTCGACGGATCTTTACTTAGTACGCTCGCTTAGTATAGTTTGTTTGGCACCGGCTTCAAAAAGTGATTTCATGTTAATATTTTTACTCGTTTAGTTGTAACTAAATAAGATTTATTATTTTATACCTTTTAGTGTATTTTATTTGATTTTTAAGATCTTATTATTTTATTTGTTGCATTTAATTTTTTTGAAGTAGGTTTTATTTTTTTTTTTTTATAAAAATTATTTTTACTTTATCCATAGGGAAGCAGAAAGTATTGTAATTGGACTCCGCACCAAGCGCGACTTCACAGGGTCCTTAGATAACGACTACGGAACCTTTGGTCTCGTCCAAAGTCACAAATTGTAGTATTCAATCAGGATGAATTTTAGGAAGTGACGCTTTTGCCAAAAATAACATGGGGTCTCGTACAGAGCCCAAAAGTGTGATTTTTTTTGTACAATCCGTGGGCATGGATGGATGGATGTACGTATGTTACCCATATTTTCGTCGACGATATTTTCTACATCATTCAACTGATTGAAATGAAATTGAAAACATACCATTATTTGAACAAAATGAACCCCTGATTAGTTTTTAGTACATATCGTCCCTCAAGCATTAGACTTTTTTAGTTCTTCTAAATATCTTGAAAATGGCTTAACCAATTTTGATCAAATTTATTATTTAATTCAAGAACCTCAAAAAAGGGCATCATATAAAGTTTTTAGTAAAATGAAATTTTAAGGTTCTTTTCTCTACAGAAAGCAAGAACTTTAAAAAATACCAAATTCTTTTTAACTGTGATTACTAATAAAGGAATAAATATATTAATATTTTAAATGGCTATTGATAAAGTTTATGAGAGATCTGTTACAATTTATTTTTATATTGACTTACTATTTTAAAAATTTGATGAACAAAACTTTGGATTAGCCGAGAGGTGAACCGCGATTGCAATTAGGTGTACACCATCTTTGGAATTATATGAAATTATTTTTGAAATTCCTTAGATAATGCCCCTTCACATATTGTCTTCTATTTGGGAATGAAAGTGGAAGTAGGTGTACACGATATTAGGTCGCGGTTCACCCCTCGGGATTAGCTATGCAGCTATAGCAATGTTTAATGAATATTCTACGAAAATCCAATTCATAAGAATCCACGAGTTTCCATTGCAAAATGCATTTTGTACGAGTTTATCCTCTGATTCGTTTTATCTAATAAATTTCTGCAAAAGAGAGTTGATTTTTTTTCGAAATATATAATATCTCGGAAAATAGCGTTTTACTGAAATTCTTATTAGAAGTTTTTGTTCACTCAATTTTTTTATCCTGATCTGTAGATCCATTTTTGAAAAATACTGTAATTGGTTTGGGATAAATTATTCTAAAAAAAAAAAGAAAGAAAGAAAAGAAAAAAATGAATCAACGGACGTTACTTTCTTATAAATTTTGGAAATCTGTAAATTTAAAGTTTCATAATTATTGGTTCAACAGTTTAGCCAGTAATTTGGCCACACACACTATATACCTACAGATACATTTTCTGAAAACGACTTTAATGGTCTCAGGAGATCTTGAAAATCCCAATTTTGAATTTTTTAACAAATACAAGATTTCCATTACTACTAATAAAATGTTTTGTTGGGTAAAAATGGCTGTAACAAAAGCCTATGAAAATACTCAGAAAATGTTAGGAAGATTCTTTTACGAAAAAACACTTGAAAACGTCACCCATTGAGTGAAGAAGACATTACGTATAAACATTAGTTCTTGAGAAAATAATACTTTTTTTGAATTTTGGAAGACGATTAGGATGATTAATTTCTCTTTACTCTAATTAATGCTTTTCATTAATAGGGATTAATTAAAGCAAGCTCGAACTTGAGGCACTGAGGCTATTTTAACATATTAACCCAATCTTATCCACATCATGGGCAGAGAAAAATAATTTTTAAGAAAAAAATAAAAAATTCTTTTTCTAAAACTAAATAAGATAATGATATATAATATATTTTATACCTTTTAGTGTATTTTATTAGTTGCATTTAATTTTTTTGAAGTCGGTTTTTATTTTTTTCTTAAAAATTATTTTTATTTTTCTCTTTTTAGTGATGTTATTAATAGTGATAATATTATCAGAACTTGACCAAATTAATATGGCACCATCCCTAAGATAACCCCTTTCCAATAAAAACAGAATCATCGAAATCGGTTAATAAACAAAGAAGTTAGGCCTGAACAAACCTAACAAAAAAGGTCTAATACCTATGAAAAAAATGGGACCAATCGGAAAGTAGACTGAACCCAATGCAAAATTTTTTTTCAAAATCGGTTCACAATTGGCGGAGATATGAGGTAAACATAGGCACAAAAAAAAAAAAAAAAAAAAAAAATCAGTTGAATAGAGAACCTCCTCCTTTTTGAAGTCGGTTAAAAATAAGCAGGGCTAGTGAGAGTGGTTCTCGCATATTGATGTTCCGTACTTAATATATATGTATTACTAGCTGACGATGATTTGATCATCTGATGTATTACTAAATGACCCATCGCTCTGTGAATTTAATATTTCGGCCCACCCAGAAGACAGACAAGCAACAAAAAAATGATTGTATCTTCCAAAATATTTGAGGTATCAAATTCGTTCTTATTTGTCGTAAATAAGAAGAAAATGAATTAATTTTAAGAATTTGTGGATTTAAGCAATTGAATGAAATTGGGCTGTAACAAAAATCTCTCAAAATTGCCCACTTTGGGGCTCTTTTACACGTCATTTTAAATGAAAATACCATATATTTAAAAAAACTTACTCTAATTCTAGTTAAAGCGTTATTGAAAGGGATTTACAACACAGCTTTTGATGATTTTTTTTTTGCTCCTACAAAAATTCAACCCTTCCCAAAATTTTCATGCGAAATTTTAAATAAATTTTTTATTTCGGGGAAAATGAATATATACATATAATTTCAAATTTGTATCTTATTTAGTTTATGAGCTAAAATGCTATGACGAACGGGCGGACAGACAAACAGATATTGTAAGAATATTAATAGCGTCCCGTTTTTTTTAAGACGATCCGGTGACTGAATATAAATTTTACTTATAATTTATTTATAAAAGAAGACACCAAGGTCTTATTAGAAAAGAATATTTAGAAAACAAGAATTGCTGCTAAAAACCAAACAAAAGAAAAATAATCACACCTTTAAGTAATTTTAAAGGATGATTGGAAATCTCCTTTTCTTTCTAAACATATTAATAAAAAATATCGTTGAATTTATTTTTCTTCTTATTAAAAAAACCATTAAATTTATTTTCCTCCTCTTCCGATATCTGTTCAACTTTAATTCACACATGTTAGTTTGTTTCTTTCTTTCCTTTTTAAATGATATTCAAATAGCTGCTGATTTATACCATTCACTCTAAGATAATATGCGCATATAATAATATTTATATAGAACCAAGTTTTGCAGTGCATTGGCTTATAAAATTTTTAACAAAATAGAGATTACAATACATCTCGTAGGGGAGGTTTTGAGAAATATCACATATTTTTTTATGCTGAAGTGCAAATTCATTTATTGTCCTCTAAATCTAAAGTTTTACAAATTTTTTTTCAAAACGAATTATACCTAAATCACATAATCTTTCGATTAACATGGAATTAGTTAAATAATTCTTTAAACTACGCAGACAAGAAAATAAAAGCTTAAAATTTAGCTTTGCTAGTTGATCTATTCTATTTTATACTACAAACAATTTAGTTGGATATAAAACTTGCCAAGTTATAAATTTAGAGAGAACGAGAGAACGAAAATTTAGAAAGAACGTAACAAATTTTCTTTTAAATCAATTGAAGAACGTTGTATATTCCTATACCTATGATTTAAGCAACTGCTATGGAACTTGGTACCCGTTTAGATTTTAACTCTTTTGTCGGCGAAGCTGTTTGTACCGAACTTGACCCCTTATTCACGTTTGTGTTTTTGCTCAGGTATCATTAATTTTTGAAAAGTTTTATCCTTTAATTTATCTAAATAATTACATTTAAACATTTATTTTAAAAAATTTTAAATATTTGTCATAAAATATCTGTTAAAAACTCAGACGGTTTTTTCGGGCCCCGAAGAAGAGAAAGTTTCTGATTTTCAATTTCCTCCTTTATTAATGTGCCAAGCTTTACCTGTATGTGAAATTTCAGCTTGATTTAATTTTCACTATATGTTAATTAAGCCTACAATAAATTTCGCCCCTTCATTTTAAGTAGGTCCTGAAAAAGGGAAAGTTTCGCTTTTTCGATTTTTTCCTTTAATTGTAACTCATCAGTATGCCAAATTTCAGCATTCTAGGATCAGCGGAAGTACCCTAGGTTTTTTATATGTGGGTCAGTCAGTCAGTGAGTCAGTGTTAAAAATGGCTCTTTTTAGACTTTAATAACTCAATAACTATAGTAGGTTTATTCATGAAATTTGGGATTCTAGGTGTTCCAGTGGGCCTTATTAGACATAAAAAATTTCAAGTGTGTAGGTCTAATAGTTTTTGAGTTATGGGGGGGGGGTTCGAAAGTAGCTCGAAATGGTTCATGTATATAGTACACATGACCGGTGCGCCGTCCGATCTTTTCCCGAACTTGACTTACACCTCGGCTTATACGGTACCGTGTGTCTAGATAATTTATTAAATAAAATATTTTTAATAAACTGAATTTTTATGTAATATTTATTGAGAATAATAATGACCCTGCTAAATGTATAACTTTAATTATTTTTCTTCAATAATAAGCTTTCGATAATGATAAAAGCGCCCTTTTATAATTATAAATATTTATTTTCAATAAATCATCAGCTCGCATTCGCCTTACTCTACAAGTACTCGACATGTTTCGCTGTAAGTTGGCACAGGTAGCCGTGGTCAGGCGTTATCGATGCTTATAAAAGCGCCCTTTCGTGTTTTTATTATTTGTCCTTAACTTTACAATTATTTATTTATTTCTTCAAGTCTATATGATTTGCGATAATAAAAATAAAAATTAATTTTCTGTTTTATTAAATACATAGTTTCTTAAAATTTTCAGTATTCTAACGAAATTAAATCAATAAAAAATCAATAAAAAATACTATAGGAATATAAGAAAAACTATCATAACTAACACAAATAGTAGTTAAATAATTTTGAAAATCGGGCAAGTGCAAAAACGTAAAAAAAGATTATTATAGGGGGAGGGGGTCAAAAATTGAAAATCTTGGCTCTTGGACCAAACTCAACCAAATTTCGTATACATAATCAGTGAGACCCCAGAAGTCTAAAAATTGTAAAAATTAAGCGCCCAAAATGGGGGGGGGTCATAAAATGAAAATCTAGGCTCTTGTACCAAACTCAACCAAAGTTTGTATACATAATCACTGAGCCCCCAGTAGTCTAAAAATGCAACAACTAACCCCCTCCCCTACATAATTATAAATAATTTTATTAAATATAAGTGAGGGGGCCAGGTTGTATGGTAAAGTCAAGTGGTTGGCCACATCAGAACACGTCAGCTTATTTTTCATTTTGAAACTAATCGAAAATTCTTACTGCCTCTCCAAAATAATCATTTGATTAAAATTTTCAAAGTGAACACTGAACACATATAAATTATTTATTTTTATTTATTTAGTTTGTGAGACAGACCCACAGACAGACCGAATGACATATTGTATCGACAATAATATAGGGTACCGTTTGGCGTCTATACTGAACCCTGAAAATGCTATTTTTTACGTACTAAATTCTTTCAAAATTGTGATTGTGTTTGGTGTTCGAAATCACAAAAAATTTAATAGAATTTTTTTTTTTAACTAAGAACTTATTTTGTTTTAACAAGTAAAAGGTCCTACCTGATTAACCCATTATGTTTTGTTTAAATTTTAAACTAGTCGATTCGGCCTTGCAGAGCTCTCTCAATTCCTTGACCCATCGTAGAATAGTTTCCGCCCTTTCGCTTTTTTATAGATATAGTATGCCATGGCATTTGATCAGATCGGTAAAGTCGATAAGTCCCCTCTAAAATCACTTTTTCACGAAGTATGTGTGATTTTTAATACAGCTTCTATTCCCTTTGTGGTCAAATTGAAAACAAAACGATATTCCAGTCATTTATCGCCATGAATCCAAGTGAATGAAAAACTTCCTTGTTTCTTTCATCTAAATCATACACTAAAATATTCAATCGCAATATAAGTTAATATCTGTATGTAATTGGTGTACAGTTAGATTCATAGAGAGCTGAGATTGAACCCAAATCTCCAGTTCCGTAAGCAGATTTTCTACCCACTTTGACAATCTGACCCCCAAAATATAATTTAAACTTTAAAAAATAAAAGGTAGACAAAGACAAGAAATTTCATGATTTATAAGATAAAATCAAAGTGGAATTTCTACTTTTTGATTTAGTTTCATGCTCAACACCAAATGCAAATTTCTTTAGATAAGTAAAATATTTCAATCAAATTTTGACACATTACCAATTACCTTGAAATTTTGCAGACATACTTCTATTTGCTATGACTATATAATATTTCATCTCTTCCACTAATTAATTTAGTAATTATTTGAGAAAAATTATTTAAAGAATATATTTCCAATAGCTATTACATTACTCCCTGATATCTATGTTGATGCAAATTTAAAAGGACAAAACGTATAAAATAAAAAAATATATATAAAAAATTAATAAAAACACTATTTTATTTGAGAATGTATTAAAGAGTAGAATATAAATTTTTCTTCTGTATCCGGAAATGCTCTTACTCACATGTCCAAAAATAATAAAAGCGTGGGTGCTTTTAACTTGAAATTTAATTTAAAAATGCGTCCGCGCTTTTGTCTGTGTAGTCATGTGAGTTTTGAAATTTTTGGACAATTTATTTTCTACTTTTTACTGCTTTTTGAACAGTGCAGGATTTACCTATAAGCTACACAAGCTATAGCTTAGGAACCCCCCCCCAAAAAAAAAAAATTGTCCTAGTGAGCAATTGTCATATATACTTACCTAAATTAATATACTGCAGCATTATTTGTCTCAATGCCGCACGTCCGGAATGATAATAATAAGCCTTTATAAATTGTGCCTTTTAAAATAACTTTAGTTTCTTTTTACCAGAGTTTGCATTTTTAAGTATGTTATGAATAAAAATGATTTTAATTTAAAGATTTATTATTTCACTATTAATATACTTCTTAATTGTATTTCAGTTTAACCCTCTAGGTATCCGAAAATCATATTAGGCACTGATATATAATATCTGGAGTTATAAAGGGCCCCATATTTCAAACAGCTTAGGGCCTCATCAAGTCTAAATCCGGACCTAATTTTGAAATAAAAGCGTGTTTTTAAATATATTTTTTATTTATATGTAAGTAGATCAAAAATAAACCAGATGTATTTATTTTTAGCTCAGAATATTATGCCCAGTTAATTATAGTCGGATAATTCCTTTAATTGAATTCAAAAGGAGTGTAGTGAGTGAGTGCCAGGTGAAACGAAACTTGTTAAGCCCTGAGGCAAGGCAAGTTTCATTTAAAGAATTAGAAAGAGAGGAAGAAGAGTAAAAACATATAGCACATGAGTGTGACATTATCTAACTGCTACAAAGACAGAGAAAGAAAACTCTTGAGGAATATTAATCAACAATCGAGGAAAATAAATAAAATACCTAGATGAAGAAGTCACATCTTTTACATTGCAATGCAAATTAACTCTCTTTCGCTCACGTGCCAGAGGCATGCCCCCCCCCACCCCCCAACATACACGCACTATATCATATAGCTCACACTAAATATATATCAATGAAAATCTAACAAATCTTAAACAATTTTATTTAATATAACTTTTATTCTAATATTATTATATTAATAAACTAACTGCAAGGCCCGCCTTCAGCGGCCCTCTTGCTAACCAGAGGGCTACGCCTTCTGGACCCCCACCCCGAACCCCACCCAGCAACCTCATCCCCGTACCATGTACTCGAGCCCCACATCACCACCCCGACACCGACACTGCACCCCCACCCCAGCATCATGAACCCGCGTCCCACGTGGCCCACAGATTATGTGTACAAAATTTGGTTGAGTTTGCTCCAAAAGCAAGAATTTACATTTTTTGACCCTCCCCTCATTTTGGGTGGTTAGTTTTTGCATTTCTAGCTCTCTAGAGGCCCACAGATTTTGTGTACAAAATTTGGTTGAGTTTGCTCCAATAGCAAGAATTTACATTTTTTGACCCTCCCCCCCCCAATTTTGGGTGGTTAGTTTTTGAATTTCTAGCTCTCTAGAGGCCCACGGATATTATTTATACAAAATTTGGTTGAGTTTGCTCCAAGGGCAAGAATTTACATTTTTTCACCCCCCCTTTTTTAGGGTGGTTTTGGGGGGGATTTAAACAAAAGTTGTCAGAAAACAAATCCCCTACAACTTTGCTCATAAGAAAATTTACTGTAGAGTTAATACTTTAGGAGTTATTTGATAATTTCCATTCGTGCGACCCCCAAACCTCCTTTTGGGGTCAAAATATCAAAATATCAAAACGTTATAAACGTAAGTTAGAAGACATCTGATGCAAATATGAAATTTCATAATAATCCCTTCAGCCATTTTTACGTGAATCTTGAGCAACTTTTCGCGGAAACCACGGAAACATACAGACATACAGACAGACCGGAATTTTGTTGAGGGTGTTTTCGTTTATAACTTTGCTTGAAACGCGTGCAACCAAAATTTGGCGTGATTTGGACCAATGTGACAGACAAAACCTTAATTTTATATAGATATAGATATATTAGAGGAAAGAGTAAAAATATTTTCAAGACTCAAGATTCTGATCTTAGAAGAATGTATCCGAATGACAAGACTTTGCTATCCCCAGTAGGCACGCTGCTCTTTAAGGTCCTGAGTTTTATTTTCATCCTATTGCTCTCGCACAATTATAATATTTCTTACTTTGAGTTAAATATTTAACACTTGAGAATCCGAACACACATAAGATGTTTCACTTTAAATATTTATATAGAATATTCGATTTTTATAAATGAAGTATTATTATAATAATAATGATAAAACTAGCCAAACCAATATATGGATTATATTTATTATGCTTACAGGTATTATATATTGTATTATATATAAAGTGGCCATTTTTAGATGATTTTTCTACCTTCTGGAAGAAGCTTAACTTAAGATTCCGAAAAACCATAAAATAAGTATATTTGTCCTTATGAATGACAATTATGATAACTCAAATATTTCGGAAGGTATAAGGTACGGGATTCTAGGTATGCACTTGGTCAGCTTTTGACAAATTTTTTTGTGAACAAATATCTGGTTGAATCTGAGCAAAGCTCCGTTATGTAAATAATTCATTTCGACCTAACAAAGTTCTTACCTTTAATATATTGTTATATAATGAACAAATAGTCAGGTCCATTAAAATCCCTTAAGGCTCTCAAGTTAAGAGCGTTATAATAGTTCCTTTGTATCCCTTGTTCGTTCTAGAAAAAAGTATAACAAAAAGAGTAATAAAAATATATCAATAACAAGCCTTATCAACAATATGTTTCTTTTTTCTGGTATTTAATAGAAAACTTATTCAATATAATGATCGTAGAGTTTGATAACAAATAGCAAAATGGATTAAAAGAGTTCAAATCGGATGACGAATTGATGGAGGAAGTCAGGTAAAAGGAACCTACCTAAAGGAAACCTTTTAAAACAGGTATCGAGGTCGGTCCTTTAAAGTGCGGTTGGGGGCGGGAAGAGGGTGAAGTGTTGTTGAAAACTTACAAAAATCCAAACCAAAGAGAGAAAAGACAGGTATTTGAACATCCGCTTGATGGGTGGCCATTTTGACCACTTCAGTAGTCGAAGAAAGGAAAAGAGAAAAAAAAACATGCTTGAAATGAAGAACCCTTGAAATAGAACAAATTTATAAAACAGGGAGAAAAGTATTTAAAAACCAATTTGTTATTATTTAATAAGAGCTGTTTTTAATTTGACGGCAGGGGCAGTTTCTAACTCTTTAAACTTAAACAATCAAATTGGATATAAAAGCGCAAATTGCGAATGTTAGCAGACTTGGAATTTCTTAAGAAATCTTGAGAGATAGTCTTCTAATAAATCTGAGCTGTCATGGATAATTATGTTTACATGTCAGAATGGCTGTCTATAACCGTCTACCCGAAAAATGACATCTCAAGATAGACATTGACCCAGATTGCATTTTTGGCACTCGGGCTTGATTCTCGAGGGATAAATACAACCCTTCTCAAACGTAATAAACATTATACATAACAGATCTAATTTACCAAGAAGAAGACCTCATTTATTTTTTAATGAATTTTGAGAAAAAATTTTAAAGACTCGGTACACTGTTCGCAAATTTTAGTCATATGGTAGGTAATTTTATGTCAGCGAAAGAATGTTAAAACATGACAGAGGGGAAAGGTTTATTAATACAAATATCTGTGTCAAATTTCAGCTCATTAGTACAACAATTCGACATCTCTCGATAAGATATTCAATTTAATTTTAGGATTCCGTTCAAAAGTAAAACTGGATCCTATTAGTCTCACTACAATGTCTTTTTATCTGTCAGAGTAAATCAGATATAAAATTAAAATTTACAAGTTTATGTAATCTAAAATCAAAAATAAAATTTTAATCGAATGATTATTTTGGGGAGGATCCAGTTTTTTGGGATGTCAAAAAATATTTTCTATCAATGAGTATTTCTGTAAAGATCTCTTTAAGTAGAACTAGGCTATTTTTTGTTTGTTTTAAATTAATTTCCTTTAAACCGATGGTGGGAGAAAGCAGCCTCCAAAGGGGGCATTTTTAAATGATTTGTGTACCTATGGGCGTTCAGTAGTAGCTTAACTTAAAATTATGAAAAATTCCACAAATTCGTTCATTATTTTAGTATCAACGGAAAAAAAGAAGAAATTTGTAATCTCAAGTATTTTTAGTTATTGAGTCCGACTTCTACTTTAATTTTTTATTTAATTTTGAACCAAAAAAATAGTTTGGCACTTTCTACGCCTTTTGATTATCGTGGACATTTTAAGCATAGGCAGAAAAAATATGCTTCGAAATTATTTTTGTTCTCTCTACATTTCTATAAACACTGTAAAAAAATAAAATTGGTTTCTCCTGCCTTCAAAGCAGACCGAAAAAATACTGGTAGAACCCGGCCGGAATCGTATTTGCATTCAAATGGATAGCAAGTGACTTTTAAAATGAGTAAATATTTTAAATTTATTTAGAATAATTTAGGAATATTAATGAACACCATGGAATAACTGTAAAAGTGGTTTAAGTTGTTTTTTATAAATATTGTCCTCTCCAGGGAGCTGTTACCCATTGCTGTAACTAGGATTATTTTCTAGGATGGGCCAGGACTCCATCCTCTATTCTTTTCCGCTATGTGAATCATTCGAATTATTTTTGGAATTTCGGGGGTAGGTCCCAAGTAATCTTGGGTGGGCCGTGCATTCCCGGGGCCACCCGTAGTTACATATCTGCGGTTGCCAGAGAACTTGACTGTGAACGTGCATCTTTACCTTTCCAATTAAAAATTGGGAATAATCAAATTCAAGCTCTGACTTATCAATTTTTTTTTTTTTACTTTATTTTTTTTGAAAAAAAATGTATTTACATAGTTAAATTTAGAGAACGAAGAAAATATTATTTTTATTACAGACAAAAGAATCAGCCGGGGCTCGAACTTACATATTTACATATTTTCCAAATTTATTAAGATTACAATAATTTGCGCATCGAGTCATGACTCCTTCCCATGTCCATATTTACAATGATGTTTTTTTAAATTATTTTAATCAATTTTAAATTTTTAATTGTGATCAATTATTATTAAAGGAATTAATTTAATTGAATAAATTAATTTTAGTATTGATTGCAATATTGTAATTTTATTGTAATGTCCTTCATATGTCATTATTATCTGTAATAGCCACTCAATTCAAGATCCGGTGAATCAATTGTAATAGAATGATGAAGTGGGCAAAGGTAAACTATAGTATCGTTATAAATAGATTTAAAAATTTATTTTTCCAGCAGAAGAAACACTCTTTTATTGTTTCCTTTAATTTATGAAAATTCTGCTACTCTGGACAAAAAGAAACTTTCAATTTAAAATAAAATAATTCATTATCAATAGGTCTTGAAATTATTGGATAAAAATGTTTCACCAAGTACCAACACCAAATTCCTTAAAAACCAATAGGTCTTGAGTTTATAACATATATTAAATCATCAAGCAGAGGACACTTTTTTTTCTTTTATAAAATCAACTCTTCTACCCTTGGCAAAACAGTTTTCTACCTGTTTATATATATTGTTTAAATTCTTTGAAATAAGATGAGAAGAAATTCAAACACGGCTTGTTACTTTAACAACCGTAAAAAAACAATTTCTAAAACCGTGAAAATGAATGTGAATAACATAATAAGCATTTTTCATGGTTTTTTCAAAACGTTTTACATGGTTGTTAAGGTAACATAAACAAAAAATTAATGGATTAAATCTTTCACCTTGCTTTATAGAAAATTATATGAAAATGTATATCAATTCGAAATAAAATGTAAGATAGACATAGTCTTCTATATAAGCGAGTGTTAGAAATCAATTTTCGCATTTTTATTATATTTATATCATATTAATTTGCAATCAGAAGATTTAATTTATAATAAATAAACATAAGATTTATAGTATTAAAAATAATTTTTAAGAAAAAAATAAAACCGACTTCAAAAAAATTAATGCAACAAATAAAATACAAAGGAATTATTATTTAACGGGTTATAGTGGTGTTTCACAAAGAGGAAATAAAATTAAAAAATTAAAAAATCTTTTTAAATTATTTTGGAGATTTTTTATTTATCTCTATACATATTTCCTGCTATGAACCCTTCATCAGGAGGTTAAACAGAACACAGTGTTCTGTTTAACCTCCTGATGAAGGGTTCATAGCCGGAAATATGTATAGAGATAAATAAAAAATCTCCAAAATAATTTAAAAGATTTTTTAATTTTTTAATTTTATTTCCTCTTTGTGAAACACCACTATAACCCGTTAAATAATAATTCCTTTGTTTAATATGTTTCACTATAAACCAACACCGCTTTCCCTAAACTTTATAAATAAAATACACTAAAAATAATTATTATCTTATTTAGTTACAACTAAACTACGAAATATTAAGATGAAATTACTTTTTGAAGTCGGTGCCAAACAAACTATACATATAAGCGAGCAGATACCCCCAAACGTACTAAGTAGTCCGTCGAATGCGATTCATAAAAGGTATATGTTTGGCACCGACTTCAAAAAGTAATTTCATGTTAATATTTCATAGTTTAGTTGTAACTAAATAAGATAATAATTATTTTATATCTTTTAGTGTATTTTATTTGTTGCATTTAATTTTTTTGAAGTCGGTTTTATTTTTTTAAATTATTTTTATTTTATACTAGATGAAGGAGGAGGTATCAGCCAAAGATGGAATCACTGGGTTCAATAAAACACCTTTAATGAGACGTTTCGGCCTAAATTTTTATTTGGCCATCTTCAGTCAATTAGGAGTTATACACAAAATGCGGTACACATATGTGATCGAACCAAGCCTTGTCAAAAATAAAAAATTTTCTTTTAGCTTCATGCGAATTTTTAACGTGCCCGGACCCAAAAGTTTCAGAATGAAAAATATTTTTATTTTTCTCTTTTAGTGATGTTATTAATAGTGATCATATCATCAGAACTTGACCAAATTAATATGGCACCATCCCTAAGATACCCTCTTTCCAATAAAAAAGAATCATCGAAATCGGTTAATAAACAAAGAAGTTAGGCCTGAACAAACCTAACAAAAAAGGTCTAATACCTATGAAAAAATGGAACCAATCGGAAGGTAGACTGAACCCAATGCAAATTTTTTCAAAATCGGTTCACAATTGGCGGAGATATGAGGTAACATAGACACAAAAAAAAAAAAAAAAAAAAAAAAAAAATTCAGTCCAATAGAGAACCTCCTCCTTTTTTGAAGTTGGTTAATTAAATCAAAAACATATCTATCTGTTTTCTGTTTATAATTACTGGAGATCATGTACCTACTTAAAGATTTCATTTTTGAGTAGTTAATAGTCTTTAATTTGAAACTTAATTAAAAACAAGAAGAAAGCGCACTCTTATTCTTTTTGAGATAAATAAAAAATAATAATAATAAATATATACTTTTTGCTATAAATCAATGGAATATTCAGAAATGTATTCAAAGAGGGAAGCGACGATCTTCAAACTACAAATATAAATTGATATTTACATTAAGGAGAATTTAAATGCTGGATCAAAGATCTTATTAGATGTTCTGATTTCATGTTCATAATTGGTCTTCGACACCATCAGAGTACAATCGCGTTCTCCTCACAAAAGCCCGCGGCCACTGTAAAAAAACAATCGATAATGCGATGAAGTCCTTCATTCAGAAAAAGCTGACAGGCTAGCAGCTTGCCCCAGCAGTTCAAACAAATTCTGGTCCTTTGATAAGTATGTAAAAAGAAATTTTACAAACTCATCATTTCCCCCTCTCAATCTCTCCGACAACTCTGATAGCCATTGACGCCTCCGACAAAGCCGAAGCTTTTGCCTCATATTTCGCGTCCAACTCAAACCTGGACGACAAAGGGCTTGAACCACCCACATACCCCCCAGTACTAATATAATGTCAGACACTGTTTTCAGGATACCAGCAATTCTAAAGATCATCCGGAATCTAAAGAAAAACTCTTCTGCTGGCCCCGACGATATCCCTGCCATTCTCATTAAAAAGTGCGCCCCTGAACTTGCTCCTATACTATCCAAATTATACAATCTCTCCTATAACTCTGGAATATTTCCTGAAGCCTGGAAACTAGCCAGAATCCAACCAATTAAGAAAAAAGGCGATTCTTCCAACATAAAAAACTATCGACCCATAGCAATCACTTCTGTCTTATCCAAAATCATGGAAAAAGCCATCAACGAGCAAGTTCTACGACACTTAGAGTCAAATAAATTTATCCACGATAGGCAATACGGCTTCAGGAAATTCCGGTCGACTGGTGACATCCTAGCATATGTAACTCATATCTGGAACAAAACCCTGGAGGCCGGGAATGAAACCCTTGCGGTAGCTTTAGACATTTCAAAAGCCTTCGATATGGTCTGGCACAAAAATCTTCTTGCCAAATTGACCTCCGTCGGCCTTGCACCGAAACTCTGTAAGTTGCTCGAAAGTTTTCTTTCAGACCGTAGTATTAAGGTTGTCATCGATGGAATATCATCTTCCCCCTTCCACACCAACGCTGGAGTTCCTCAGGGATCGGTTATCTCCCCTACGCTTTTTCTTATCTATATCAACGACCTTCTAAACTTGCCCTCCAATCCGGTACATTGTTACGCAGATGACAGCACCCTACATAACGCCCCTGCATCGCATAAAAACCGTGCAGACATTGCCTCTTCAATTAATTTAGACTTGTGCAAACTTAAAAACTGGGGATCCCAAAACTTAGTTAACTTCAATGCAGGAAAACTCAGTGTTGCCTTATTTCTAGGCGCGTCGACAGAAACCTCCCAAACATATCATTCGACTCAAACTCACTAGAATTCAGGGATAAAATTTCAATGCTAGGCGTAACTCTAGGGTCTGACCTTTCATGGAATGACCATATCTCAACCACTGCTAAAGCTGCAGCGCGCAAGCTTGGTCTCCTATTTAGGTCTAGACGCTGTTATACTCCCAGTCAACTTCTTATGCTGTATAAGGCTCAAATTCGTCCCTGTCTCGAATATGGCTCTCATCTGTGGAGGGGTGCATCCAAGCATTCTCTTGCAACACTGGATGCAATTCAGAAGCGAGCAATTAAACTAATAGGAGACCCGGCTCTAACCAACTCACTCGACTCCCTGGCTCACCGAAGAACCGTTTCTGCCCTTTCCCTGTACTACAGATACTATCACGGTGTCTGTTCAGTCGAGCTGAAATCTCTTATCCCCCTAATGCCCTCTTTACGAGAAACACGCGGTTTTCTAACGCTCAGCACCCCTTCGCTGTCAAATTGGATAAAAGTCGAACAAGCGCTTTCGCCAACTCTTTTATTCCTATGACCTCCAGAGACTGGAACTCGCTCCCTGCCACCATCTTTCCCGCGACTTATAACCTTAAGCTATTTAAGACCCGTATCCACAGATACCTTCGACCTCCGCCCAACCCATAAAATTCTTTCTTCTTCTTTTCACGATGGAGGGGCCAACCGAGGCCTTTAGGGGTTGCACCTTTTTGGTGTAACTCCTTCTCTCATCATTATCATTAAAAAAAAAAAAAAATGTCGGAAATGATCTCATTAATATAGTGGCGAAATCAGAGCCTCTATAGAGACCGTAGAGACCAAGGGGTGAACCGCGAATGGAATTAGGTGTACACCGTCTTTGGAATTCATTAGATAATCTATAGTCTTCTACTTGGAAATGTAAGTGGAAGTGGAAGTAGTTGTACACGATTTTAGGTCGCGGTTCACCCCTAGGTAGAGACTATAGTGATGTTGGAATGTTGAAAAATATAATCTTATTTGAAAAATTCAAAAAACTCACTTATTTTCATTTGTAATATAGATAAATGTATAAATAATAAAAGTTTTCATTTTTTTATTTTAATTTAAAATGTGTCTTTTTTAGATGTAAATAAATATGAATTTACTATCAGTCTTCCGTTAAAAGATTAACCCAATTAGTGTCTGTCTGTTTGTCATTGTAATTCGTGAATTAAATAAAATACAAACTTGAAATTTACAAATTATATCTATTCATTTTATTTAAAATCAAAAATTGTATTAAAATTTTAATCAAATCTTTATTTTAGCAAGTTTTGAATAATTGTAGATTCAAAAATAAAAATATTTTTTTTCTCATGGTTTGTAAGATATTCCTGTAAGAAAAATTAGGTTGAATTTTTTAAATTTAATTCAAAATGATAAGTGACAGTGGTCATTTTTTGGGTATTTTTTGTTTTATAGGGGTTCAGAAAAGTGGCTTTGCTTAAAAATCTGAAAATATCCCACGAATTCGTTCATTCTCTCCTTTTCAACGAAAGTTGAAGACGAATTTGATATCCCAAGATTTCAGAAGATATAAATAAAGTATACAAAATGTTCGGGTCCGACTCGTGCTTAGTTGGATAATTATTGATTTGCACTCAGAAGATAGTATTTAATTTAAATATTACTGTAAAGATTCAATTTAATTTAAAATCATATTTATATAAAAACACGCGATCAGATGAATTTTATTATTTTATTTTTTTTAGAGAGAGAGAATATTACTTAATTATGATGCTAACAGAGAAAGTGCACTTCTTGAAGCTTTTTGAAATAATTTAATAAAAAAAATAATAATAATATTATAATCCGGTCAAATGAGAGTCGGCCGCGTTCCGAGGGTACAGAAGCTTATAACATTTAAAATACTTGAGATATCAAATTCCTTCTTATTTTTCGTTGATAATCAGAAAATGAGTGAATTTTTCATAATTTTTCATAATTTTAAGACAAGCCGTTTCTTAACTCCATTATAGGTAAAAAATCACTTAAAAATGGCCAATTTAGAGCTATCTCACATCATCATTTTAAATCGAATTAAATTTTTTAAAATTAAACCTTATTCTACTTAAAGAGACCTTAACAGTAATACCTAACAATATATGATAAAAATAATTTTTATTATTGATTCCATATAAAATTAACCCCCCCCCCCCCAAAAAAAAAAAAAAATTAAAATAATGATTAGATTAAAATTTTAATTCACGAAAATGAATACAGACACCTTCTAAATTTCAACTTTTTATCTTATTTAGTTTACGAGCTACAACGCTCTGACAGAATGACTGACATTGTAGTGACACTAATAGGAGTTTTACATTTTAAAAGGAACCCTTAAAAAAGGAAGAGAAAAGAGATCAAAATAGTGTAATAATCCGTTAATCTTTGTACACCTGTAATTGTTTTGCATATCAGAATATGTTGTTATTTACTAATTATTCCAAGGAGTAAATATATGTAGAATGTTGTGATAATAATCTTATCTTATTAAATGAGTAACGTATTTTTCGCCGTATAAGACGCACCGGCATATAAGACGCACCCAATTTTAAAGGAGGCAAATCTAGAAAATGGTGGGCTTTTGTATTTGCCGTATAAGACGCAGGCACTTCCCCCCCCCCCCCGATTTTGGGGAGAAAAAGTGCGTCTTATATGGCGAAAAATACGGTAATTCTTGTATATATAGAATCGGGTTCTCGAAAACGGTTCTAACGATTTCACTAAAATTTGGTGTACTTATCAAGTCTCATGAGTTATTAGTCGTGTATAAATTTTAATCCGATTGAAATAAAGGAAGGGGGTGTAAATTAGTCATGTCGCAAAATAAATATTTTAATCCCTCATATATCGTCTTCGGTAAGTCACAGAGCCTTGAAATTTGAAACTTAAGCTATTAAGAGGCAAAAAGTTACCGAGCATCGCTCTGTGCTCCAGGCACTTATTGTTATTGGCTGTGAATTGAAATTGGAGATATATACAATAAGTTGATTAGCTGTTATCTAATAAAAATGTGCCTTCTGCTAATAACAGAAAATGCTTTGCACACCTGTAGTTGTATTACATATCAGTATATTTTGCTATGTACTAATTATTCTAAGGGTTGGATATTTAGAATATGTTGGTGTTCTTTTAAAATAACTCAATAAATTAGGAGATGTGGGGTTGGACTTGAAGAGGGCTGTAATACTAAACAAATGGCAAAGAGTCGGCGCGGCGTTACAACAATAAACAATTATTCTATTTTAAAGTTAAAAAATTAGAGGAAGACAGAGATAGAGAGAGTGTGGCTTACTGTTAGCAAGGAACGAGATGATAACATCACTTTCATCGATAGCCCTTCGATCTCTTCGGCTGAGCGTGAACTCGCTGCGGACCTCGCGGCCTCCTGTCTTAGACGCATCGTCGTCTTCATCAAGCATGGCCTTGTAGACGTCGAGGAGAAATTGTGGCGCGGATCTTGTGAGTTCGGGACGTCGATTCATCTCCGGTCGGTGCGACATACCCAAAAGATTGAGGATT
Organism: Forficula auricularia; assembly: GCA_024734495.1. Taxonomy (NCBI): domain Eukaryota; kingdom Metazoa; phylum Arthropoda; class Insecta; order Dermaptera; family Forficulidae; genus Forficula; species Forficula auricularia. The sequence goes on from JALMQS010000075.1 coordinate 779,328, forward strand.
TCCAGCTCGACCTGACTGCGCTCCCGCCGCGTGAGCCCTTTCTGCAACAATGTCTGGTCCACACCGTTGTCGATGTAGATCCCCGAACGACGGCACGCGGCCAGGTGGAGATAGAACAGGATCATGATGGATAAAACCCGCATGATGGACGGTCAAAGGCTACTCTCACACTGACCGAGGCTCGCCAAGGTAAGAACGAAGGAGCGCTGCAGATGCACACTCTGTCAGTTGGATCTCGAAGCTCTTAGGCTGCTCCACGGCAGTAACAGCTTGACCTTGTGCCGGACCAGCACCAAGTTCACCATCCTTCAGAGACGTGCAGTCCTCCAAAGTTACACCCCCTCCACCCCACACCAGTAAACACATACCTATCGTCATCTCCTCCTCTTTCTCAAGATCAATATGGAATTTTTAATCAACTAGTAATAGATTCAAAGAAAATACCTGAATGGAACTCAAAATCTAATTTGAATTGATGGAAAATGTGAAGAATTTTTAATAAGCGAGTGTGACATGCATACCTAGGATTCAGTACCCAGAAATGGCCAAAATTCATCAATACATATTTTCGATACAAAATACAAATTACATTGGAAATGGTAATTTTCGATACAAAATACAACTATAGTGGGGTAGGGGGTACGTGCCCCGGGCGCTAAAATATGTCATATCGTCCAAACCTGCTAAGTCACAACAAGAAAATTTTACAGGGCAGGGAAAAACAAACAAAATTTAATATTCTTATGGAAAAAACTATTTTTCACATTTCTTCTTCTACAACTTACGATCGTAATTTTAAGTAACCATTTTACTTGGAAGCTGCTACATCTCTTTTCTTTCGAACTGTATTAATATGTTATATATGATAAAAAATGGAGTTAGCAGGTTTACATTATAAACATAGGTGTCAACGAGGGGTGAACCGCGACCTAAAATTATGTACACCTACTTCCACTTCCACTTTCATTTCCAAGTAGAAGACAATAGATGACAATAGATTATCTAATGAATTCCAAAGTAATTCCAAATAATTTCGTGAGTTTGACACCTATGCTCTAAGCCGACGATATATTGTTGTCAAGTCAGGGCGAACGAGTGCCCAGGAACAATAATATTTTCTGGGAATGGCTAGCTAAAAATTTATCTTTTATTGACTGTTTTAATAAAGAAAAAAGCAGTGTTATTTTGTAAAATTTCAATTTATTAAGACATAATAATTCATGTATTAATAAATGTCGTCGGCTTAGAGTGTAAACCTGCTAACTCCATTTTTTCATATATGAAAGAGGTGGCCTCAACGTAGCTCGCGAGCCGCATGTGGCTCTTCAGTCAATCTCATGCGGCTTTTGAACTCTCTTGAATAATACTGATTTTAAAAAGTACAGGGTTTGGCATAAAGAACTACCACATTTTGAAGAGGTATAAAAAAATGAAAAATTTAACTAGAAAAAACTGAATATATTTTTGAAAAGAACTTAAATATTTTTTTTTTTAAATGTATTTGAAACATTATCAGACAAAAAAAGGGGGGGGGGGGTCAAAAATGAAAATTCTAGCCCTTTCGACCAAATTCAACCAAATTTTGTATACATATTCTGTGAGCCCCAAAAAAGCTAGAAATGCAAAAACTAACCACCCAAAATGGGGGGAGGGTCAAAAATGAAAATTCTAGCCCTTTTTTACCAAACTATGTATACAAAATTTGGTTAGTTTTTGCATTTCTAGCCTTCTGGGGATACACAGAATATGTATGACAAAATTTGGTTGAGTTTGGTCAGAAAGGGCTAGAATTTTTTTTACCCCCCCTCCCTTCTTTTTTTTTGTTTGATAATGTTTAAAATACATTTTAAAAAAATTTCTTTTCTTTTCTTTTCAAAAATATATACAGTTTTTTCTAGCTAAATTTTTTCATTTTTTTATATCGCTTCAAAATGTGCTAAATCTTAATGCCCCACCCTGTATAATAATTAAATTATAAAAATAATAATACAAAAATTAAATTAATTTGTAATTTGTAATGCTATATGTAAATAGAGCAAAAAATATATGTTACTTCATTTTTATTTTATAAAATAAAAAATGTGTCTTTTTTTTAATAAACCATTAATTAATCTCCAAACAATGTGGCTCGGTTTGAAACAGTAAAACTGCTACTTAAAATTACGATCGTAAGTTGTAGAAAAAAAATGTGAAAAATAGTTTCTTTTTAACCGACTTCAAAAAAGGAGGAGGTTCTCAATTCGACTGAATTTTTTTTGTCTATTTTACTCGATTTCTTCGCCAATTGTGAACCAATTTTGATGATTTTTTTTTGCATTGTCTTCAGTATAGATTCCGATTGGTAAAAAACTAAATTTCATTGGTATTGGACCTTTTTTGTTATGTTTGTTCACCCACTAACTTCTTTGTTTACGTTTATTTGTTTTGTTAATATAATTTTGAAGTCGGTTTTATTTATTTTTTTATAAAAAATATGAATTATCATAACAACAATATTAAATTTTGTTTGTTTTTTCTCTGCCCTGTAAAATTTCCTTGGGGAGTCGGGTTGGCTCAGTCGGTTAACGCACTGGGCTCGCTTCGGCATCGATCGATTATGACGATGTTGGAATGGGAGGCCGGGGTTCGATCCTGGCTGGCAAATAAAAATTTCTACCGGCTAAAAACTTGGCTGCCTCACTAACCCTACTAACACTTTACTTATGTGCTGTCTAAATGGGCTTTGTTCCCGGAGACATTAAATAAAAAAAAAAATAAATTCTCCTTGTTGTGAGTTAGCAGGTTTACTCTCTAAGGCGACGATGTGCCATATAAATATAGTCATTGGTGTATTAAAAAGTCTAGTTTCAAAGTTTATTTCTAAATCATTATCACAAAATTGTGACTTTTATTGACTGTTTTAATAAAGAAAAGATCAGTGTTATTTTGTAAAATTTTAATTTATTAAGACAAATACATTAATAAATGTGCCATATAAATATAGTCATTTTTGGGTATTAAAAAGTCCCATAACGCATATTACTTGTTTCTTTTAAATAATTTCCGTTCTATACATAAAATAATTAACGATAAAAAGTGGCCAAAAATAAGAAAAACACAGAGAGGTAAGATATTTTTCCAATTTAATGGAAAATATTGTCCATTATCAAAAGATAAGTTTGAAGTAAATCGTAAATAAGCGAGACGCATGGAGAGTCCAAATTGACGCATACGTAGGAGGCTACAACAAAAACAATATACAATTAAATTGTAAATAAATACGGTATCTTCATTTCGACATCTAAATGTAAATGGATAGATGGCATAAAATTTTCACTTTATTTTAAAAATCATTTGATACCATTTTCAACAAGAAACCCTTTAAAAAATTCAAATTCAAATTGAAGAAGAATAATAAGTGAAAACTTTTTTAAATCCATTTTGTGAAAATTTTGCAGGTCCTAGGAGGAAATTATCACAGATACTTGGGATTAGAAGCCGCTTTAGTATAATAATATAATAAATAATAAATGAAAATATAATAAACTATTCAAAATGTATATATTCTGATTTAATTAACTGTACGTTAAATATAATTCTCAATGGATATATTTTTAATATATAATTATTTATAATAAGCTACTAGAAGTTTTTCAAATAAATAAATTGTTTTAATTGGTGATCTTCATAATAGTCAATCTTCTAGGATCTAGGGTTTTATTGCCTCTGTGAGGTCTCTGTGCATCAGGGAAGGCTGACTAACAGAAAAGAAAAAGATGATTTTCTTTTTACTTTTGGAGTACAGTGGTGATCTACAGGCTCCTCTACTGGTCACGTATTATTTTGTGATTTCTTTTGTAATGTTAATGTCATAAGAGTCTTGTATATATGTATTTTAAATAAATAAAATTATAAATCGAAATTAAAAAAAAACACTTGTGTTTGTTGAGAATCTCAATAAAAACAATCAAAAAAATATATTTTCTGTATTGTGAACTAGAATGACTAAAGCTGTAGGCTAATAAAAATCTATTCATTTCAATGATTTTGGTAAACAACTCAAGCTTGAGTTGTTTGGCATAAAAGAATTTAGTATTTTTGATTTTAAGTCGATTCTTCGACGTTTTCAGTAGAGCTTGCCATTAATAGTCAAAACATCAAAAATGGAATGCAATAAGGTTATTCCTCTAGTATTAGATAAGAATCGATCGTTATTTTTGATTTTAAGTCGATTCCTCGATGTCATCACGTCATCAGTAATGGTTACCAGTAATAATCTAAATGTCAAAAATCTAATGTAGAATTATTATTCCTCAAGTAATAGATGAGAATCAATCACTATTTTTGATTTTAAGTCGATTCCTCCATGTCTTCAACAATGGTTACCAATAATAACCGAAATGTCAAAAATCCAATATAGAATGGTTATTCCTCGACTGTTAAGTGAGAATCGATCATTGTTTTTGAATTAAAGTCAACATGAACTGCAAATTGCAAGTGATATCTGATTAATAATAAAGGAATAAACATATTAATATTTCAAATGAGTTTGGATAAAGTTTAGAAACGATCCGTTGCAGTTTATTTATTCCTTCTATAAGTCAACGTTTCGGTTTAATTTATTTTATGTTATTTAAAATTATTTTACAATAAAATATCACAAAGCAGATTAATAATATACTTAGTTAAAATTAACAACTTAAAACATGTTTTGAAAAGAAATAAAATTTGCTATTTCTTTCGTCACTTGACGCCTTAAAGATAGGCAACTGCACTTACGCGCAATATTAACCACGGCGCTAATTCATATTTAAAGAAACTTTCAGTTAGAAAAGTTCAATTTATATAATAATAAATAAATAATCTCTCGATTTCAAATAAAAATTATTTTTTAGTTATTAATTAATTTGAAATTATTTATTTCCAAAAGATAAAAATTATATGAAATAATAAATTACAAAAATTAAATTCATTGATTGATTGACCTCTAGTTGGCTCTCTAGCATCATTTCCGGTTTATTTAATGCATTACTGATTATTAATTTTTTAGTCAATGATTTATTTCTAGGGAGAATTTTTTAGTTTATCATTAAATAATTAGTACCTGGAGCCACCGAGCGATGCACGTTAATCAAATATAAATATATATATATATACATATATATATATAGTACATGCCCCCTAGACCCCCCGAAACCACGCACCTCGCCCCCACCACTGCACCCCCGAAACCCCGCACCTCGCCCCATCCCCGGATCACCCACAACTGCGCCCCCTCCTGCAACCCCATCCATTCTCACCCCGCAACCAGTTTTTGCATTTCTAGCTTTCTAGTGGTCCACAGATTATGTGTATATAGGTAAATAAATAAATCCCGTATAATTATTTTTTTTAATTAAATAACAATTTATCGAGTTTTTTAATCAATTAAATAAATAATAATTTTATTGAAGCAATTTTTTACGTGAAATAATGTATACATTGTATTTGAGACTTCGATTTCGGAGATTACTTCATCACCATCGACTGTACTTGAACTTCTAGCTTGCGACAATATTTTTAGTCGGTGTTTTTTAATAAGAGGAATTTTATTCAATTAAATTGGCAAATTCTAACATATAATAATATTTGGTATAAAGTATTCGTGGGCTTTAAAATTAAAAAACCAATTAATAAATAAAAGATATTAGTATAGTATTAGTATAGTATATACTATATAGTATTCTAATGGTGCAGGAAAAATTTCCAGAGGGAGGGGGGGGGGGGCAAAGCTTGAAGACAAATAATTACATTATTAAATTCGTATTTAATTTTTGCAATATTTTTTCACAAGTAGAATACACTAATACAGAAGTGATTAAATAAAAAAATACATATGGAACAGTAACGGGCGGTGATATTTCAACCAGAGGATGCTGTCCAAAAAAGAACCCTCTAATTTTTAAAATTTTATTTTTCACTCCTTTTTGTAAAATTCATCGTTATTTTCGTTATTTTTCAAATTTTACTTTAGATTTTTTTACGATACGGTATGAAAATACTTTTGACTGGCTGTTGCTTTTCGAAGATAGAGAGACGCAACTCCCAATTTCGCCCCTTTGGAATTGCGAATCAATTTTAATCGGATGAACGCAATACGATTCGGATTTAAAAGACTAGAAAATAACTATACAGTGTCAGTAAATCGTCACCCAGTTAAGAACAATCCGTGCCATGTTTCTTATCTTTGGTGATCTTTTGGGAAGAACATGTCAAGGCCGTTAACAAAGTTCAGTAATACCTACCCCGCTCATGCTTTAAAATGATTTTTCTTAAACTTTTAAACACTTTTATAACGATAAGTGAGAAAGTTTGAATGAATTCAATACTTGTATGTGAGTAATAACATAGCACAATTTCTGTACAAAATATAGCTAATACTTACTATGCATTGATAATAGGAGTATAATGTTCATTTTTCCTAAAAGCCAATCCTTGCCTTTCATTATATCTTGTTGTTGGAAACAAAACAATCTCTTCGATGTCGCATTTCAATATTTGATTGGCTATATAATTTCCAACTCCTCCATTCACTTCATAGCCATAATCATCATACTTAATATAAAATAAAAAATAAAAAAAATAAACATTATTTCTTTTCGAGATTAGCAGAGCTGTTTTTTTTTTGGCTTTTCGGCCTTTCTAGACATAAGTCAATTTACGATATCATATTTATTATATTTTTATAAATTTGTCTCTACCCCGGGGGTCAGATTTTGCACACTATCTCTTCTTTTAGTTTACCATACAGGATATGATCATTATTTTCTTCTAAGATAATCTACTAATCTACTTCAGCATTTAATTCAATTGAAGCTAAAAAGAAAAAGAAAATATAATATTTTTAAAAAGGACTGAAGATGAAGGTCTAGTCTTCGAAACTATAATTTCAAACAAATATAGTTAAATATAAAGATAAAAGTAAATATGTTTCACTTTGCACCAACACCACAATCTCTATTAATTATTTTTAATTTAATAGATCTATGTATTTGTATACTGTACAGGAATGTGTATTTAATTATATAAATGTGTAAGTATATATATAGTCTTAGCTAACAGATGCATTTATTTGGTACACAAAAAAGGCTAGTTAAAATAATAAATTGCTAAATACTGAATAGTAAAATATTTTCTAAGTTCTTGCAAAAAATGCACCCCGAGTTGATTTGCTTCTATATAAAATGAAAATATTGTTTTATTTGATTTCTATTTAAAATAAATATATATTATTATTTTTTTAATATAAAACAATATAAACAATTTTACCTCACATGCATTTTTCATGCCTTCAATATCATCTTTAGGCCAATCTGTTACATTATTCAAAAAACGACGATAAAATTCAATCACCATTGGATTTGCACTTGTCTAAAATACAAATATATTAGACAGACATGTTGTTCCTAATGAGGAAAGTTGTAAAACAACAATATTTTATATATTATTATATTTGTTATACCTACAGACCTTGAATGTTTCAAATCGTCCATCTTGACGATTCATTCGGACTCTGAATGGCATTTTCATTTTCATTAATCCATCTATATCATCAAATGGTAAATTGGCTTTTTGAGTGGCAAAAATACTTAATAAAGTACCAGAATAACTTGACCATATAATCAATAATAAAAATGAAAATGTTAAATAGAGTAATATTAAAGATAAGATATTTCTTTCCATTTCCATACCTAAAAAAAGTTAATTTTTTATAAAAAATCTTTAAAACTTTTATTTAGAAAAAAGTGAGTTTTTAAACTTTTGAAAAAATTTGCATTTTTTTCAAAAATTATATACTTTAGATTTAAATGCCAAGATTAAATTCAATTTATAATCTAAAATAAGAATTTTCGAAGATCATCTAAAATGTTATTAGTTAAGTTTCACTCAGCAAGGATAGGCCTCCTCTGGAGTCGAACCCAAGAGCCAAAAATGATATCCGAGTAACCTATGTTACTATGAAACTGAAGAAGTACTTACCAAGAAAGAAGGTGTATATTTCGATGGGTATTAAATACTCTCTTGTTCGATTTTCGTATTTTCGAATAATAAGAAATCCAATGAATAGGAATCCAATGATTATAGAAATGAATATCCATAGTGAAGTTGGAAATGGATTGAAATAATTGAGAAAATCAATTTCACTTTTATATTTCGGTGGTTTTACATATAATACATATCTGTTTAAAAAGAAATACATGAATTAATTAATATAATATCTATTAAATTCATAATTTTGAATTGGGGTTTCCTCCAAAAAATATATAAACTTTTAAATTGAAAGTTTCTTTTTAGTAGCAGAATTTTTATAAATTAAAGGAGAAAATAAATTTTTTAAATTAAAAAATTTATTTTTCCAGCAGAAGATACACTCTTTTTAACCGACTTCATAAAAGGAGGAGGTTCTCAATTCGACTGAATTTTTTTTGTGTCTATGTTACTCGATTTCTTCGCCAATTGTAAACCGATTTTGATTATTTTTTTTGCATTGTGTTTAGTATAGTTTTTGATTGGTAAAAATATAAATTTCATTGGTATTGGACCTTTTTTGTTATGTATGTTCAGTGTTCACCCATAGCTTCTTTGTTTATGAACCTGTTTATTTCTTTGTTTATGATTATTTGTTTTGTTTATATAATTATTTTATAGCTTTTAGTGCATTTTATTTGATTATTGAGTTCTTATTTTTTTATTTGTTGCATTTAATTTTTTTTGAAGTCGGTTTTTTTTCTAAAAATTATGTTTTATATGGTATTAAATATCTCCTTTAATATATAAAATTTTATTAAATTCTAATTTTACAGATTGTTATCTTAAAACACGTGCTATAAATTAGAAACATTTTAAATTCTGCTATTTTTAAAGATGTAATTAAATTCAAATAATTTTATACTGATAATAAGAAACTTATGGTGTCTATGGTATACGTTCGCACCAATCAAATCCGAACATTAGCAGGAATGCACGAAAGGCTCTTCGGTATATAACCTTATCCAGACATACATTTTTATAAGCTGTAGGCAGGGCCAGGATCATACGGGCTTAAAGCTCGAAACTCAATTGGTACATACTTAATGGACCATTTAATTCGAATCCAGCTAAAAGAATTTCGTCAGAATGTGTAGAATGGTGAAGTCAAAACTAGCATTTTTTTTAATTCTTTCGAAATCCTTTTCAAAAGCGATGAATCCATTGAGTTTTTAGTATAAAAAATTAGAAAAAAAATTTTCTTGATAATTTTTTTAATTATAAATATAAAACATAGAAAAAAATGTAGAAAAACCCAATTAAAGAAAATACTATTATTACTTACGGTATCGATGAGACAGGTATTGAAAAATCAATAAAATCAATCCGATTTTTCGTAGAATGTATCAATAATATGATGTCAATTTGTTTTGATAATAATCTACCAATTAATCCATTCCAAGTTCCATTTGGAAATTCAACGCCATAATATTCTTTATGATCCCCTTCATAATAGATTGAACTAAAATATAACAAAAAAATAGTCCCCAAAAAGAAATGAATTTTCATTACAAAAAGATTTACAATCTCATTTGTTTATTGAAATGTATAATATTTTAAATGATTTATATCGTCTCTCTCTATTTGTCTTATATATGGCTTTCCTTGCTTTCTTTAATATACATTAATTAAAATATAATTTGAGGAAAATTTTTCCAAGACTCGGCACTGTCTATAAATTTTTGAATATCTGGTAATTTTTTGGAAGAAATTCGAGTGAAGATTGCCAAAAAGGCGGTAACGATTAATAATGAAAAAAAAGATTTACTTTTATTCAGAACATTGTAAAAAAGCAAATTAAAATTTTTGGAGAAATTTGGATGCTGATTTTTAACAAGGCGGGAACGTTATTTGTTTGAAAGACTAAAAGAAAAGTCTTTATAAATGCTATGGGTTAATTTTTAATTAATTTAGGATGAGACAATCATCTACGGAAAAAGTGGGTGTTAGAGAAGTTTTTACATGAACTGACTGCATTAGCCCGTTCAGTTTGTCTTTATAGGAGACTAGCAGCCTTGGGCGGCCCTCTTGCTAACATGGGGGCTACGCCCCTGGGACCCCATCCTCCCACCCCACTCCCACCCACCACCCCCACCTCCCACCCCACCCACCTCGGACCCCCACCCCCGTACCATCCCACTATACTATGCCTCTGGGGCCCCACCCGAATAGCCCACTTCACCAACCCTACACCACCATCCCCGCACCCCACCCACCATGGACTCCACCCCGTGTCTTCGGCCCCAAAGGACCATACCCCTACCTAGCCCCCTGGACCCCCAACCCATTCCACCCCCGCACCCAGTTTTTGTATTTCTAGCCTTCTAGTGACCCACAGATTATGTATACAATATTTGGTTCAAGAGCAAGAATTTATATTTTTTCACCCTCCACCCCTTTTTGGGTGGTTTTTTGGGAGAATTTTTTAAACAAAAGTTGTCAGAAATCACATCCCCTACAACTTTCCTCATTATAAAATTTGCCGTATATTTAATAGTTTATGAGTTATATGATAATTTTCATTCCTTTGCCCCTCCCCCAAACCCCCTTTTGGGGTCAAAATATCAAAACGTTATATAGCTATAAACATAAGTTAGAAGACAACTGATCCAAATATGAAATTTCATAATAATCCCTTCAGCCGTTTTTACGTGAATCGTGAGCAACTTTTCGTGGAAACCACGCAAACATACAGACAGACGGACAGGAATTTTGTTGAGGGTGTTTTCTTTCGTTCATAACTTTGCTTAAAACGTGTGCAACCAAAATTTGGCGTGATTTGGAGCAATGTACAGACAAAACCTTAATTTTATATATATATATATATATATATATATATATATATATATATATATATATATATATATATATAGAAAGCCAGAGAGGGGAAACATTTTGCTTTCAATTGACTTGATTTTAATAGGTACTTGTTTTTAAACAATCTACTTGGACTTAAACAGCTCGTGGTCAGAGTTACTGCTCCCCTTCTCATCAATCATATTGTTACTTATGGTACTTATTTATCTATCAATCTAAAATTGGAGAAAAAATTTCGATTGAGTGAATTAATTACTTTGATTTTCTTTAATGAAATCAACTACTGTGCACTGTGCTACTACTGGCAATAACTGTAAATGACAACTCTACAATTGCATTAAAGTTTTGAGAAAGGTATATCTCATAATTATATCCCCATTTTACTTACTTAAATAATAATTTCTCCTCAATTACTTTCCAAATATCACAATAAATGCCTTCACAATCCCAATTTTTCGTTATATCTGAATAAGGAATGTTCTAAAAAAAAAAAATTATTTAAGAAATCATAAATTGAAGAGTGAAATTATTCAAAGTGTTAAAATAGGCCCTAGACGGTCAATCATTTTGATCAAAAGATTGAGTCAATCATTGGCTCAATCAACCTAAATCTTTTTATCAAAACTCATTCCTAGTGGAGTTTCGAATAGGATTCGGTGTTGGAAGCTAACGGAGAGTCCCCCATGGTTGCTGACGAGTGCGTGATTGAGGGAAAGATAGATCAAAACCCTTCTAGTCGGTCATGCGCTCTCTTCAATCATTTGCGTCAATCAAACTTTCTATCAATTTAATCAATCTATCAATGACTCGAGCATCAAACCGGTTCCTAGACGGTCAATCATTTACTCAATCATTTTGATCAAAAGATTGATAGGTTCTTATTAAGTGACAAAATTATAAAATATTTGAAAAAAATTTATTATATACAATATTTGTTACTAAAAATACAGCGGAGTATTAACAATATATTGTGATTTATGCTAGTCTTTAAATGTGGACCTGGCACTTCGCGTATTTGATCAGCCATTGGCGATGACACAATACAAAAGCGAGTTTTAGAAAAAAATGGCAATTAGACCTTTGATACTTCCACTCTTCAATTATTTTTAGAGAAAAAAGTGGAATCTTTTAAAGACTCGGTACGCTTTCCGAAAATTTTAGTGATTTGACAATTTTTGTATTAACAAACGGCTTGAGTTTGAAAATCGAAACTTATGGAACATATGTGCCGAATTTCATCGCATTAGTTTTAAAAAGGTTCGATCTTCTTAAGGAGGTTCTTTCGCGACAATCCACACAAAAAGTTTTAGCCTCGTAACCACTATAAATATGAACGGTGCTAAAATTTTAGGTTATGTTTTTTTAACGTAATTGTACTTTTTACACTACTATATTCTCTTTATGAATGGATCGTTTCCAAACCATTGATCTTATATCCTCTCCAATAAAAATAATAGCCCAAATATGTTTTTTTTTTTTTTTATCAAAACAACGAGGTAAATAATTTCAATTTTTTTAAGTTACTCTCAATATATTATTCTAACAAATATTAGTTTTCATCAAGATAGTGAAAGTCCTTCGATGAAAAAAAATAAAATATTGATAATTTTCCCACCTTTCCCAATCTACCATATGTAAAAAATTTCATATAATTATAAAACTTGAGCAAGATGCGAGGTAGGTTTCACAAAAAAAGAAATTTAACAAAATTGAGTTTTGAATTTGATATATTTCGGAGGTGAATCCATCATCAGTAGTAAAAAAAAAGTTTTTTACCTACCTCGCATCTTGCTCAAGTTTTATTATTATATTAAAATGTTTCACCTAGAACCAACACCTAAATCCTTAAAAGTTAGTAAAAAATTTCATTTTCAATCGCAATTATTTCATGTTTGGTGTAGTAAATCGTCTTCAAATTTTAACAGTGTGTTTATTATGATTTTAATGACTTATATTCCAAGTTTCGAAGACTTCTTGCATTTGTGAAAGAACTACCTTAAATGATAACTCAATTTTTTCTGATATTCTGCATTTATGAACAGGAAGTTCTAAAACTATAAAACCCAATATCTAACCAATTCTTTGTTTTGAAGATGCAAACAAATTTGCGTTAAAACGAACTGTTGTTTAGTTATCTTAAGTAACTGAACACAGATGTATAGTTAGAAAAAATAATGCTTTAAAATGATTTTTCTTCAAGTTTTACCATAGACATTTCTAAATATAAAAAACAAATTTAATTTTCCGTATTAGCGAACCTGAAGTTATGAAGCTAGAAAATCCAAAATATATTCAGTTGATCATTTTAGAAATTGTACAAATATGTTGGCACAAGAAGGAGCTTTCTACGAATTTCAGTTTTTATTAATTTATTGTGTCTTGGGGTATCTGAATACAGACATAGCCTGCATGTGTAGAGCGTACCGAGTATAAAAGTAAAAAAAATTGTATGAAATACTAACCCTAAGAACACCAGTCTTGAATGTTATTCCTTCTAAACTTCTATCATATAATTTCCTTTGAATGTCCCAAACAGTCCATATATATTTATTTGAATCCAATGAAAATATCATTTTCAAACTATTCTCAATTGAATTCGATTTGGAAATAACAAAATGGATATCAAAAATCCACTCTTTACTAAAAATAAATCAATAAAACTATGATAAATGTTAATATTAATACTATATATTCAACAAGGGCTCAAATTGAACTAGACCAAACCGGGTTCGAATTTTTTTCTTTTTATCATCGATATGTAGGTAAAGATCTCATTAAGTAAAATTAAATTGATTTTTTTTTATTTAATTCCTTCCAATATGACAATGTACCCAAGCGCCAAGTTACCCGATTTTTGAACTTAAGGGTAATACTAAACCAATTACATATGTACAATTATTATTATATAACAACATTTAATATTTTAAAATTTATATAAATAGTTTGGATGCAATTAATAGTTTAATTAAAACGCGATGAAAAATAAATAGGTGGCAAAAATTACAAATTACATATTTGCACACAAATAAATTTCATTGATAATTTAATTTTGATAAGTCTTCTTTAACTCTAAAAAATTAACTATACATAATTGTTTTTAGTAAGAGAATACTGAAAAATTCGCTATAAGTAGGTATTTCTTATGTCGAAATTTCTATATATAGAGTTCAATAAATAGAGATTCGACTATGTTTTCATTCTCTCCTTACTAATAAAAAAAAGAATTTGATATCTCTAGTATTGGATGATAAAAAAGATATGAAACCCTAGAGCGAGCTGGACTCGCAGTTAGGAGCTTTTTTTGTAGTTTTGGGGTTCCGGTCTTGTAAGTTTCCATTTCGAGCCCTGTATTGAATTGAATAATTTTTCTAATATATTTAATAAATATGTATTTATTTATTCAACATACCTTTGATTAGAATAAATTCCAATTAATAATGTCATTCCTAGAGGACTGGAGAATTTATCTATCAGAGGTAAATTTCCATTATTATTTATTAATAAAATAGTGATAAAAAGTTTTTCCTTTTGTATTTAGTTGAGATAAAATCTGTTATTAGGAAAATAAATATCCTGAGCCTTAATTAATTGGTATAAATACAATTTAACTTAAAAGTGGTTTTAAGGTTAATTTAAGTGGCCTCATAGTTTTAAGTTTAGATGGTGAAGTCGAGTACACACTTGTAACATTTAATTAATGTAAACTTGAAGAGAGAGTATTTAATTTTTAGGACAGATTCTAAGATTTAACTAGAAGTATTATTAAATTGCGATATCAGAGGGGATTCATCTCCCCATGAGTCTCTAATCTGAGAACTAACATGCTATCCGGGCAGTCAGCTCTCACCATCGAGACAAAAACCTCTCTCTGAATCGCAATATGTTAGTTCTCAGGTTCGACTCCTGAGGGGATGAATCCCTCTGATATCGCAATTTAATATTATTTCTACTAAAATCTTAGAATCAGTCCTAAAATATTAGTTCTCAGGTTCGACTCCTGGGGGGATGAATCCCCTCTGATATCGCAATTTAATAATATTTCTACTAAAATCTTAATATCTGTCCTAAATATTATATTCTTTCTCTTTTAAAATTGATTTGTTAATCTGAACCCGAACTGATATTTGAAAAACATAACTACTATTTTCAAAAAAGAAGATGCTCAAATCTTTAGTTTTATATGTAAACTTGAAGGTTGCCATGAATAAAAAGCCCTGGCAAAGAGAGGCGCAAAAGCTGCGGGATCTCATTTTGAAAAAAAAAACAGATATTTTAACGAAATTGGATTTTTTTCATCTCTCTATAAAATGTTCATTTGAATACAGGTTTAATATTCCAAAATATAGGGTTTTAGAAGATTTTTTAACAAGAATAAAAAAAAATCTAAATTTTCGTATGAATTCAATATTTCAGCATCCTTAGCGTGATAAAGTTGTCGTAAATATTCACGTACTTACTTGATTGACAAAATCTCTGTTGTAAATTGATTCTTTCCTTATAATTAATATAGATATACCACAACAAAAATCATTATGATTTTCCTTAATGATTCCATTATCAGTGTAAATTGTTGTAGATATAGGATATGATTTTTTATATGAGAAAAATTCTTTCATCATGCTAATTACATAGGCTCTGTCTATTTAAATAAATTAACAATTAGTCATTAACACATTATATTTTAGTCTAGTACATCAAAATCTGGTGTGACTTAAATTAAAACACATCCCGTGACTAGATCTAACATCCACCCCCTCTTCTCGGCGACTTTTATAATTTTATTTCCATTAATTTATTGTAAATATTATATTCCTAAAAAGTGAGATCGTGGTCAAACAATTGCCTAGTCTTAAGTAAAAAATAAAATAAAAAAGAAATAGGTATATTTATTTTTTGAAGAAAATAAACATATTTATTAGACAATTTAAAAATATTTAAAATTAAGACGTCTGAATTTGTTTTGCAGAGTTAAGTGAATCAAAATTGATCTCGACTGATGTTGTCGCTACACGCAAACAGTTTTCTAAATGAACATCAGTAATTCGTGTTCTCACTTGTGATTTGATGTGCTTCATACAAAGCTGGTGAAAAAATATATACTAGTCAGATATTCAGCGCCTGTCAACGCAACCCGCAATGCAGGGCGTTCTATTTGAATGCATATCCTTCACTTTACAGGCGCGGCGCTGAATTACTTCAATCAAAGGCTTGCTTAATTATGTCAAAAATACACCTATATGTCTTTCTGTATCTTTTAGCCAGCCGTGAAAGCAAACATAAATGGAAGAAAAAGTTGGAACTTTTCCAAGACCCCGTATGCCCAGATGCCCACCAGTCAGAGTCGCCTTAATAATCAAATTATTTATAATATATAAACTCTTTTTTTTATCATACTAGCTTTCCATTATCTTTGACGGTCCTGTGTCAATTCTGGGCTTAAGCCGCATAAATGTTTCCAAACAGCGAAACCATCGACAGAGCATGTTTGTAAAACGCAGGATATTATTTTATCCTTGTCCAAATACGTTTTATAGAACTCTTCCAAACCAATTTGTCTGTGTATCACAACACATTTCACAATGTTCCATTTGTAATCTTCCTGGTAATAAATTCACGTCTATCGCGAATGGCGTTGCCCAACATGACTCCGAGCGGGCCTCGTGTTGGCCACCCTGATCTAAACCATTGTATTTAGTGATTAATATTTTACGATAAACCGATAGCTATACAACTATTGGGAGTTTTTATTACTCCTTATTTCCAAGACTATTTTGTTAAAAAGAATTTATATTTCATTTCGCCGTGAATGTTATAATTTTTGGTTCACAAAAATATTAAATTTTCGAATGCAAAGATTTGTTAATAAATGAGTAAGAGAGGTACCTGAATAAGATATAATCAAATTAGTAGGCGTGCCAAATAAGAAATCATATCGAAAAGCGATTAATAATCGTATCAATTCAAAATAATTCATTCTATGGAGTGGCAATTGACGAGTAAATTGAAATAAAATGAAGATTTTGAAGACACCTTTTCTGGAACGATAGATGACTTAATAAAAATGAATAACTCTTATTAAATATATTAAGAAGAAGAGAAAATATATTCACGTTTTTCAATAAATAAAATAAAAAATAAGACTATTAAAATTGGAAGAAACTATTTTTTCATGACTCTAAACAAATGGTATTCTCGGGATAAATTTTGATGATAGAGGAATTTTAACTGGTCGTTTTGTATGTAATTTTTTTCTTAGCCTAAATCATAGCATTTCTTTTGGAAATGATTATTTCGTTTTCTAAGCTTGGAATCAACAAAAAATTAATTATATCATTAATTAAAATATGAATTGGAAAAGCTAGCTTAGAGGAATAAAATCAATAATCTCTCCTAAAGTCTCATTTTAGCAAAACCCACGATTTTCACAACATTTCCGATCAAATCTTCCGGATCAAATTAGATACAAATTACTTGTTTATGCCTATGACTAGAACCAGCCTTGGTCATTTCATACATCTTCACCCCTTCATGCATGACTTTGAATGAAAAAAAAATTAAACCAAGCCTTTACTATAAATTAATATCAGTCATTATTTGACGTGTCTTGGAACCGATTCAATTGGAAAGCTGAAACTTGGTCCAAAATTGAAGCTTATTAGTACATTCTTTTGATCCTAATTGCATCCTATTTAACTACAATTGTCCAAGACCTCCTTATAAAAAACAAAATAAAATAAAATAAAAAAAACGATTTTTCTGATTGTCTTCATTTTTTATTTTGAAGAAGAAAAGTCAAAATTTAAGTTTTTTGAAATGAAAATATAAACCATCTGAACGAACTTACAGCTTTATCCTAGATCTTGGCATTGAGACATACAGACAGAACAATTATTTTTTAATAAATTCAGACATTACTAAAAAAATAAGCAAAAAAAAATTTATAAATATGAAATCTTACATGAATTCCTGTCGCCAGGCATACCTTGTACGGGAAAAATTAAAAAAAAATTGTTTATAAATTTAACCCAGTGTTTTGTTTTAACCTTAGATAATTATTATTTTTATATTAGATAAATTTCCGAGCAAATGATATCATTTGTATAAACACCTGCTCTGGGAGCAATGAGTTAAGACTGAATTTTGCCTATTTATATATCGTTACTACATATTATAAAAATATAATATTTATTATTTAATCTTTTTAAAATTTTACAAATGAATGAGTCTAAATAGATATTTTTTATTTCTTTATTTTTTTTCTAATAAAAACTTCATTACATTGACTTTTACGAAAATTGTTTAAAAAAAAGGGATTTTGTTTATTATTTAACAGATTCTAAAGGGGGAAAAGGAATTATTATCGAATTATAGTAATGGATTTATTTTAATTTTTTGTTAAATGAAATAAAAAAGAACAAAAGATATAAATTTGATGGATGACAAAATAATATGATAAAAAAAAATTGATTTAGGATTAAATTAAAAGAAAAGCTCTGTTTAGCTCTAAAGTAAGGGTTGTTAAATTGAAAGAATGTTATTGATTGTATTTTTTGTTTAAATTCATCAGAAATATTTTATCTTTTTTTAATCAATATGAAGTTATTACAATAATAAATAAATGAATAATAAAAACAAAAACCCTTATTGAAATATGAAATTTTAATGTAGATAAATCATTTTTTATTAATTATTCATAAGATTAATGCAGGGCTGGCTTGACCTTTTGCGGGACCCGGTTCAAAATTTTTGAAGGGCCTGAATACACATTCAAATCCTACACATAAATTTTACAACGAGGAATTATTTATTTACAAATGCTCTTAAATATTATATATTTTTTATAAGAATAATATTAAATAATAATCCTTGCCACGCGTCGAGAGATTGACTAACGCTCAGCTTGGAAGACCATAGCAATGCAATAGCCTGATGCGTTTTTGTTTAAAACATTAGAACCGCAAAACGGCAACTGACACACAAACACTAATAAATGTCAGACGTTGCTATGCCCAGTTCCTATGCAAATTCATCTACAGAATTACAAAAATTGGGGAGTCTTATCTCTATTTTTTAAGCAGTTTTTTAAACAAATCCAAGTAATATTTTTTCGCATCCATAATTCGCTTTCAAGGGGCAAAAAATTCAATGAAAGTACAATCATGTATGATTTTTGAAAAAAACTATTGATGAAGTTTAATTTCTCTAAAAAAGAAAAGAAAAAAATAAAACTGACTTCAAAAAAATTAAATGCAACAAATAAAATACACTAAAAGGTATAAAATAATTATTATCTTATTTAGTTACAAGTAAACTAGTAAATATTAACATGAAATTACTTTTTGAAGTCGGTGCCAAACAAACCATACCTATAAGCGAGCGTACCCACCAAACGTACTAAGTAAGATCCGTCGAGTGCGATTCATAAAAGGTATATGTTTGGCACCGTCTTCAAAAAGTAATTTCATGTTAATATTTCGTAGTTTACTTGTAACTAAATAAGATAATAATTATTTTATACCTTTTAGTGTATTTTATTTGTTGCATTTAATTTTTTTGAAGTCGGTTTTATTTTTTCTTAAAAATTATTTTTATTTTCTCTTTTTAGTGATGTTATTAATAGTGATCATATCATCAGAACTTGACCAAATTAATATGGCACCATCCCTAACATAACCCCTTTCCAATAAAAAAAGAATCATCGAAATCGGTTAATAAACAAAGAAGTTAGGCCTGAACAAACCTAACAAAAAAGGTCTAATACCTATGGAAAAAATGGGACCAATCGGAAAGTAGACTGAACCCAATGCAAATTTTTTTCAAAATCGGTTCACAATTGGCGGAGATATGAGGTAACATAGGCACAAAAAAAAAAAAAATCAGTCGAATAGAGAACCTCCTCCTTTTTTGAAGTCGGTTAAAAAGTACATTTCTCTGAAAGCGTCTGGATTTTTTTTATCTAAAGTAGTTTCCAGGATATGAGGAATTTATGGAGTTACACTGAACTTTGATGATTTTTGTCACTCATTTAAACTGAATCATCGCTACTAAAATAAACTGCAACGTATCGTTGTTAAACTTTATCTTTTTTTTTTTAATGCAATCGAATGCAAGAAGGGGTACACCAGTAAGGATGCAGCCCCTATGGATCTCGAAAGACCCTTGCATTACCGAAGAGAAGGGAAAGTTGATTAAGTGATCTAAAGTCATTTGAAATATGAATATGTTCATTCCTTTATTAATAATCAGATATCACTAGCTATTTGCGTATTTGCGATCCGTGTTGACTTAAATTCAAAAATAATCGATTCTCATCTAAAACTTGAGGAATAATCATTCTACATTTGTTTTATTACCATGAGTTGTTTCCCAAAAAAGAATTTAGTCTTTTTGATTTTAAGTCGATTCTTCCATGTTTTCAGTAGAGGTTACCATTAATAGTCAAAACATCAAAAATGGAATTCAATTAAGGTTATTCCTCAAGTAGGTATTAGATGAGGATCAATCGATATTTTTGATTTTAACTCGATTCTTCTATGTCTTCAGCAATGGTTACCAATAATAAGCGGAAACGTCAAAAATTCAATGTAAAATGATTATTCCTAAAGTATTAGATGAGAATGGATGGGTATTTTTGATTTGAAGTCGATTCCTCTATGTCTTCAACAAAGATAACGAATAAAACAATGCAGTGCTATGGTTACTTATCAAATTCCCTTCCAAATTTTTAGCATTTCACAGAGAGAAGCCTATCCATTCTTACTTATGCAAGGTTAAATGGGCTATATTAAAACGATAGTATGAATAAATTTTAAAGAATTTTAAAAAGTACTATTTTACTCTAGGGAAAAGTACTTTAAAATATAATTTTACTAAAAACTTTATTTAACCTTTTTTGTGGTCCCCAAGTATTTGATTAAGATATTAAATTTCATAAAAATTGGTTAATTCATTTACAAGATATTTAGAAAAAACTAAAAAGGTACTGAAATAAAGTACTAATCTTTGTGGGCCGATATGCACCAAAAACTAATCAGCGCTTCATTTTGTTAAGACTAATGGTAGATTTTCAATTTCATTTCAATTGGTTTGCATTGGATAAAGTAAAAAGGCAAATGAAAAAATAATAATTTACAAGACCTGTCTGAGCTTGTTTTCAACGGCGGGATAAGGAGAAAATACAAGTTTGCGCAACTCCTATCGATAATTTTTATAATGAGAAAAAGAGAATCCCTGGAATAATTCACTCCCAAGCTTGACCTAAATAAATTTTATTAAGATTTCCCATTGGGTAAAGAAAAAAGATAAGGATATTTCGTCGCATAGTGGAATTGTCTTTTGACAAAGAGTGATAAAATGGGCCACTGAGGAAGTCAAAGTAAATAGACAAAACGTCTGGCCCATTTAATAAAAACTCTCTTTACTTTATCATACAGGCTATGGTCAAGTATTGTAATCGTGCATGAAAAAAGTGGTTTTTTACCTTCTATTTTTTCGAAATATCTCAAAAACGGCTGAAAATATTTTGATTAAAAAAATTGGGCAAAACCATGGCATTTCGGTCTACAAAAAAGCCCTAATAAGTGAACATCGAAAAAATTATATTTTTCAAGATAATGATTGTTTTGTCAAAATGTCTGTTAGTCTGTCAGATAGTCTGTGCGTTACCAAATTTTGTGGACAAGCTAGCTCAAAAACTAGTGTGAATATCGAAACAAAATTTCTCACGTAGTTTTGGTCCATTGAGATTAAGAGATGATTAGATTTTGGTGCATATCGACCCAAAATTAAGGGGGTGGAGGGGGTTAAAAATTAAAAATCTAGGCCGTTTGAGCAAACTCAACCAAAGGGAGGTGTAGAGTCATAAAAATAAAAATATTGGCCCTTGTACCAAACTCAACCTAATTTTGTATACATAATCAGTGGGACCCCAGAAGTCTAAAAATGCAAAAACTAACCGCCCAAAATGTGGGCGGGGGGAGGGTTAAAAAATGAAAATATTGTCCCTTATACCAAACTCAACCAAATTTTGTATTCATAATCAGTGGGACCCCAGAAGTCTAAAAATGCAAAAACTAATCTCCCAAAACGGAGGAAGGGGAGGGGAGGGGGGGGGGGTCAAAAAATGAAAATCTAGGTCCTTGTATCAAACTCAACCAAATTTTGTATACATAATCAGTGGGACCCTAGAAGTCTAAAAATGCAAAAACTAACCCCCCCCCCCTGCCCTAGATGATTATAAATAATTTTATTAAACACTAAATATAAGTGAGGGGCCAGGTTGTATGGTAAAGTCAAGTGGATGGCCACATCAGAACACGTCAGCTTATTTTAATTTATTGTCCAATTCCCTACTATTCCTCTTTTATAGTATAAATATTTCTCATATTTATTTACTCCACTATAGTATCTGTTTAAGAATTTTAATACCAATAAAAACATTAATGCTATGTTTCAGAAAGCTTTAGTAACCAAATGTTAGACCTATATATTATAAAAAAAAATGATTAAATTTCTGGGCTATCTAGCTTCGAAAAATGTAGAAAATTAGAAAATATAATCGAATTTCTAATTTGAAGAGCTTTTGAATGGATGTAACTAAAAATATACGTTGAACACTCAAGTATGCATTAATAAAGTACAAATGATTGATATGTTTCAACTTTTTTACTCAAAACGTTCGCTGATAAAAACAATTGATAAACCATTAAAGCAGTAATAGGCCGAGTTGTGAAAATGTTTTCGACTTTTCCTACAATTTAAAATTCCACGCGAATAATAAAATTTTATTGAACTCAATAGAGTGATTACCTACCCTGTAGTAATGAAGCTGTTAAAGCTTTTATTTTTGTGATTAATTTGATTTGAATTTTTATTTAAATCACATATAATTATAATTAATTATCTGTGATCAAAGAGTCCTGTTACCCGCCAAGCTCAGCTCGCCGAGCGTGTGCAAGAATTTTCATGAATACATTTGTTTTAACAGTAAAAAATTCAATTCATTTGTAATAAATGAAAAAATGCTAGGTTAGATATAAATCAGTGTATTTTAATATCTCACCTTGTCTTCAGGGGTGCAGGAGGGGTTGAAAAATCCCTAGTTAGGGAGAGACCTCGTGTCCCTCACGAAGAAAGTGAACAACTGACGTGCGTGGCTTTCGCCCGGCTGGCTTCGTTTCTTATCACCGAAACACCGTTACTCAAGGCTTGCGCGTAAACATCTCGATTCTCAATTTTTTTAATGTTATTACTGCCCCAGAAATATCTTACCCGGTACGCTCTGCAAGCTCCGCATGCCGGGCGGTCAGAAATATTGAATTCAAGCTTGAGTTTACCAAAAAAGAATTTAGTTTTTTTGATTTTAAGTCGATTCTTCCACGTTTTCAGTAGAGGATGCCATTAATAGTCAAAACATCAAAAATGGAATGCAATAAGATTATTCCTCCAGTATTAGATAAGAATCGATCGTTATTTTTGATTTTAAGCCGATTCCTCCATGTCTTCAGCACTGGTTACCAATAATAATCGAAACGTCAAAAATCTAATGTATAATTGTTATTCCTCAAGTATTAGATGAGAATCGATGGCTATTTTTGATTTTAAGTCGATTCCTCCATCAGCAATGGTTAACAATAATAACCGAAACGTCAAAAATTCAATGTAGAATTGTAAAATAAAAACTTTTCAACAAATTTATTGGTTGGTCTATTTGGAAATAAAATTGAAAAATTGTTCATTTATTATGTTTAGAAAAAGATGATTATTTCAAAAAGTTCTAATTTGGATGAATTTATTAAGAAACCAATAAATCTCCATTGATTTTCTATTAATTATTATTGGAGTAAATTAATAAAAGAGTAACTCTAGCTCTTTATGATTCATATCGAACTGGATTCTAATGGCATCACCAGTCTATAAAAAGTTAATCAAAATCAGTTTTTTAATTGGGTAATTTTCATAGAACGCGGGGCCGGATTCCGGTGAACGCGCTGAACCTGCTTTGCGCCGTCTCTGGATTAATGTCTATAATAACTATAGAAGGCTCTTTAGAAAATTATTTGTTTTAATTTTTATGGTTTTTGATAAATATTTGGGACCGATATAGGGATAGCAAAGAGGGTGGGTGCTTCTCCTTTCCTGGAACCTTCATGAAATAAGAAAAAAATATCCTAAAATAGGAATTTTATCATCTGAGGATAAAACAGAAAATTTGGTAACGTACCTCCTAACATACAAACAGACATTTTGACAAAATAATTAATATCTCGTAAAGCCCATTTTAGCACATTGTTGAACAAAGAATCAAATTTAGAAGTATGTTTTTTTTATGCATAGTAGAGTTAATAAATCTTAAATCTTAACTTTTTCATAATTTATTAATTTAATACCTTAAAAATAGGAAAGAGATTAACCAGACAAGCCAAATATAGAATAAATTTCGTAAAAATTAGTTTATTTTTCATATTTAAAGAGAAGTTGGCCAAAGCCGGGATTATCTGAAAGTCATTCGTGGTATATGAGCTTTAAGGCCCAGTTCTGAATACAGTCAGGGGAGTGAGATTAGACAGGGTTCAAACACCCTCATATAACAAGATAGAACATTATGATTGGCGATGTACCTTAGAAGGGGTAGAAAACGGAGAATCGTATGCAACGTAGCCTCCACCAGCCGAGGAGACACGATTGGAAATGCATAAAAGGACCAACACGAAGAAATAGAGGACCTTCTCTTTTTACACTCTCTATTACTCTATCCATCTTTTACACTCTATACTATCTCTCTATCTATCTCTATTACTCTATCCATCTTATACACTACACTCCCTATATGTCTCTCTCTCTCTCTACATTATACCCTCTATATTCTCCCCATCTATCTATCTTATATTACTCTACCACGCTCTTATCATTGAAATTATCACTCGGCATCTATACACCTCATTTACACTGCTATTATCAAATATTCACGGCGCCTGCATCATTTCGATATCACGAGCATATTTCTTCTTCCTGGAGCCGTTTTGCGGGCATTCACATTCATCCACTTGCTAGCCCCTTTGATCGGCACTTATATCATTGGCCCGATAGCAAATTGAACAGCACGGGCAAGAATATCTGTCCGGCACTCGTGAAGACACCACGGAAGCTTACAAAAAGGCGAGACTCCTGGAACCTTACGTACTCTTCGACGTGGCAGTCTACGGAACCGGAGCGAGAGGTGGCCACGGCACAGCTAGCGCTGCTTGAATTATTTGAACCGGTCAGCGCCTTCGAGAGCAAACGTAAATAATCATAATTTCTTTGAACGATCTCCGTTCACCCATTAAAGCCATCAAATTAATCAATTCTTGCTGACTGTTAAATTCACAAAGGACCTTAATAAATCATATATTGTAAATTATATTCTTGGTTATCACTTACTGTTAAGAAAATTCCCCCATTCTCCTTTGCAGCTAGAATTCATTCAATTATTTTTATTTTATTTTTGCCTATTTAAAATTATTTTTTTTATTTTTTTTGTAAATTCATTTCATAAGATTAACTTCAGTAACGTAGAATTTGAAACATAAGAGTAAATTCAGTAGTTTATCAAAATAGTACAACGAGATACACTGAGTTACACACCACCACCACGTCTATAAAGGTTAGTATTCTCACACTCAGGAATATTCCCCTTAAAAGTACCCTTTCAAGAACTAATTTCCATACCCCTCCAACCACCTACCCTCCCTAACCCCATTGCATGGTGGAGGTTTCGCTGGGATTACATGCCCCTCCAACCACTTACCCTCCCTAACCCCATTGAACCCCCCACCCCACGAACCACACCCTCAACCCCAACCCCGACCCTACACCACCACCCCTTGGACCTCACCCCGTGTCCTCCACCCCGCCCCACACTACCATACCACCCCGTGCTTACCCCCGCACCCCCACCCGTGACTCTGGATCGTCACCTGAACAACCCGCCCTCCAATTTCCATACCCCTCCAACCACATACCCTCCCTAACCCCATTGCAACATAATTTTTCGATGTTCACTCATTAGAGCTTTTAGTAGAGCATAACGCCATGGCTCATTTTTTTTTATCAAAATAGTTTCAGCCGTTTTTTAAATATTTTGAAAAAACGAAGCAAAAACACTTTTCATGCACGATTAGAATACTCGACCATACCCTCCTGTATGTTAAAGTAAAAAGACAAATATACTAAATATTTTTTGTTGGCAAGCTAAAAATTAAATTTATTGGAAGAAATTAGGTGAATTTGTGGAATTTTATCATAATTTTAAGTTAAGCCATGTCTTCTTGCTGACAGGACAAAAATCACTTAAAAACGGCAAAATTTGGAGTACTCTCACACCGAGGTCCGGATTGGCCTTCTGGTAAATGCCAGAATGGGTCAGTTTGGCCTGAGCTATGGGCTTAGACACTCTGGCTTTGAAATACTAGAGCAAAAATGATGATAAAAGAGGTCATTTTAATCTGTATTTAATTTTAATGTTTTTCTGGGGCGCTGAATAACTTAGGGCCGGTTGTATGTCGCAAAGTAAATGCTTTTTACCACCTTCCAAGGTTAGATGGTAAATGGAGTTGGATTATCTTCCCTTGGTTAGTGGTAAAAAGCATTTACTTTGCGACATACAACCGGCCTCAGGCAGGTCTGGCCCTGGTTTGTCTGAAATAAATAAAAAAATAAGATAAATATTGCCATAAACTGTACTGGGTTTTATTATTGAGGGATGGGGATGAAAATTTTTTGGGAGGGAAGAATACCCTTGGAGGAGGGCACTACATTATTGCTATTTTGAAAATTATCATTAAAATAAAAAATGAGAGCGTATGAAATGAATAATCAACTATTTAAATATAAATACGAATATATGGAATAAAAATATGGCATAGTTGTGAACTTAACTTCAGCCCCTAATGTTGAAATCAGATTCTAAAGTTCTCGCAGCCAATCAAAACACTCAACTAACACTCGAGTTTATAATTTTGCTTTCCACTCTAAAAACATTTCCTTAAAAGAGAGACAGTAGTATGCACGAAATTAAGGCACACGATGATACATATAAAATTTCATATTAAGATTTACAATTAGAATATTAAGAAAGGAAAACCAATTAACCAAAAAAACAATCTGACTTTATTAATAACAATAGGCCTTAATCTGACCAATTGTAAGTAAGAAAGAAAACTATTTTGAAGAAATAAAATGCAAAAATTTTGATTTTTAATTAAAAGGTCATTTAATTTTATTTAAAACGTTGTAAAAAAGTTGATTTTAATTTTTTTTATGATAATGATGAGAGAAGGAGTTACACCAAAAAGGTGCAACCCCTAAAGGCCTGGGTTGGCCCCTCCATCGTGAAAAGAAGAAGAAAGAATTTTATGGGCTGGGCGGGGGTCGAAGGTATCTATGGATACGGGTCTTAAATATCGCGGGAAAGATGTTGGCAGGGAGCGAGTTCCAGTCTCTGGAGGTCATAGGGATAATAGAGTTGGCGAAAGCGCTTGTTCGATTTTTTTCGTTTTCGAGATGCTGGAATACGGAAGTTTTATTGCTAAAGAGACCGCGAATATTGGAATAGTTGATGCTCAATGTAGACATGATGTAGAATGAACGAGAGGGTGTAAATTATTGAATAGAAAGAAAGAAAGAAATCGGAATCACAAGTCTGATCTCAGAAAGATAGATAAAATCCAGTTTACTAAGTTTTAATAACTTGAGCAGTGGTAAATTCTCCGAGCGATAATTAGGTTAAAATTATCTACAGCTTAATTGGGGAAATATGGATAATATCACTATAGCATTAACGGTTTTTAATCAAAATGTCACTTAATTTCATTCAAAACGGATGTTAGAGTTGATTGGTTGATTCTAACATATTTTGGGTGAGAAAGAGTTTAATGAATTCATTTCTATATTGTATTATAAATTTCTCTCGTCTATCGACATTGGCGGTGATAGGATGACAAGTGAACTGATTTCCATGTCATGTTCTCTTTCCTTGTAAAGCAACTAAAGAGGGTGAATATTTGTATAAAGGGGGAAATTTTATATATTTCAAAAGATATTAAGCCATATTTTCTCTTCAATCCCTACTTTTTTGTTTTGCTTATTAATGGCTGACAGGCAGTGGCGCAATTAGGATTTTGTCCTAGAGGGGGGGGGGGGGTAATACTAACACACACACACACATATATGTATAAACATTTTCGTAAAATGCCAAAAATAATGTTTTGACAATTTCAAAGAAAAATATTTTAATTTAATATTTTATTTCAAAGTCTTGTCTTTGCGGGAATGCTGAATAAAGTTCGAGAGTAAATTAAAGAATTTATATGAAATTAAAAAAAAATATATTTAATAGTGTATTAATTTATTTTCTATATCTTAAAATTACAATAAAAGTGAAATGTACATATAATTAGAATTTGATTTTGAATTGGTAAATTATAATTAAAAAATGTTCATTGCCGTGAGTTTATTTAACATATTTTTCCATAAATTTTCGATGAAATTCGGAACGTAAAGAATCATTAATAAATTCATTTTTTTTCTTGTCAGGTTCAGATCGGGCACAATTTTTAAATACGACATCTTCATCCCATCTTCGTTTTACCTGAAAAGTTTGCAAAAATAGAACGATGAATAAATAAATTGAAAATATATTTTTATTTATTTTAATTTTTATTCAACAAATCATGTTTTATTTAATAATCTCATTATTTTTTTATTCATGTATTTAAATAATATTAAATTGTCCAAGAAGAAGTCGACAACCTTTCATCATCTATGTAACCAATCAAGATTATTAATGAGAATATATCATCATATTGTCTTAATTCAAATAAATTAAATACTGTAATTGATTTAAAAAATGTTATGATAGAAATATAGAAAGTGGTTGTTAGGAATAATATTATAATAATTTTTTGTAAATATATATTCATTTTCAATATATTTTATAGATTAAGTAGGTTTTGTTGGAAATATGGACCGATTTTAATGAAAGAGAATATAATTATCAATGATTAAAATCAAACTAATTTAGTGGCTACTTTTATTTTTTTAACACATGATTTTATCACCCTAAGTGACTTCATGTGCACACAAAAATAAAATAAGAGAATAAGGAGTGAAATTACAACGAGCCTGAAGAAGTCCAAAAATATAAGGGTGAAACATCACTAACTAATTAAAAAGAGATTTCACTGTTAAAGTAGTTGTTTCGCGACAATACTATGCAAAAGTTAATGCTAGAGTATATCGAGCAGACAATAAGGATTCATAATTCATTAGCCCAAAACTTTTTGCTGTTTATGTACCACTACTAGCCAATCCCGTGCTCGTTTGACAAATCTGGCAACACTGTCCGAGCTTGTATGTATTTTATCACAGAAATGTCAGATAAAGTACATTATAAAGGGAGATCTATAAAACAAAAAGTTCTTAATAAGCGATTGAAAGTTGTTGCGACAATGGCTGAACCAAAAAAACGTCAAAAAGTATTAAAGTTAACCCACTTTTTAGGCTTTGTTGCCAGCTTGTTTTTAGTGTAAATTTTTCTTTATACATTTTTTTATTTATTCATTATTATCTCAGAAACTGTGTTGTAACTATGAATTAAAATTTTCTTAAAAAATGTATTAGTTATTGTTTATTGTTGGTTTAGTTTTTTATATCAATGGTAAGAAGAGTTTCTTAATTATAAATAAAAATGTGTGTAAACTTTCCGATATCCCGTATAGTGCAATGTACAAGAGTCTGGAAAACTCTATCTTTGGAATTTAATATCTCCGGAACTATATTGTTCATAAATTTCGTTTTGCCACCAATCTATGCAGAAGTATTTAAATAATAATCTATCTAAATTTCAAAAAAATCCTAAGAAAACCCATATGGTGAAACATCTACCTTAAGGAAGATAATTTGCAAAATGGCGCCATAAAAAAAGCATTAAATCCATCTTTTGTTGATTCTTTGTTAAAAATAATTTTATTTAGCGTGCCTTCACTGGAGACACAAAGGCCAATTCCTCAAAGGTTCAAGTTTTTATAGTTTTCTGGTATGATTTACTTAGGTAACTAATTTTATGTCTCTTGAAAAGATGTCTCCCCAATTGTGATTTTCGCCAATATATAGGTAAATGATACAATTGTTTAATAACAACCAATTATATTATTATAAAACATCTATATATTGCCAATTTTGTCATTAATAAAGGAATATTTTTTCCCGAAACGTTTGATAAATTAATAAACGTTTTTTGGTTGTTATTAAAGAATTCTTCGGTCGGCCCTCATGCTAGCCAACCCAACCCACCCTTATACCCCACACCCACCCACCACACCACCTCCGCACGCTCCCGCACCCGTGCCCAACCACCGCCTCCACCCCACCCCACCACCCCGCCTCCCAGCCCCCGCACCCCTCCTGGACCTTCACCCGAACTCTCCCCCACACCCACACCCATCCCCTACAACTTTGCTCATTATAAAATTTGCCGTAGAGTTAATAGTTTAGGAGTTATTTGATCATTTTCATTCGTGCGACACCCCAAACCCCCTTCTGGGTCAAAATATCAAAACGTTATATAGCTAAAAACGTAAGTTAGAAGACATCTGATGTAAATATGAAATTTCATAATAATCCCTTCAGTCGTTTTCACGTGAATCGTGAGCAACTTTTCGAAACGACGGAAACATACAGACAGATAGGCATTTTGTTGAGGGTGTTTTCGTTCATAACTTTGCTTGAAACATGTGCAGCCAAAATTTGGCGTGATTTGGAGCAATATACAGACAAAACCTTAATTTTATATATATAGATATATAATAAGTGATATAAAAAATAAACCAATACCTTAAGATCCGAGCTATTTTTTCCAGCTGAATAATTTAAAAGTGGATTTCCACTTAATATATTTTCGGTACGAATTCTCTCTTCTTCTGCTCGTCTTTCAGCTTCCTAAAATAATAAATATACAAATTTAGGGATTTCATTTTAGATAAAGTTGCAAAAATGAAGTTTGGTTTAAAATATTAGACAAGTTTAAGCCAAAGTTATAAAGTCACTAACAGTATTCATATAAAAAAAATATTTTAAGCTTTTATTTGAATCTAAGCATGTAAAATAAAAACATTCACTTGAATTAAAATAATTACACAGGTCGAGAAAAATGAACGAAATCTAAGAATTAATTCTGAGAGTGTTTTTACGCTGAGTAATAAAAAAGGTCGAAATGGCCCTGTAAAAAAATCGAAAAAACCTCTATTAGGATCCATTGTTAGGTTTTCATCATTAAATTTTCGCTGGCCTGTGTTACTAATTGTAGGTAAACTTAATTATGAGACTATTAAAATTCTTCTTACTTGTCTTGCATGTTCTGCAGCTCTTTCTTTTTTAATTTTGTTCAATTCTGCCAAGAGAGCAGCTGCATCGTCATCATCCGAATCTCCGTCTTCATCATCATCGTCCTCATCATCGGCAGGATCATCAGCATCTAGACTAGCAGCTGGAACCTTAAAAAAAGAAACAAATAAAAATTACCATCAAAATATTTAATTAGATTAGATTGAACTTTTTTTCTTTAAGTGCCATATCAGGTCTCCCTGACGTTTCGGAACTCTCCGCATATACCTGTGCTAAGTGTGTTTAGCTGTTTTACACAGATATACGGGACCTACTTTTTAACGCCGGTTCCGAACGGCTAGTTTGGAGAGGTTGACTAGGCAATTGAACTCTTGCTAGTTTGCCATTGCTTTCCAAGAGGAGGCGACTGCAAATATCTGCCGAGACTCAGTCTCGAACCAGCATACTTCAGGACAGCGGCCCGACACTCTGACCATTGTCGCCTCTTTAGTGAACTGACTAGGCTGAAAACTGAATGATTAATCAATTATGTACTTACTTGATCCAGTTTTGGCCTTTTGCTTGCTGTACTTGAGGATTCTCTCGATTCACTATTAATACTTCCACTTCCTGTTCTGCGAGTCTTCTCTTTTTCACTAGTTCTCACTTCTCGGTCTTCAAGTTCCTTACGAAAGTCGCGGGATCGGAGCTCATCAGAGGTACCTTGGCCATGCTCTCTATAAAAACAACAAGCAAATGTTCATAATGAAGGATAACTATTAAAAGATAATACATGTGTATCTTCAAAGCAAAACTTGATAAAAGATACTGAGGATTTCAATGAAGAAATATCTATGTTTGACAATTTTTGTTTTGTTTTTTAAGATAGCAATTTCGCTACTAAAATTTCTTTTTTATATGTACGTGGTTATTTTATGTTGAAAACAGCTTTTAATATATTCTGAAAGTAGCTTCCAAGCATTCCTTTGCCCAGACGAGAGCAATAAATACAATGGAAATCGAGTCTTATTAGCTCACTCTATTCCCAGGTCCATCTTAGAACCGTCTCCGCTCTTTCCCTGTATTATAGATAGTGCCATGGTATTTTTTAATCTGGCGAATTGAAGTCAATAAATACCCCGAAATTCTCGTTTGCGAGAAACACACGATTTTCTGAAGCTTAAAACACTTTAGATATAAAATTATATAGAAATAGAACAAACGTATTCAAAAACTCATTTATATCCACGACTTCTAGACTGCCTGAAACCGTCTCCACAACTTATCCCTGTTCAGTCGTTCATGATCAACATTGACAGGCACACAAAGAGAAACAAAGAGGTTGTCCTCTGCTTGATGCAAATAAACATACACACATATATATCGAGATGATATATCTGTATATATATTATTTATTTGTTTGAGACTATAGTTTGCCGACTATAGAGAGCCGACCAGCAGTGACGAAGGAACACCAAGATTTCAATATCCATATGATATTGACTCCATGAAAAACATTTATAATTGAAGAAAGACTGATGATGAAGACCAAGTCTTCGAAACTATAGTCTCAAACAAATAAATAATATATATACAGATATATCATCTCGACATATATGTGTGTGTATGTTTATTTGCATCAAGCAAAGGACAACCTTTGTTTCTCTTTGTGATCAACAACTCTGCTACTCTGGGCAAAACAAAAACTTTTCAATTGACAGGCACCTTCGACTCCGACACAATCCCTGAATTCTTATTTTTCTCTTGTACTAGGTCAATGTGGTCTATAGGAATTACAAATTCTTGATTAACTCTTTTCATCAATATCATTAAAAAAAGTACCTAAAGTATGTTGTAAAATTTTGCGACACTTGACAATAGTTTTGTTGAAGAAAAATCATTCAATAACTAATGTCTAATAACATATTTTACCTATTTTTATACACGAATTCTTTAAAGATCTATATTTAGCAATTTCTCATGATTTTTTTAAAAAATTATCTTCTATTTTAAACTATAATTATCCTTGTTGATAGAGTTCGTGGCTGTGATGAAACTGTATTAGATGAAGGAGGAGGTATCAGCCAAAGTTGGATGCGCTGGGTTCAATAATACACAGCACTCTCCAGCCTTGCAGCTGAACATAGTCTTCTCTTTTGATTACGATAATGCGCGGATATTAGTCAAGATTGATAATTTCTAATAAAGATCCATAGCCGAAATGTATATATATAAAAATAGCAGGTGATAAAGCTATTAATTTTAAAAGAGATTGCATGTATTTATCCAATATTTACACATCTATCTTGTGTGATAAGAGTCAACAGCTGTTCTCTTGACCTTAATATATAAATAAATAAATGAATAAAAATGCCTTTTTTTGAGTTTTTTTAATAAATTGAAAGATGGTGATATGTATACATGAAAATGTATAATTTAATGGAATGGGAAGAATGCTTGAATTAAAAAGTAATTAAATTCTAATTTGTTCAAATGTAAATAGATAAAAATGAGATTTATGATGACTTCGCAGGGTCAAGTATTTAATTATATAGAAATAAATTTTATATAAACTCATTACATTTATTCTGAACCTATGGGCATAGGCACGTTATAAATTTACATGCAGCTTATCCCCCTAATGCCCTCTTTACAGCGAAACACGCGGTTTTCTAACGCTCAGCACCCCTTCGCTGTCAAATTGGATAAAAGTCGAACAAGCGCTTTCGCCAACTCTTTTATCCCTTTGACCTCCAGAGACTGGAACTCGCTCCCTGCCACCATCTTTCCCGCGACTTATAACCTTCAGCTATTTTAAGACCCGTATCCACAGATACCTTCGACCCCCGCCCAACCCATAAAATTCTTTCTTCTTCTTTTCACGATGGAGGGGCCAACCCAGGCCTTTAGGGGTTGCACCTTTTTTGGTGCAACTCCTTCTCTCATCATTATCATAAAAAAAAAAGCTACAATTTTTATTTTTGACAAGGCTTGGTTCGATCACATATGTGTACCGCATTTTGTGTATAACTGTAAGTTTAAACAACCAACTTGGATCAACTTGTAATATTATGATAATAAGCATAAAATATATCAATGTTAACATCTATTTGTAAATTTTATAGCCCAATTAACTGAAGATGGCCAAATAAATTCAGGCCGAAACGTTTTATTCAGGGTGTTTTATTGAACCCAGCGCATCCAACCTTGGCTGATACCTCCTTCTTCATCTAATATAATTATCCTTATTTTAGTTGCATACAATTTAGAAATTATAAAAGTAAAATAAGCGAGGGCTTTTTCTCAGAATTACTTTTACAGTTTCTAGACAGTTTTGCATATAAGATTAGGGTGACCAGCCGTCCTACTTTGGGAGGATATGTCCTACAATTAAAACTTTTGTCCTACGTCCTACCGCCTAACGGAAATATCTTACTTTCACAAATAACAACTTTGCTATTGACGATTATGGCTTATAAATTATACTATATTTGTGATAATTTTAAAATATAATTCTTAAAATGTATACACATTATTGTTTTCGTTTATTCCAATTATTTTTATTAATTTTATAATTGGTAAGAACAATATTTAAAATAAATATTTTTTCTATATTTTATTAATAATAAATCGAATGTAAAAATAAAATTAGAAGTCTAATTTTCCTTTGTTTGTATTAAATAAAATACATGTGTTATAATTTATACCGTTTTGTGCTTTTTCTATTACCGATTTTTATTGTTTTAAGCTGGGCTGTCAAATGTTCTACTGGGATGAGTTATAAAACTTCAAATGTCCTACTTTGACTATGTCAATATCTATCCCTATTTAAGATACTCATATGAAATGCAGTTAAATAAAAAAATATCTATAAACCAACACTTAATTTAATTGAAGGAACAATAAAGAGTGTGTCTTTTGCTGGAATTATAAATTTTATTTATAAAAAGACTATAGTTTCGAGGGCTTTGCCCTCTTCATCAATCATAGATTAATTAAGCGAATGTTTTCTACATTTGATTCGATCACGAATCAACTGTAGGAATTTTTGTCAAATATTGAGTGAAAATAATATTTGAACTTATATATTTCTAACTTGAAATAATGATTTTAAATAAATTTATATATCAATGAGAATTACCTCGACCACGCCTATTTGAAAAAGATATTCTATCACGAGACCACTGCGGATTATGCTATTGAAGTCTGTGGAGTCTTAAGTCTGGACCAAGAGAGAAAAAACATGTGATCCACTTAGCTACAATCCAACGTCATTTTGCGTATAGCCCGCTAAACATTCGGACGGATCACCGGTGCGGATTATGCTATTGAATCACCGGTGATCCGTCCGAATGTTCTAGCGGGCTATACGCAAAATGACGTTGGATTGTAGCTAAGTGGATCACATCTTTTTCTCTCTTGGTCCAGACTTAAGACTCCACAGACTTCAATTACATAATCCGCGGTGGTCTCGTGATAAAATATCTTTTTCAAATAAGGGCGGACGAAACAATTCTCAATGATATATAAATTTATAGATTAATTCCTGTGAATCAATTGTAATAAACTGGTGAAGAGGGCAAAGTCCTCGAAACTATAGTTTCGTTATAAATAAAATTTATAATTCCAGCAGAAGACAGACTCTTTTATTGGTTCCTTCAATAAATAAAAATTCTATAACTTTTAAGGAGTTAGGTGTTGGTTCAACATTTTATTATTATATAAAAATTCTTGATACTCCTTAGCACAAAAACTTTCAATTTAATTTACTTACATTTAATATTAATTTACACCCTTATTGTGAGTGTGATCAAACATCCATAGGGGATGTTAATCATATCTTCCTACAGTGCAAAAACAATAGTGTTAAAATAAATAAATTTTATATAAAAATTCAAGATAATATACCTCTACCAACAAACATGAATATTCTTCTCTCATATATTCCTGAAGATTTAATAATAGCAAAGTTCGTGATTCAACATATTATAGCTATTAAAAAATTTAATGTAATATTTAAATGTAATCAATGTAATATATTTAATGTAATATTTAATGTAATATAAAAATATATAACTACATTACACTGGCCAAAATGATCTATACGGATCGAGGCCAATGGAGAAAAAAAAATAAAAATGTAATTTACCTGTATTTAAGTTTATTATGCGATGGTAAATCACGACTGGAATATTGTTTTGAGATAGCACTTAAGTCTTTTTCTCCACGACCTTGGCCACCTCTTGCAGGTTCAAAAGTGGGCCTTGCAGCAGTTGTCATTCTTTCTAAAATAAATATAGTAAACATTATTGATAAAATGATTTACAGAAAACGCTTACTTCGTCTAGGCTTCGATCAACGCAACAAAACGAAGGAATGGGCATAGTGGACTTGTTAAAATAAATACATCTAATGACGAGAAGACAGTGATTGTCGAAAGTTAGTTGGATTTACTATATAATGAGTCAGATTTGAACCCCACCAAAGAATACTATAAACTAACATTTAAAACATTGCTTTTATTTGCCTCTTTTCTCGTACTAAACAGGGTTTTTACAACATGTATGAAAGATGAAGAAGTTTTAAATTAAGCGAGGAAAACAGTGAATATAATTTAATCAAACTAAAAGGAAAGATATAAATTTTTTGAAATTAATTTTGAAAAGTTTAAAATTATGTGATCCATGTATAAGAGGTAATTAATCACGCAAACAGGTCACATATGAATTGCATATTAGCGAACTATTGGAATTAAAGCTACATATGGATTATATGTGGACCAATGAAAAAACCATCACTTGGAGGAGCAAGATATTTTTTCATTGGTCCACATAAGTCCATATGCAACAATTCCAATAGTTCTTTAATATGTAATTCATATGTGGCCTGTTTAAAAGGTTTTCGTGTTAATTCGCTCCTTCTACACATGGATCACATAATTTTAAACTTTCAAAATTTTAAATTAAGCGAGGCGAACAGTAGTAATGATAATTTAACTCAAACCAATTAATAAAAATTTTGACTAGTGGATATGAACAGGGTTGCTATAATTTTTAAAACTTTGTCAAAAGATTATGCAAGTGAAAAATACTGTCAAATATATTTTAGGATATGATAATGATTTAAATAATAAAATGATTCATTGGTAATTTTATTTTTACAAATAAGCAGAATACGATATACAACCAACTTTTAAGAAATTGCTGTTATTTTGATCCTTTTTCTCGTACTATTTGGGCTTCTTTACATATATGAATGATATGGAGATAATTTTAACATATATGAAGAAGCCAGAACATGTAATGTTGAAATTCAGAACAAATGAGTGACACTTTATAAGCAAATAATATAAAAGATCTTTACGTAAATTAATTAATATAAAAACACATTTAAAAATGAAATTCATATTATTTCTCAAAATCAAGACAATTGGTTGTCCCAAACTAATTCCCATTTCAACACCAGAATACATAACAAGGCTGAAAATGAAGCTTATGTCGACCAGATACTGAAACAAGAAAATCAAAGAAGATGCGGGGAAAATTTTAAAATAGTGGCCACTTTTGATTTTCCCTTTTAAAATAAACTTTTAGCGGAAAAGTTTCAATTTTGGAGAAGATACTTTGTATTGCTTCTCAAGTAGAGCCAGAAATCCTGCCTTTCACTTTAAGGTTAAAATTTTGATGGCTAAGTATTATATTAAAGATTGAAATCACTTATTTAATAAAATGGATGAAGGTATTATTATTATATTTAATTTTTTTTAATTCAATTCTTTGTTATGGATCAATTAAATTAATTAAAAGAATTATATGTATGGTGATAAATGTTAAATATCTTACCTTAAATATTTAAATAAAGATTAATTAGGTAGGTTGTCTTGATAAATAATAATTAGAAAATACTCAGTTTTTTCTGCAAAATACAACAAAAAATAGTATACAGTTTTATAATCTAGAATATTAGGTGAATAAAATTCATCTGTCAAGGAGAGAGCGTGTAGATTTTATTTAGACATGTAGTGCCATCTGGAATCATAATATCAAAACTCTTACCGCGCCAATTTAATTTTTCATCCAAGTGTCATGCGGGCTAAACGCAAAATGACGTTGGATTATGGCTAAATGGATCATATCTTTTTTATTCTCTCTGTCCAGACTTAAGACTCAGCAGACTCCAATAGCTTCAACCAGCAGTAGTCTATATATCTTGTTTAAAAAAGCGCGATCAAACAATTCTCGTTAATATGTTGATTATTCTTTAATATATTAATGAGAAAATTATAAAATTAATTTAATTTTCTATTATCAGAAATATGTATCCCGGCAAAACTACTACTGTAATTATAATTTTAAAAAACTAAAAAACACGTTTTGTTGCAATTTAAAGTACAAAATAACAATAAACTAATAAACATAAAGTCAAAAAGCGTGGGTACTTTGTCGAAATTAATTAAAACTAGATGCTTCTGCGCCCCACAGTTTTTGACCTTATGTTTATTAGTTTATTACATTATTTTGTACTTTTTAGAGAATTACTGACAAAAGCGTGTTTTTTAGGGTTTTTTTTTTAATTATAATTTATAATAATAATGATAAATTTTATTGAACCAATTATTTTACATGCATTAGCGTATACATTTTATTTGAGATTCGACTTTGAGATTACATCCCCACCATTGACTGTTCTTGATCTTCTGGAAGCTTGCGATAATGTTTTTAGTCAGTGTTT
Source organism: Forficula auricularia (assembly GCA_024734495.1). NCBI lineage: Eukaryota > Metazoa > Arthropoda > Insecta > Dermaptera > Forficulidae > Forficula > Forficula auricularia. The sequence continues at coordinate 818,283 of JALMQS010000075.1, forward strand.
GGAGTATTATAATTATTTAATTCCATTATTCCTCAATCAAGTCGATTGGTCATTCAATCTCTCCATCCCCAATTATAATTTTTTTTTTTTTTTTTTTTTAACTTTTTAGTCATAATTATTTTTATATTGAAAAGTTTGCGGAATTTAACAGAATGAAATGTTTTTATTTTTATATAATTTATTTAAATTGATTAGGTAAACAATTATTTTTATAGAGAAATGTTTGTGGAATTAAACTGAACAAAAGTCACATTGATAGATACATAGATAGATACAGGTGAAGGTAATATGTATAAAGCGTGTCAAAAAGACTATATAGGTTCTTAGGTTCGATTAATAAATCATTTTCTCTGAGATCTAATGTGCTGCCAAGTTACCAATTGTAATTTAGTCAAGAAAATAGTACTTTTCGCATCCTTTCCATTTTGCTTACATGTCGATCAAGATTTTTGGATTTATACATTTTTAAGTACATAATTGAAATTATTTTCCTGAAACTTGGTTATTGCGCATTCTAAGGTATGTTAAGAATTTAATTAATTTACCACAATAACATGATTCCTAACAGTAAGTGACGGATTCTGCACAGGTGCACGAGGCGCGCTCCTCGAGCTTCATAAATCAAGGAGGCCTCAAAATTCAGATCTCAAAAAAATATATATATATTTAATTTAATTATTATTTTGTATAATAAAAATAAATAATAATTTAGCAGCATTTCTTAAATTAAATTGACAAATGAATTGTATGGTGTAGTGAAAATATTTAGAGGGAGGCCTTGAAATTAAATTGCGCCTGGTGCCTGGGGCCTCTCTAGCGCTAAATCCGCCATTGCTAACAGCTATAAGTTTCAGGAAAACAATTTCAATTAAAAATATAGAATCCATAAATTTAGAACGATATATAAAGTGGAAAGGCGAGAAAGTTAAAAATCTCTTCAGTTCTTTGTTTTGTAAATACAAACATTTTAAGGTAGTTCTTTCACAAATGCAAAAATTCAAGAAGTCTTCGAAACTTGAAAATAAGTCATTAAAAGCATAATAAACACCGTTAAAATTTGAAGACGATTTACCACACCAAACATGAAATAATTGCAATTAAAAATGAAAATTTTACATATGGTAGATTGGGAAAGGGTGGGAAAATGATAATTATTATTTTTTTTTTCATTGAAGGACTTTCACCATCTTGATGAAAAACTAATATTTGTTAGAATAATATATTCGGAGTAACTTAAAAAAAAAAAATTGAAATTATTTACCTCGTAGTTTTGATAAAAAATAAAAAACATATTAGGGCGATTATTTTTAATGGAGGGGATATAAGATCAATGGCTTGGAAGAGATCCATTCATAAAGAGAATATAGCAGTGTAAAAAGTACAGTCACGATAAAAAAACATAACCTAAAATTTTAGCACCGTTCATATTTATAAAGTGGTTAAGAGGCTAAAACTTTTTGTGTGGATGTCGCGAAAGAACCTCCTTAACACCAAAGTGAACTTTTTAGGGTTTTTCCAGTTTCCATTCCAATTTTTACTTATCGAGTGTATCTGAATTCAGATACACAGACACACATATTTTATGCTTGTAAATGATTTTTCTCTACGTTTCAGACATTTCTAAACGCAATAAGCAAAAAATATTTTGGCAGGGAATTAATTTTACACATAAAAATTAAGAAGAAACAATCGGAATAAAAAATTTTCAAATAGATATATTGCTTTCCACTACGCGGTTCTCTTATTGAACATTTTAAAATTCAATTCTACACAATTTTTTAACACCAGATAATTAATCTGACAATAATCATCTTTTTTCTTTAACTATATTATACATTAGATGTAATACTAATTTTCAATTATTCATATTTAATCATATCTTTTTTATCATTTAATTATTTAATATATTTGTGCTTTGTTTTAATGAACTACATTTCCCATTTTATGAGTTTGTGGATTAACTCAACGTTGACGGTAAAATTAAGAATTATTTAATCTTGTATCTGGAAAGGATATGGTATTAGGCAAATAATATTCTAATAAACAATTGATACATCATTTTTTAATTTTTTTTTATTAATTTTAAATTTTAAATATATAAATAATAAATAAATAATATAAATTCTTCATTTGTAAATTATAAATTACTTATAACATATATGTATTAATAATTGTATGGAACTTTACATAAATATATGTACCTAATATATGCAATTTAATAATACTAATTTGATTAGACACAGAATAAGATGAGAAATTCTAAATATCCAGGATAACTATAGTCTTCAACTTCTTTTATTATATAAATATTTCGTATAATTTTTTATTTATTTATTCTGGCTGAAAATTAAAATAAATTATCAATGAAATTTTTCAATATACTTAATGTAATTATATTAAATAAATTACTTAAATTTAGATTTTTATTAATTCTCTTAGAACATAAGAAAAAAAATTACATTTGTTTCAGAATTTCGATATCCCTTTGATATAAATATATATGAATGGGTCAAATACAGAAACAAAAATGTTGAAAATAAAAACAAATCAAAAATTGAAACAAAGCCAAAAATATAAATATAAAAATAAAAATTTAAATTAAAAATAGATAAAATTTTTTTTTTTTGGCTTTTCGGCCTTTGTAGCCATAAGCCATTTACGATACTATTTATTTTCTTCAAATTTGTCTCTACCCCGGGGGTCAGATTTTAGCCGGATGCCTCGAGTCGGACTCGAACCCGGGTCCACTTGGTTAGCAGGATGAAACGCTACCGCCTAGCCTATCTGACCCCCCCAATAGATAAAAATATAAGTCTAAAAAGTAAAGATTTGAAAACAAAAATAGGAAACAAAGAATAAAAAATGTGAAAAATATCTCAACCAAAACATTCTTTGAAAAAACAGGCCAAGTTCGAAAAATAGTGAGGCAAGTTAAATTAGGCAAGAATAATTAAGTTGAGAGATCTACTATTTTCTCAACTTAATTATTCTTGGCAAATTTAACTTGGCTACACACTAGATTTCTCTACTTTTTCGAACTTGGCCTGTTTTTTCACAGACTGTTTTGGTTGAGATTTTTCTTCTTTTTGTAAGCTATGAAGAAGCCTGTTGGTCCAAAGGGCTAGAATTTTTATTTTTGACAGCCCCAGGGGGATGGTTAGTTTTTGCATTTCTAGCCTTCAGGAGGCCCACAGAATATGTATACAAAATTTGGTTGAGTTTGGTCCAATGGGCTAGAATTTTCATTTTTGAACCCCCCCCCCCCCATTTTGAAGTGGTTGAAAGATAGAAAGTTTGAATTATTCCTTTGTTTGTCTCCCAAATTCTACTAGCAGGCGAAATTTCATGATGCTGGAATGATTGGAAGTACCCTATAGTTTTGATGACCTGTCAGTGAGTGAGTGAGTGCCAAAATTAGCTATTTTCTCAGGCTCATATCTCAGAATCTATTTAAGCTATATTATTGAAATTTGGTACTCTCCTCAAGATGGATTACATAATTACATGTATATAAGTTTAGCTCTGTATCTCAAATGGATTCCGAGCTACAGGGGGTCGAAATTGGCTCGAAATGGTTCGTGTAAATACCGTACATCAGCGTGTACGGCCAAGCTAATGCTCGAACTTGGACTGCTTGATAAATCAAAATGTGAAAAATTTAAATAAAAATGTCTATATGATGAAAGAGAAAGAGATTTACCATGACTGGATAAACAAAGGTAGTTGCCATATCGACAGCAGGTCCATCACGAAGTCCTCCATTAAAAGTTTCCGCTACACATGTGTATCCTCCCATATCGTTCCAACGTAACGATTGAATTTCTAAATTGCCATTTGGAAGCTGGCGGTAGCGACCGGTACCTGTTCAATAAATGAATAAACAGAAATATGAATCGATAAAATTTCCATTATAATTATATATATAATAGCCCAGATTAATTTACAGCAACGCTAACTTAATGCTGCCGACAGGGAGCGCTGATGCCGTCGGTATATTTGCGGCAAATTTGAAATATAATTGTAATTTGAACTCGAATTTTGAAATGAAAGACTCTAATTGATTTTAAATTAATTAAATATATTGATAATTATTCCCCCCCCTCCTCAGCACTCAAAAATTAAATATTCAATTCGCTTTTCTTTGCACACAGAAGAAGAAATTAATCACATCTTATTTGATTTATATTTTATATATTATTTGTTTATTTTTTAATAATTTGCCAATTTTTTATAATTTTTTAAAAATATAAATTTTGTTATTCTTATTTTTGGATTTTTACAAAATTGAACGACTTAAGACATGCATGCCCGAGTTTCTCATGGCAATACTGGAGCAGCCTGTCATACAAACAACACCTGATCTCTTTTAAATATTTGGAGCCTTATATCGATTATCGATCCCAAATTTTAAAAAAAATGATATAATATAATTCTCCTCCTCACACGATACCACTTATTTAAATAAATCTATTTCCACACAAAAAATATCACAGTACTGTAGATTATGGAAAAAATTACTTCCAGATTCATATCTAGAGCCTCAATTCTGTAGCTGTGTCAGGACGAAAATTAGGCGAAACTTTTAAGAGACTATGTATTTTCGGGAGTTTACAGGTATACATTTGGAGGGTGGTTTTTTAAGAGGAATACAATTTTTGGACCGAGCGCAGCCCGCCAGGGCACCAGCCTCGAGGGCCGAGCTTCGAGGGCGTGCCTTCGGCATGCCCTCGAAGCTCGTTAATAATAATGAATTAGTTCTGGTCGAATTCCAGGTGTAAGGTGTAGCGAATTGGCTTGGTACGGTTCGCTAGATAAAGGTACGGGTACTTATTACTCAGACACCGGGGTAAACACAGAAGTATTAAATTTAAACAACAATCTCTTCAAGATAATGTTTAACATGCAAATTCGAGTTTAAAAAAGGCCTGTAAAACTTTTTTACGAGCATAATTGACAAGGCATTAACAATTGAAAGAAACATTTAAACATTGATTTGTATCTATTCTCCTTTATAATGTTTAATATTATAATTCTTCTACTCACAGTTCATAAGAATACTATATCTAATGGAGAACATCCAGCCAGTCGTATAAGCCAGTGTTTCTCAACCGGAGAGATACCCGGGTTTGGGCTAGGGGGTACGCGTGGTTTTCAATATAAAATGACAAATTTTATTTTATTTATTCAAAAGTTAACTTTATTCAACTCTAATTACTTATTTTGCTTATGTTTTTTACAGACATTTTTTTTTAGAATTTTCCTGATTAAATTTTTTAAAAAATAAGCTGACGTGTTCTGATGTGGCCATCCACTTGAATTTATCATACAACCTGGCCGCTACTTATATTTAATATTAAAAAAAAATTATTTATAATCATGTAGAGGAGGTGGGTTAGTTTTTGCATTTTTATACTCCTGGGGGCCCACTGATTATGTATAAAAAATTTGGTTGTGTTTGGTACAAGAGCTTAGATTTTCATTTTTTGTCCCTAGGCTCCCCCCCCCGCCATTTTGGGCGGTTAGTTTTTGCATTTTTAGACTTCTGGGGTTCCACTGATTATGTATACAAAATTTGGTTCAGTTTGCTCAAATGGCCTAGATTTTTAATTTTAACTCCCTCCACCCCCCTTGATTTTGGGTCGATATGGAACCAAAATCTAATCAGCTCTTAATCTCAATGGACCAAAACAACATGTGAAATTTGGTTTCGATATTCACACTAGTTTTTGAGTTAGCTCGTCCACAAAAATTTGGTAACGAACATAGACTAAAAGAAAAACAGACATTTTGAGAAAACAATTATTATCTCAAAAAATTTCAATTTTTTCGATGTTCACTTATTATGGCTTTTTTGTAGACCGAAATGCTATGGTTTCGCCCAATTTTATTAACCAAAGTAGTTTCAGCCATTTTTGAGATATTTCGAAAAAAAGAAGCAAAAAAAACACTTTTTTCATGCACGATTACAATACTTGACCATGGTAAAGAAATAACTATATAGCTAATTTCATGTATCATATTTTTGTTATTAAGGCTTTTACTTTCATTATCAAATAAAGAGAATCGGTGATTCTTTTAGTAATAATGGAAATCTTGTTTACCTTTATATATTTGAAATTTTGTGATTTTTATTAGCCAGAAATAAGTACCTATATATATGCTATACCGTGGGCTTAGAGAGTAAACTTACTAACTCCATTTTTTATCATATATGAGAAATTAATAACGTTCGAAAGAAAAAGAAATGCAGCATCTTTCAAGTAAAACTGCTACTTAAAATTACGATCGTAAGTTGTAGAAAGAAAATGTGAAAAATAGTTTTTTCCATAACTACAATACTAAATTTTGTTTGTTTTTTCTCTCCTGTAAAATTTCTTTGTTGTGAGTTAGCAGGTTTATTCTCTAAGGCGACGATATATATTTCTCCTCAATTTTATCGCTATGTTTGTATACCTATATATATATATATATATATATATACCGGGTGAGTTTTTTATCTTGAGACAGTCTTATAACTCAAAAACAGTGCATTATATGAAAAAAGTTTCAAATAAAAGTTTATTTGTATCAGGGGGGAAATTAAACTACACTATTGTTTATCGACCTAGAACACACTTTCAAGGGTATTTCAAGATCAAGTTCTGTTTTGTAAATAGAGCCCTATATTTTTCTTTACATTACCTAAATTTACAAAACAAACTGAACAGCTTTCATAAGAACCATTTTTTATATGACATCAATTAAACAAAATATTAAATCAATTAGATTTAAAAAAAAATCCAAATAATAATTATTTTTAACAATTATTCAACTTAATTATCAAATATTTAATTATTAGGTTGATGCATAATTATGGAACGTTTTTTAAAAATATTTTTATTCAGGAAAAACAATAATAAAATTTAACAAAAACATGTTTAAATGATTATTCGGGAACGTATTCACCATCTACTTCAATAAATGCTTCCCATTTGCTTGGCAGTCGGTCGATTCCACGGGCGAAGAACACGATTCTTGGAGGCAATCCACGCTTTGACATCGGCCACCAAGCCATCCAAATCGGAACACACACCACATAGCCTTCTTACAGTGGACGGCTTTCGGAATTCCTTTGGGCGAAACACTTGGCGATACGCAAACATTTTTCGTTTGGTGTTTTTGAAGAGAAGCCAAGATTCATCCCCAAATGACAAGATTCTTCAAAAATGGGGTTTATTGGTTTCGTTGCAGCAAATCGGTAAAAATTCGAACGCGATCAGACTTGTTGTTGTCGGAGAGTTCGTGGGGGACCCATCCAGCCAATTTCCATACCTTGCCAAGCTTTTTGAGGCGTCGAACGATCGTTGATTGGTCGACATTGAAATCTGCAGCCAGTATTCGTGTTGTAAGGATTTTATCCTCTTCCACGGCTGTCAGAAGTGCCTGATCATCAAAATCCGATGGCCGACCTCTTCCTTCTTTATCCTCCAAACTAGTGTCACCTGATTTGAAACGGACAAACCACTTCCGTACTGCACTATCAGTAATTGTTCCTTCGCCAAAAAGTTCGTTGAGATCGCGAAATGACTGTGCTGCCTTCCATCCTTTTTCGTAGTGGTAGAGCATAATATGACGAATATGAATATGGTTTTCGACACGCATTTTTATTAACTATAAATAGAGAAGATTGTTTTTATAAAAAAAATCAACAAAACGCCATTTTTGGTTAAAGAAAAACGCGCCAATACAAACGTTCCATAATTATGCATCAACCTAATAATTTAATAATAATTAATAATTTAATAATTTTCCGACAATGTTCTGTGACATTCCAGAGTCTATCGCAAGTCTTCTGGATGAAACATCTTTCTCCAATAAAGAAAAACTCCATTTTTATTATGGTAATACTATCTACTACTCTTGACGGGAGAAATAAAATTTTAGAGCTCAAGAATTTAAAATAGATCTATTAAGTAGAAAATAATATCTTAAATCTATCTATAATGAAGTTTTAAGATCATTAAAAACACTTATTTTCATTGTTTTGACTTTTCAATTTAATAATTAATTATTTAATAATTTATATTTGATAATTAAGTTGAATAATTGCTACAAATAATTTTTATTTGGATTTTTTTTTGAAATCTAATTTCATATAATGCACTGTTTTTGAGTTACTATAAGACTGTCTCAAGATAAAAAAACTCACCCGGTATATATATATTTTATTTTGCAGTATTTCAAAGCTTATGATTATATTATAAAATAATCTTAAGGAGTACTTGAGAAACAGTGAACATGCTATGGGGTACGTCAAGAAAAATGGATGAGAAACACTGGTAAAAAAGGCCCGCGTGTAATGATCTGGTCTGGCCCTCCCAAGGAAACCGTAGGCTGGACTCTAAATTCAATAAATCTAAGATTTTTTCATAGTACCCTAAATTTACATATTATCAGTACCAATTAAATTAATTAGATTTGATGTTTTTTATAAAGGATATGTAAATATATATATTATTGATCAATGTTATTATAATTTATCAAATATTATCAATTTATTTTTGAAAAATATTCTTTTGAAAAAAAACGAAAAAAATGCGTTGGGTGACCAACTTTTTCCATTTCATAAAAAACATACTTATTCCATAATAAGGGACGCGCTTCAGATTTTGGCCCTCGGGCCTCTTTCTCTTGGCAAAATAAGTTTCCTCACCCCTGCTTTAAACTAGAAATTGCTTCAGGTAAAATCTGTATAGCTGCTGTATTAAATTTGATATGCAGCTTTTCAGTTGAATAGGTACTTACAGTAACTAAGTAAAACTGAATTTAAAAATTTTCCATTTCCTTACTCACTTCTTTAAATCTTATATACCTAATATTAACTTTGTTGTGAAAATAAAATAGCTTTTTGAAGAAAATGAAAAGTGAAATATCTACCATGATTAAGAGGCGATCCAATTGGAAGACCATCATCATCCAGCCAACGAATAGACGGACTCGGTTGACCAATAGCAGAGCATGGCAATGTCACATTGTGACCCATCAATTCAAGGATGACTGGCGCCCAAAGAACAATTCGCGGTGGCATAATTGAAGATTCCTCACAAACGGGATTTACGCGACCTCCGGAAAGGTTAACCATCACCATTGACCCCGCCGATGACTCCTACCACAAGATCAAAAACACAAGACCTAGATTAGAATATTTTAATCAGATAATGAAGAATATGAGATGTGAGACTTTAAGACGGAATTCAGCGCCTGTCAACGCAACCCGCAATGCAGGGCGTTCTATTTGAATGCATACCCTTAAAAATACAGGGGCGGCGCTGAATTACTTCAATAAAGGCTTGCTTAATTATGGAGATATAGCAATTTTTGTCATTAAACGATTTAAACTACCAAGCTGAATCTTGTCACTAAAGGTGCACTAAAAACAAATATGTGTGTCAAATTCTAAATCAAAAGTTTGTTACAGCTGTTCGATTTCTCCCCATTTGAGAATTCAATTTTTTTCTGATTTTATGAATTCTTGAACTAGAAGTTTGGAAGGCCAAAAATTAATGAGTTCTTCATTTTAAATATAGAAAAATTTTGTCATCACAACAAACTTTAAATTGAAAGTATTTTTGCCGAGGGTAGCAGAAATTTTATATATTGAAGGAGGCAATAAAAGAGTGTGTCTTCTGCTGGATTATAAATTCTCTCCATTTATACATTAATTCCTGTTAATCAATTGTAATAGACTGATGAAGAGTTCAAAGCCCTCGAAACTATAGTCTCGTTATAAATAAAATTTATAATCCAGCAGAAGACACTCTTTTATTGTCTCATTCAAAACAAACTTTATACCACAAACCGTTATCGCGGGTTTTAATCCACAATCTATACGCAGAGGATGATAGACAGACAGACAGAAAAAATGAATGCTTGAAAATGTTTTTTTTTCCAAGTATAAGACATTTATAAGAGAAAACAAATCGTCCGAGTGAATTCAACACTTTTCCTTCCTCTCGATTTATTGATTTTGTCCTTAGTATTTTAAAAGTTATATTATTTCCTGATTGAAACGAAGGATATATGATAGGATTTCGATACCGCGTCGGATATGAACCACCTGATGCTTAATCAAATGTTGGTAGAAATATGATAAGGCTGAGATAAAGGGTGAAGAGTGTTTTGTAATGAAGGAGGTGGAAAATGATTGATAGTTTCTAAATCATAATTACGTGTTGAATCAACCTGTTGAAATGTATGTCCATTTAAAATCATGAAATAATCACAATTTAGTATCTTCCATTAGATCAAAGAAATTGATTTCAATTCTAATACGAATAAGAATAAGGATTTTGGACATTAAATTGGAGATAAAAAAGTAGAAAATTTTTCAAGAATTGATACAATTTTTTACAATACCTATATTTATATGAGACTTTACCTTAAATCTCAATAAAATCATTGAATAAATGGGGTTTTTTTTTTTTTTTTTTTTTGAACTGGTAGTTTTAAAAATAGGAAGCCCAAAATCCATTCAATTCTCTTTATTAAAAATACAAACTTTTTATGACTTTCCCTTCTTGAGTTATCTTGGATATTGGAGTCCAAACACACGAAACCAAGCAACACATACATATATACAGACAGAAATAATCATCATTATGAAACTTCACGTTTCAGATATTATTAAACACAATGAGCAAAATATTTTTTTCCACTACTAGGACCGCCTGCCTCTCTGCCTACCAAGTAATATTGAGTACTTTTTTATTTTTAGTACTTTACTATACGGAGTAGAAAGAAGTACTGTGATCGTGCAGGCATTATTGTCGTTCTTTCGAAATGGTTAAATTGAAAAAAACAAATAACAGAATATTTTCTTTTCTTATTTTTCCTCATTACCTGTGAGGATGCTGCCCAGGAATGACATGTATACATTCCCTGGCTGGGACAATTTAGAACAAGCCGAGAACGCACTCGCCAAATTCCACCGATCGGCGCCCGTTCTTCGAGAGAATTCTCTAAAAACAAATAGAACATTCTTTTTAAATAACTTTACAATACAGTAGAATCCCGATATATCGTATCTTCAAGGGGACAAAGAATAAATACGTAATATCGACATGTTCGCTATATCGAGGGTAAAAATTAAAAATACGATATATCGAAAGTTTTAATTTATTTTTATTTGTTTTTTGTTATAAAATTCTTCCAAAACTTAAGTGACTTAATTTTTGAATTATTTTTAAATTGAAAGGTTTTTATATCACAAACTAATAAAAGATAATAATTTAATTTAATTATTATTATTTATTTTATTAATTCACTAAACAGTTTCGGTCACCACTGACCATCTTCAGTAGTACTAAAATTTGAAAAATGAAACATTTCGTCAATTTTTTTAAAACAATTACATAATACAACAATTACAGAAGTTTGAATTCATACATACAACCTCGTTCAAGATCTGGAAATTGTCACTTTGTAACATAAATCATTCTTAACTTACGACTATTAACATAGATATTTCACACATTTATATCATTCATATATAACTATAATATTAATATTTATACATATATAATAAAAATGTAATGAAGGTGTATACAATATTGATTTGTATTTTATAAAAATGAATTGACTCTTAATGAATTTCCAGAATAGATTTGTTTGTAACGATAGTTTTATTTAATTGAGAATTGATTGTGTAATATGATAATTAAGAAAAAATAAAAATAATATTTCAATTGGTCATCAGTTTAAAATTGATTCTAGTCAATGATAAATGTTTTTTATGAATTATTGCTATATTTGATTGATATAAATGTGTGAAATATCTATGTTAATACTCGTAAGTTAAGGATGATTTATGTATACAAAGTGACAATTTCCAGAACTTGAACGAAATTGTATGTATGAATTCAAACTTCTGTAATTGTTGTATTATGTAATTGTTTTAAAAAAATTGACGAAATGTTTCATTTTTCAAATTTTAGTACTACTGAAGATCAATTTATAATTTTCTCATTAATATATCTAAGAATAATTAACATATTAACGAGAATTGTTTTGATCGCGTTTTATATATACGATATATATAGTATCTTGTTTAAAAAGCGCGATCAAAAACAATTCTCGTTAATATCTTAATTATTCTTAGATATATTAATGAGAAAATTATAAATTTATTTAACTTCATTATTTCAAGTTAGAAATATATAAATTCGGATATTATTTTTACTTAATATTTGACAAAAATCACCTGCGTTCGATTCGCGGTCGAATCAAATACAGGAAACTTATGACTACTGAAGATGGTCAACCAGTGGTGACCGAAACTGTTTAGTGAATTAATAAAATAAATAATAATAATTAAATAAAATTATTATCTTTTATTAGTTTGTGACATAAAAACCTTTCAATTTAAAAATAATTTTATTTTTATATAAATATGTACTGAACATACATACATATGTATACAAAAAAAATACTGGATTTAAATAAATTCTAAGACGTTTATTTTTTATCGACCTAGGAGGGGAAAAAATACGTTATACTGAGGGGTTGGTTTTATACGAATTAACGAGATTTTCTCAAAACACAACTCTAATTCAAAAGAAAAATATGAATTATGAGAGGTTTTTTCGACATTGGGGAGAAAAAAATAGATTATACCGAAGGGACTAAAATGCATTGTTTTATATGAATTAACGAGATTTTTTCCAAAGGACCAGCACTTTCTTATCGGGATATACGATATATCTCGGGATACGAAGTATCTGGATTCACTGTAATTGTAATGGATGGATAAAGCCCGATTTAAAATATTTTGAAATAGCTTTGATAGAAAATTAAAATAAGGGGTCCATATAAAAGCATCATCTCATAAAGAAACTACTCGTAACTTCAAGTTCCAACCACCCAAAAGTCGTTTCATTTATCCTTATGACTTCCAAAGAGTATTTATCGATATTTTCCCTCTTGATTCTGGACAAGAAATTAACTCTTGAATTTCCACATTATAATGAATATAAAAAAAATTCAGATGAATGAATGACTTTGTTTATGTGCAAAATTTATTAAATTGTAAGTAGAATGAGATGTTTTTAGTAACAATTTCAAAAAATAGAAACGATATTGATGTGAGAAGGAGATACAGCAGAAGGTGCATCCCCTAAAGGCCTGTATGGATGGCCCCTCCATCGTGAAAAGAACAGAGTAGAAGGAAAGAAGCCGGGATCACGAGCCAAATCTCAGAAAGTTAGATACAATCTAATTTCCAATTTACTAAGTTTTTAGGGGCTTCGAGCAGTGGTAAATTCTCCGTTCAATAAATTAGGTTAAATTTATCTCCCACTTAAGGTTATTTATTACAGAAGATGGCCAACCAATGGAAAATGAAACTGTTTAGTGAATTGACATAAATAATTGCGAAATAATTATTAACTTGAAAATTAAAAAAGATCTCATTACAAAATTTAATAAAACTATATAGGAAATCATCTCACTCCCAATAAATATCTCAACTCTATTGCAATACATTGGAATGGAACAAGAAAAGTAAAAAGTTATCATTGGACATATTTATCTATAAGATATTTTATTTAAATATTTTTTTAACATAAACTTTCTTATTAAATTTTCAATTTGTTAAAGTTCAAAACTGTAAATAATTTTTTTTACATTACTTAGATTGACCAGATGATATCCAAACAGAGGCTATAGAAATAAATAATAATAAAAAAATAATTTTTAAAAATATAGTCACCCAAGACAGGCATTGGCGCGTTGATGAGAGGTCCAGATGGACCACTCCATCGGATTTGAGGCGGTGGGGCCCCGATTGCCTCACATTCCAGCTCGACAGTTTCTCCGGGAAACACGGAAACTAGCCGAGGAGGTCCAGCATAGATACGAACCCAATCCCTCGAGAAGAGCCGCTCTAAACCTTTTAACATTATCATTAGAGTTAATTAATTAAATCTTATTAAAATATAGTTATATTAAGAAGGCATATTCTTTAACTCATGATTTTCAGTCCATAAAGAAATCAGATCCTATGAGTCACCAATTAAGTCCTGGAGAGGGGAATTTTCCATGATAGATTTCGGTATTAAAAGTTGGATGAAGCCCAATAAGACGGTATTCAAGAATGTTCGGTATTAGTTTCCCTTCTATCGTATTTAAGGTAGTTGTTTGTAGTAGCAAAAAGTTATGCTAGAGTGTATAGAACAGACAATAAGCATTCATAATTCATAAGCCCGAAACTTTTTGCTGTTTATGTATCACTACTAGCCAATCCCGTGCTCGTTTGACAAATCTGTCAACAATGTCCGAGCTTGTATATATTTTATCATGGAAATGTCAGATAAAGTACATTATAAAGGGAGATTTAAATAAACCAAAAGTTCTTAATAAGCGATTTAAAGCTGTTGCGATAATGGCTGAAGCGAAAAAACGTCAAAAAAGTACTAAAGTTAACCCACTTTTTAGGTTAGATAAATGCGTTGTTGCCAGCTTGTTTTTAGTGTTAATTTTTCATTATTTATTCATTATTATCTCAGAAATTGTGTTGTAACTATGAATTAAAATTTTCTTAAAAAATTTATTAGCTATTGTTTAATGTTGGTTTAGTTTTTTATAACAATGGTAAGAATAATTTCTTGATTATAATTAAATATGTATGTAAACTTTCCGATATCCCATATAGTGCAATGTATTATATAAGAGTCTGAAAAACTATCTTTGGAATGTAATATCTCCGGAACTATATTGTTCATAAATTTCCTTTTGCCACCAATCGATGCAGAAGTATTTAAATAATAATCTGTCTAAATTTCAAAAAAATCCTAAGAAAACCCATATGATGAAACAACTATCTTAAGTTAGATAAAAGAAACAATTCTTGAAGCCCCTATTTTTTATGCAACCAATTCGTCTTCTCTGGACGCACACTGCCGATCCATTAGGATCAAAGGGGCTGTTTTCCTTTATCCTTTATAATTTAAATCAGCCATTCTAAACCTTTAATACTATAAATACCGACTGTCAAAACAATATTCTAAAATATCTCTCCCGTTTTTACCTAGCCACTTTTCTATTTTGAATTCATTTAATCTAAAAATTAAAAATTTCAACAATTAACGAAAAATAATTATTGAACAAAGGATAAAAAAATGTAGTTATCTTCTAACGTAAAAAAATTTGAGACCATAGTTTCAAAAGACCTGACTGAAAACTTCTAAATTTTTATTTACTTATATTCTTCCCGAAAGAAACAAGTGCAAATGAATAGTTCAAATAAATAAAAATATATTATTTATTATATTATATTATCTATTATATTTTCATTGTAAATACTTGTACATATTATAGACTGAAGATGAAAGCAATTCTTTCAAAATTAGTCTCAAACAAATGAGACGACAAACTTAACTACATCAAAGATCTCTCGAGTACCACTAGTGGTTGCGTACCATTGGAAGAGACAAATTGATTTATATTTTGCTTAAAGAAAATCACGAGAGGTTGTTAACTACTGAATCTTAGGTGTTATGGGTGATTTTATATGACAGAAGAGTTGTATTCACCCCCCCCCCCCAAATACCGCAAATCAAGCCTCCACTAAGCCAATTTTATTTTGAAATTTAAACTCTGAAATTTGAATTTTTATATTCAATTATAGATACTTCTTTTAAATAGACATATTAAAATGTGAAAATTTATTTGTCGGACAAATTAACAAAGTTAGCTGTAGTGGCAGCCTTAGCCATTGCGAAGCAACGGGCGGCAGATATTTGCGAGGCCCTTTGTCCTTTGTGCAAAGTATGTGAATTGAAAGTAGGTATTTCTGATGATTGACGAGAAATGCAAAAGTTATAAATAAATGTAGACTTTTAAAATATTATACATATTAGATGATTTATAAAAGTTAACAAACATAAAGAAGACTGATAGTTTTTATTTTGCTGAGAGTAGCAGAGTTGTTGCATCATAAAGAGAAACAAAGGGGTGTCTCTCTACTTGATGCAAATAGAGATATACATATATATATATATCAAATATATATAGTCTCATTTGAAAAAAAACGAACTTTTGACCCCTTTTATGATTAACGGAAATAATAGGAATCTTAGCACGCCCTGTATAATATGGATTTTTCGGCGTAAATTAAATACTTCGAGTGTGTCTAAACTACCACCAAATTTCAACTTTTTATTTATTGAGAGCTCTAATTTATTTAAGTTTAATTAGGGCCGTGTTTTGGACCATATATAACACAAATTATTTTTTATCTCGAAAACCGATAGCGATAGGTATAGGACAATATTAACAAAAAAGTATTTTAATAAAAGGGCGGTTCTAAAAACGTATTAATATACGGGGTGTTCCATTTAAAAAATAAAGTTGCTACGACTTTTCGACGGAAGCCGAAACGTCGCAAGACTGAAAATATTTTAGATCGATAGAACAACTAAGAAAATGTAAGGTGTTAAATTTTCAGAAAAATATTATACTTCCTTCCTTTTTCTATAAACGTTTAACGTGCCATGGACCCTGTATATGTATTTTAAATAAATAAAATTATAAATCGAAATTAAAAAAACACCTCTATTTTGTTGAGAATCTCAATAAAAATAATCAAAAAAATATATTTTCTGTATTGTGAACTAGAATGACTAAAGCTGAAGGCTAACAAAAAATCTAATCATTTCAATGATTTTGTTCTAAGTTTTAGACATTTTTAAATACAATGAGCAAAAATTTCGAGTGAAATCAATACCTAATATGGATCGAGTAGACTATTGTATTATCAAATTTTAAATGAATAATCCAGCCAAAAGAGGAAAGAAAAGATATATGTTTTTTATTCCTATTCAGTCTAATCGGTTTAATTTATTTTATATTCTTTAAAATTATTTTATAATAAAATATCACAAAGCAGATTAATAATATACTTATTTAAAATTAACAACTTAAAACATGTTTTGAAAAGAAATAAAATTTGCTTTGGGTGGTTCTAAAAGCGTGTTAATATACGGGTGTTCCATTTAAAAAAATAAAGTTGCTACGACTTTTCGTTGGAAGCCGAAACGTCGCAATGCTGAAAATATTTTAGATCGATAGAACAGGTGAGAAAATGTAAGGTAAATTTTCAGAAAAATCCTGAGTTCCGTTTTCCATAAACGTCTAACGTGTCATCGACCGTGAATCACCCTGTATGTGTGTATGTTTATTTGCATCAAGCAGAGGACAATCTCTTTGTTTCTCTTTATGATAAAGAAGACAAATTATTAATGATGATATATTAAGAGTGGAAGTGGCTGGAGAGGAGACAGAAGAGTTACAGTCAAATTAGAACAAATATTATTATTCACTGATAAATTAAATAATTTATTCTTACTTTTTTTTGCAACGAAATTTTCTCTGGAGAGAGGCGGACTGGTAGAAATTTTAATTGAAGGTAATGGAAGGCAGCCCAGAGGTAGTGAGGAAAGAAAAAATAACCCATATCAAATAAGGTGTAATTTATTGGAATCCTTCCTCCTTTCCTTTCAAACTGACGTTTCGGAGGTTCTTCCCTCCTTCTTCAGGGTTTCAAAGGGTCAATGAAGGAAACATTTTATTTGTTTCATTCATTGACCCTTTGAAACCCTGAAGAAGGGGAGAAGAATCATCCGAAACGTCAGTGTGAAAGGAAAGGAGGAAGGATTCCAATAAATTTCACCTTATTTGATATGTGTTAATTTTTTCATTCCTCACTACCTCTGGGCTGCCTTCCATTACCTTCAATTAAAATTTATTCTTACTATTTATACGAATGTGACATCAAATAAATCTAAATGAGAAATTTTATTTAGCCACTTATTAATATTAATATATACTTTACTATGAATTAACCAAATTTATTTCATTGTTATAACTAATAGATAAGGATAAAATAAAAAGTTTTAAATATCAACTTTTTTCTACTCGGGTTGTTGCGCGAGGCCCCGGACGACCGAGCGGCTCGCCACCCCCTAAGGCCCCCATTGATGTTCACAACGTTGGAATAACGAATGAGAATACCTGACTAAATATAGCAAATATAGTGGCTTTAGCCGATATTCTCCAGTTGTTATATATTTTCAAATATTTACTTACTTCTATCTTCATTTAAAGAATTCTGTAACAAACAAAAAGGGAACAAAATAATTAATCAATATATCTTCATTTAATTTTATCAAATGTAATTGTCATACCGGTGAGATGTTCGCTTGGACATCTATCCATTGATGTCCAAAAATAATAATAATACTGAGAAAACATAGCACAGCTCCAGGATTGTAATAAACCATGTTTCTTGAAGACTAAAAGCAGATCATTTTATTAATTAGAA
This sequence comes from Forficula auricularia, assembly GCA_024734495.1. Lineage (NCBI taxonomy): Eukaryota > Metazoa > Arthropoda > Insecta > Dermaptera > Forficulidae > Forficula > Forficula auricularia. The sequence goes on from JALMQS010000075.1 coordinate 836,638, forward strand.
ATATAGTATTATAAAGTCGATAAAATCGAGTGTTTGTTTTCCTTTTAAGGAGGTTCTTTCGCGATAATCCACACAAAAGGTTTTAGCCTCGTAACCACTCTACCACATATGAACGGTGCTAAAAAAATTTTAATGTGACTGTACTTTTCACACTATTATATCCTCTTTATGAATGGATGTTTCCAAGCCATTGATCTTGAATCCCCTCCACTAAAAATAATCGCCCAAATATGTTTGTTTGTTTTTCTTTTGCTTTTTATCAAAACTACGTGGTAAATAATTTCAATTTTTTTTAAGTTACTCCGAATATATTATTCTAACAAATATTAGTTTTTTCATCAAGATGGTGAAAGTCCTTCAATGAAAACTAATAAAATAATGATAATTTTCCCACCCTTTCCCAATCTACCATATGTAAAAAATTTCATTTTAAATTACAATTATTTCATGTTTGGTGTGGTAAATCATCTTCAAATTTTAACAGTGTGTTTATTATGCTTTTAATGACTTATATTTCAAGTTTCGAAGACTTCTTGAATTTTTGCATTTGTGAAAGAACTACCTTAAGAAACCAAACACACAGACCACAGATAACCAAACATAAAAAAACCTCTCTGATATGCAATGTAAAAATATTTCTCTAATATCTATGATGTCCTTTAAAGTTAAATTCATTTAATAATATTATATACTGGGTTGATTTTTGAAATAATTTCCATCTTTTTTCAAAAAAGACACCCAAAAAGATACTTAAATCTTTGTTTTCACTGTAAAATCCATGGGTCCGTCACTGAAAACTTTTTTCGGTTTAGCAGGAATTTTCACTATTCCCTTTGAGTTGAAGGGAGTGAAAAGTCTAGCTATAATACTTATATATGTTGCATGTCAGAGAGAGATTTGTCTTAAGGGTTTGGCTACTGGCCCGGCAAGCTTAGTTAGCGCTTGGGTTCGATTCCTAAGGGGACGAACCTCTCTGATATGCAATGTAAAAATATTTCTCTAATATCTATGATGTCCTTTAAAGTTAAATTCATTTAATAAAAACTAGTTTTAGACATTTCTAAACATTAATTAACAAAAATAATAATTGTAGGAGACAATAAAAGAGTGTGTCTTCTGCTATAAAAATAAATGTTTATTTTATTTATAACGAGACTATAGTTTCGTGGGCTTTGCCATCTTCCTACATCAATTCCTGTGAATCAGTTGTAATAGACTGATGAAAAGGGCAAAGCCTATATTATAGTCTCATTATAAATAGATTTTATTTTTTCGTGCAGAAGACATTCTTTTATTGTCTTCTTAAATTTTTAAAAATTCTACTACTGTCGGCAAAAAGAAACTTTCAATTTAAAATAATAATATTAATCATTTTTGAATCTACACTCCGGCCTAGCGAAGCAATAAATTTCCCACGGCAAACAAAAATTTACAATTAAAAATCCAAAGGTTTAATTTAATTTTCAAATGTAACGAAAAGTCTAATCTAGTTTTGCCGTCACTATTGACCGGTAGATGCTTTTAGCCAGACTCGGAAATAAACACTAGTAATAGCAATATTGAATCAAATGTATATTTTGCTATGGGTAAAATAATTTTTGCAAATACTGATTACCTGTACAAATTTTTTACATCGTATCAATTGTAATATTGATTATTTCATTGATCTAACAACAAAGTATATATAGTATTGCCGAAAATGAAGATAGGGATGACATATTTTCGAGATTAATGGCAGAAAGTTATCCGGGGGAAAATATTTTCTGTTATAAGAATAATAGTTTTACTGCTCAGTAGCTGAGTAGCGTCTCAAGAGGCTGATAATTTTCGCCAATAATCACAAAGGTCTTTCGCAATCTGGGTTCCTTGGAACCATAGAGATCCACGAAAAATGGAATACCAAAATTTAGTATATTAAATATTTTAAAATTAGTTCACTTAAACTTCACAAGGTTCCTGAAAACGAGGGGTTTAAAATAAATTAAAATTAAAATTTAAGACTGAATAAATTATGAAGATGTTGAGAAAGTAAACTTCCTTGATATATTAAATTTCCGATCAAAAATAACTATTTAATTGTTTATTTCCGAGCTTTCGATCTTTAATTTTAATATCTTCAGGGCTATAAACTATAAAGGCAGTGTTTTATAATTTTTACTTTATTCAATGCGAAACATGGGGAAAGTATTGTAATCGGTCTAGCGGCAAGCTCGACTTCAAATGGTCCTCAGATAAAGATTACGGAACCCATGGTCTCAATTAAAGTCACAAATTGTAGTATTCAATTAGGTTGAATTTTAGCAAGTGACGGTTTTGTCAAAAATTACACGGGGTCTCGTCGAGAGGCCAAAAATGCGATTTCTTCAGGAAGTGTGGGCGGGTGTATGTATGTATAAATGTATATGTATGTTATCGTTTTTATTTTTTCTGCACCGTTGGACCGATTGAAATGAAATTGAAAATCTACCAATATTTTAACAAAATAAAGCGCTGATTAGTTTTTGGTACATATCGGCCCACAAACATTAGTACTTTATTTCAGTACTTTTTTAGTTTTTTCTAAATATTTTGAAAATGACTTAACCAATTTTGATGAAATTTAAAATCCTAATTAAGTATCTTGGGGACTACAAAAAAGCTTATATAAAGTTTTTAGTAAAATTATATTTTAAAGTACTTTACTTATGAGTAAGATAGTACTTTTTTAATTCTTTATTATTTTATTTTAAAACATGGACTACAAATAGCCAGTGATATCTGATTAATAATAAAAGAATAAACATATTAATATTTCAAATGGCTTTGGATAAAGTTTAGCAACGATCCTAATAAGTAATATAATAATTTTTGTACAGTGATTTTTCTGAGAAAATATATATATTAATCCAAGATTTCTGCGAGCGTAAAAAAGTTTTAAAATGATGCTCTAATCTAAATGATCAAATAAGAAGGATTAAATAGAGCGAGAAGGGGTGTTTAATGTATTTCCGGCTACACACCCCATAAAAAGAAATATTAGTTTTTCTTGGAAATTTAATTTAATATTAAAGGGTGAGTGAAAGAGAAGGAACGGGAGATCTTTATCACAATATAATTGAAAGTTCTCTCTTTCTCAAGCAACCCTTCAAATAATCCAACATCATTTAATTTAAAATAATGGTTATAAAATCGAACCATTCATTACGATCTATTAAAAGAAATTTCCTTTTTGTTTTTTGGATTAAATACTTCTATAATAAATTGATGGGCTGATTGATGAAAGACTATTAATTTGATTACGAAAAAGAAAAAAATTCTCTATTTCCAAATATTAAAAGAAATAATTAGATAAAATAAATAAAGAAAATGGTATAAAAACACGTAGGGGGCTCACAAGAAATAGTTAAGTATTTTTTATGATTTTACATATATAGTAACAAAATTTGCTATATTATTAATAAATTATTAAATATTATTAAAACTTTATAAATAAGTAATGGAGAGGGATTCAGCCAATGGGTAACCTCTGCTGAATAAATAAACTGCAACGGATCGTTGCTAAACTTTATCCAAATTCATTTGAAATATTAATATGTTCTTGAGTAAAGTACTTTAAAATATAATTTTACTAAAAACTTTATTTAACCTTTTTTGTGGTCCCCAAGGTACTTAATTAGGATATTAAATTTCATCAAAATTGGTTAAGTCATTTTCAAGATATTTAGAAAAAACTAAAAAAGTACTGAAATAAAGTACTAATGTTTGTGGACCGATATGTACCAAAAACTAATCAGCGCTTCATTTTGTTAAACTAATGGTAGGTTTTCAATTTCAATTCAATCGGTGCAACGGTGTGGAAAAAAATCGTGGACGAAATAAACGATAACACACACACATCCCAAAGAGAAACAAAGAGGTTGTCCTCTGCTTGATGCTTGAAAAGTTTTTGTTTTGCCGAGAGTAGCTCTTCTTCTCTTTGTGAATCAACAACTCTGCTACTCTCGGAAAAACAAAAACTTTTCAATTACACACACATCCATCCATCCATCCATCCCCACGCACTTCCAAAAAAATGGCACTTTTTGGCCTCTCGACGAGATTCCAGGTAATTTTTGGCAAAACTGTCACGTGCTAAAATTCAATCTCATTGAATACTTCAATTTGTGACCTTAATTGAGTCTATGGGTTCCGTAGTCTTTACCTGAGGACCTCTTGAAGTCGCGCTTGCCGCGAGAGCGATTCCAATACTTTCTCCCATGCTTCGCATTGGATAAGTAAAAACTCCCAATTATGGAAAACGTTTCGGCTTTAATTCAATCTTAGGAACTGATGATGGCATTATTGAATTAAAGCCGAAACGTTTTCCATAATTGGGAGTTTTTTATTCAGCAGAGGCTACCCATTGGCTGAATACCTCTCCATTACTTATTTATATACATATACAGCCATCAAATTGTATCAACCTTATTAAAACATTTTCCACGACTAGTTTTCAGCAAATTTTGGTGATTTTACAATTTGTTAGTCAGCGAACGGTTTGAGACTATGAACTCTGACACAAAGTTACAGCTTTTTAATACATTTTCCTCATTAGCTTTAAAGGTTCAAAAACCACCAATTATTTTTAATATATATTTAAAAAATAGAATGGTGATTCTATTAGTAGTAATGGGAAACTTGTTTTTGTGAAAAAATTCCCTGTTGAGATTTTTAAAGATCTGAGTATACATATGTATAAAGTTGATTTTTAGAAAATGCATCTCTCCGTGTGTGTATGTGACCAAAATGTTGGCTAGACCGTTGAACCAATACATAAAAGTTGTATCAATAAATTTATTTTCTTTTAGAGCCAATTGTAATATTTTCGAAATTTCTCAAAAATTGCTCTAGGGATTTTGATAAAAAAAAAATGAGTGAAATGAAGATCTTACTTACAACAAAAAAAGCTTCTATTAATGATTTCTGTAAAAATGATTTTGTTTTTCTAAATATTAATCATTTATGATGGAATCAAATATGGTCCTTAACAAGGAACAAATTTCCAATACAGGATATATATTTTGGAAGAACTATTTATTTAAGGAAATTTATTTAAAAAAAAAAAAAACAAATAAGAACATGCAGTAATGAAATTCGTCCTTTTGTTAGGGACCACATTTTTTTTCGCTCAACGGATATATAAATATTTGAACCGTGGAGAAAAATATTTTTCGAATATGATTTTTTTATTTTATTTTATTTTTTTATGCCCTTTGGATTCTGATATTCACAATAGCTCAATATTATTATTTTTTTTAGTTTGTCTTTCCCAGGAAAGTTTGTTCTGGTAGCCAAATGTTTTTGTTTCTAAAACGAAGAAGTGAATAGATTTTGAGTTTTATAGCTTTTTTCGAATTTTATATTTAAAAATGTAAAAAATAGATAAAATCAGATTTTTAAATAGAAAACTATTGAACGGTTTGTAGCTTCTAATGAGGTGACATTTGGCAGACAAATGTGTATTAATAAACTTGACCTTTAAACATTCTAATCAAACCGTTCGTTGACAAAAAAAGTACCAAATCCCTGTAAACATTTTAAATTACTATATTTCGATTTAATTTTATAAATTAAGAGGGTTTTGGAAGAATTTATTTTGATTATTTGTACTTTTATTAAAACAGGTATCTCGTTATCAGCAAATAAGAGGGCGTTCCGGAAAATCTAATTAAAAAGTAGAAAATCAATTTTTCTTCAGAACGCGAAAAAATTATATTATCAGATGGCTAAAAATATAAGTGTGAATGCTTATTAAATCGTAATTAAATGTCTAAGTTAAAAGCGCTCGTGTTTATATTTTATGTAGTGTGAATATGGAAATTTTTCGAGTAATAAAAAAATTTATTTTCTACTTAATAAAGCAATTGAAATTAAAAAAAAAATAATAAAAAAGATCTTTTAATATACTTTTTATATACATTTTTTTACTCTTTAAAATTTTCATTACATAGTCTTATATGTATTGTACGTAGAAATTAAATGTTTCTCTATTAAATTTTGAACCCAATGAATTATTGTATTGTCGTCTAAAATACGTATGTGCGCCAATTTCAAGAAAATTAGTTTGGTAGAAGTTAAAATTATAAGATTCTATTTAACTAAATAAAGGACAAAGATAAATAAAAGCATGTAAATGCATACAACATTTTGATACCACAGGGAACTTTCTACGACCCTCGATTAATGACCTATCGTGCGAATCGGAATTCAGGCAGTCAGATAGAAAAAGTCATACTTGAAAATTATTTTTCACCATCTTTCATACATTTCTAAACAAGAATAAGAAGAAAAAAAAATCGGGTGAATTAAATGCCCTGCCCAGCCGTTCCAAGTAAAAATAATAAAAATAATTAATAAAATAATCTCACCTTTTAGAGACTGAAGATTGGCTTGTAGGAGAACGGAGAGTGACAGACAGACACCCTTTACTTTGATTTCTTAACACTCACTTGGTGATGGCCTCTTGGCGGCTCATTATTATATGCTCTCTGGAGATGTGACGTCACAGGTTGCCGACGACCCCTCATCCCATCCCTTATCCCCCTCTTTTCAGTCTTAGGGTACAAATTGAGTTGCCAATGTGTTAGTGTGTATCTGTATAATTCACCCCCCTGGGTTGATCATTTTCTCTAAGAAAGATACAAAGATGGTCTCAAACAAACAAAAGGAACGAATTTTCATAATACAATACATTTTCTAACATTTGTTTGATTAATTTTAATGAAATTAATACAATTGTGGTTTTTTTTTAATTTTCCCACTAAAATTTTAAAAAATGATTAACATAAAAAAATAAAAAAAGAACTTAATCAAGTACGCTTAATCGCTCCCTCCCACCATCTTTCCCGCGACTTATAACCTTCAGTTATTTAAGACCCGTATCCACAGATACCTTCGACCCCCGCCCAACCCATAAAATTCTTTTTTCTTCTTTTCACGATGGAGGGGCCAACCCAGGCCTTTAGGGGTTGCACCTTTTTGGTGTAACTCCTTCTCTCATCATTATCATAAAAAAACTTGGGCAGCGAGGATAAACCGCGACCTAATATGCCTGTACACCTACTTCGACTTGTACTTCCAAATATTTCCAAGTACTTCCAAATATTTCCAAGTTACTTCCAAGTAATTCCAAATATTTCCAAGTACTTCCAAGTAATTCCAAATATTTCCAAGTACTTCCAAGTATTTCCAAGTACTTCCAAATATTTCCAAGTACTTTCAAATGTTCCAAGTACTTCCAAATATTTCAAGTACTTCCAAATGTTTCGAAGTACTTTCAAAATGCATCAAAGAGGTGTACACTTACTTCCAATTGCTGATCACCCTCAGTGGGCAGGTATTTGAACAGGAAGGTGCAAATCAAAAAATTGTCATTGATTTTCGCGACGTTTTGCCAACTTTATTTTGGCTTCATTAGGCGTCTAAAAAAATGCAAAAAACAGAGTTTCCGAGAAATCAACAAAAAATAATACCTGACAACGTACTTAATTAATAAAATAATATGGATGCTATGGACTTTAATAAATAAAAAGAACATTGTTATAAATATGGACATGGGGTGAGAGTATTTATTGCTCGATGATCAAATAATTGTAAAATAAAAAAATATATAATGTAAGAACTTGCAATTTCAGAAAATAAAATATTTTGTTCGAAAAGAAATGAAATTAATTATATTTTTTAAATTGGAAGATAATGGTGAAATTTTCATGTCTCGGTATGCTGTTTGCAGTTTTTGGTGAATTAACAATTTTAAATATCTAAAATCTGATATTCTTTTCGATTCAATATTTTCTAGGCCTAGAGTCAAGAAGACCATAATAATAAATAATAAATAAGAATAATAAAATCCCGAAATTAATCGTATTCTTCGTGGTGAGCTTGAGTCACAAGACGTATTGCTTGATCATCACTTGCAATGATCTTAACTCTAAAGGAGAGAGATTTTATCATTCGCACATTTATTTAATAATAAAAAAAGTGAAAACTTATTTAAGCTTAGAAGACTCCCCTATATAAGTTATTAATGATAAACTTAATGTATACTATATTTTATACATTATGTTATTCATTTATTCCTATATTATATAAACAAATAATTTTAAAATCTCAATAAAATCATTCAGAGTTACAAATATTTTCTCCATTTTTTAAAGCCAGAAGTTCCTAAATCTAATCAGTTCTCAGAATTGAAAATGTAACTATTTTAGCAACTGAACTTCCGACTTTTTGTTTTAAATTATCGTGGGAATATAATATTATAAATTGAAAGTAATGGAAGGCAGCCCGGGGATAGTGAGGGAAAGAAAAAATTAAGCAAGATTACTCCATCCAAATAAGGTGTAATTTATTGGATTCCTTCCTCCTTTCATTTCAAACCGACGTTTCCGAGGATTCTTCCCTCCTTCTTCGAGGGTTTCAAGGGGTCAATGAAGAGAAGCAAATAAAATGCTTCCTTCTCTCTCACAGCAGTGTTTAAAACTTTTTCTTCCTTAGCAGTAGAATAGAAAAAGCTATTTTGTTGTTCTTCTTCTTTTTAATTATTACTCCCTCCGTCCGAAAATATGGCATACATTTTAATATTTTTTTGATGCAAGAATATGGTATACATTTGCGAAAAAATCAAATAAAACTAAAATTAAATATAGAAAAAATATTAAATTCATTTTATTATCACAAATAACTAAATACAAATAATTTTAGTGTAATCCAAATTTAGTTAAAGCGAGATTTAGCGCCTTGTTGACACTTCTTCAGAAGCATATACTAATACAGGGTGTTTTCAGAAGGAATAGTAAATATTTTGGGAGGTGGTAGTATAGACACAATAAAATGTCATATAACATAGCCGTCCAATTTTTATTGAGTGCAGAGATACAACTGGTAGTATGTAACCCCAACATTGGCATACTCAGCATATGTATTATTCAAATACACGCGCCATGTTTAAAATGTTGCAGTACAGATAGAACTTGGCCAACCAATCTACAATGAAAACTTCAAAAACTAAAGCACAACTTCCCAACTGGAACATCAACACTCTACTGCTGACATTCGATGAAATACGCCATATAGCCAGCTGGTGTGCCAATACACGAGCGAAAATGCGATTTGGAACTCAGCTGTATCTCTGTACTCAATAAAAATTGGATACATGTTAAATGGCATTTTGTTATTTCAATTCGTCTATACTACCACCTCCTAAAATATTTACTATTCCTCCTGAAATACCCTGTATACCTACTTTTCAGCTAATCGACCTTCATGATGAAGTTTTACCTTTTTTACCTATATGAGGGATTTCCCCCTCCTTTCAACATAATTGATTCCATACGTAATGTTATAAAAACTTTATCAAGAGTAGATATTTCTCTCCAGTTTATTAAATGCATCTTGAACACATTCCATCAATTTTTATTAATACCACCGTGTTCTAATTTTTCTTTGTTCTTCAAATACTGTAATAGCTGTTGCAAGATACCATAACGTTGTTCATAAGTCAATTGCTTCAATTTGGCATCTCTTCTTTGTAAATTCACGTTATTTGAGTTAAAATTTTCCATTTTGAAATTACAGAGGTGATTATTTTATTTTTCTTAAAAATACTAAACTTTGGTCTTCAAATTCCCTGGTTAACTCAAAATCAACGCCTGTCAAATATGTTAAGATATTTAGTTACCAATGCAACAATAACAATATAATGAGTATTGCCAGTTGCTTTCGATACTTGAGATAATCTAAGATTTTCTTTCAAATGTATATCATATTTTCGGACAGAGGGAGTATTAAAAATTTAAATTTAATGGATATTTAGAGAACGTCAAATCAAAGTCGTTCAAAATTCCTCGGTATGGTAGATAATTAAATTTCTTTAAAATTAAAAAACTGCCTTCTATTTTCACATCTAAAAATCCTATTTTGTTATTTTCCAAAACAATTTATTAGTTCGACCAGATAATTTAAGAATAGATAAAAATTAAATTCAAAAACCACAATAGAGATAATTAGCTTTAAAAAAAAGCATTTAAAAATACTAAAATAAAACCAAAACCTGTATTTAAGTATATAATAGTATCATTTATAGAGCAATTAAATAAAAACCTGTTATCAAGAAAGAAAGATTTTATAAATGGACGGGGTTGAAAGGATTTAGATAATAAATAATAAAATATTGATTTCAATATAATTAGGCCGAAGGGATTAATGATTAACCATAATCGCCTACAGTAATATAATTTGAAAATAGTTCAAATATTTATATTACCCACTCCGACTGCTAGGAAGACGAGCATATTCACTAGAAATTGTATTTATTTATTTATTTTCTTATCGTGTTTAAGATATCAGAAACATAGAGAAAAATTATTTTCAAGTATTTTTTGTCTTTTTGTCTCGATTCTGATACCAGTGACGCCTCAACAATGGAAAGTTTGCTCTGGTGCCAATAGAAAGTTATTGAGCATCTTAGTTAAGATCGTGAACGTTGAATAGATTTGTAGATTTCGAATTCTATATTTATTTTGTAATTTTTATTTTAAGCTCCAATTGAGCTCTATGATCCCCCTTGATGCCATAGTAGGGCTACTGGGCTAGTAGTATTTATTTTGTTCAAAATATGTATTTACTTGAATTTAATTGAAAAGTTTTTGTTTTGCCGAGAGTAGCAGAGTTGTTGATTCACAAAGATAAACAAAGAGGTTGTCCTCTGCTTGATGCAAATAAACATACACATATATATCGATTTTAACTGGCTACCAGCTAAGAAACATCAACAAAAATTTCACTATCCTTAACTTCATGAAAAACAATATTTATAATTAAAAAAGACTGATTAAGAGGAAGACCAAGTCTTCGAAACTATAGTCTCAAACAAATAAATAATATATACCATATATACAGATATATCATTTCGATATATATGTGTGTATGTTTATCTGCATCAAGCGAGGACAACCTCTTTGTTTCTCTTTATGCATTTACTGTACCTACGATGGCTTGTGGGCTATCATGATTTTTTCAGTTCAAAAGTTTTTATTTAAAATATATTATACAATTCTTCATAAGTACATTATAGAATAAAATAGTTGCATTCATTTTAAAAGTCCAAGCAAATTACGTGAAAAAATGGCATAAACGGGAAATAATTCGGTGAAGATTTTATTGCTGAATACCTTTATTGGTACTCCAATATTACTACCCTAAGTTTTTCCTCCAAATCGGTGGTGTGGAAATTTTTCTACGAGCCTCAAAATGAGAAAATTTCGGAGTTTTTCAGTTTTTCTTGAATAACTCAAAAACGGCTTATCAAATCAAAAGGAAAAACCGCGATTTTTTCCGCAAGAAATTGCAATTTTTCAAAACTTCAACCTACCCTACCATTATCCAATTAAGATGAAACTTCATTTAAATTGTAGCAAATTTAATCTAGTTTAAAAATGTATAAAGTGGTCTTTGATGAAAACGCGCTCCTTCATGGTCAAAATGGGAAAAAATCGAAAAAATACGAGTTTTAGGGATTTTCAAAAGTGATCCCGGAGGCTGTTATTTGACAGGCGCTAGTACAGGTTCTAGTAAATCTAAATAGATGAAAATATTATCATTTTACGCGTAATTTAAAGAGCTTGAATTTATCTAATTGAGAGTTTTTTGATTTGATTAGCGATTTTTGAGTTATTTAAGAAAAACTGATAAAAACTCCGAAATTTTCTCATTTTGAGGCGTGTAGAGAAATTTCCACAACACAGATTTGAGGGAAACTTAGGGTAGTAAGATTGGAGTACCAATAAATATATTCCAGCAATAAAATCTTTACCGGGAATTATGTTAAAATCGTAATTTGACTGGACTAAAGAAGCTGTAACTAATTTTTTTTTTAATTTTATTAAATATCTATTTTACATTAGTAGTCTCAATCAATTTATTAAATTTGAAGAACTCAATTAGCGAACTATAGTACAAGTATATTTTAATATACATTTAATAGGTAGAGTAAACCTGTATATTTTCCCCTGCTTCATGTGCTCTTTTTGTTTGTTTTTAATTTTACAGAGGTCAAAATCGCCTCTAAAAACTACTTTTGAAGTCCAAAATTTCAAAATTCCCCCCACCGCCGGGAGGGGGAGGGGTGCCTGTACACGATCCTCCTAAAATGAAAGTCTGGTATCGCCCCTGGTATAATTGTAATATTTCTTTTGAATGTAAGCTTATTTCTTGTAAATAAACGTTAATTAATTCAATTTCCTACTAAAATATTTAAAATTGTTATATTATTGTATTTATTTTTTATATCGCCCCCCCACCCCCCATAAAAAATTCCTGGATCAGCGATTACTATCCAATAAAGTAATTTTCCTTGGTGGTTTCCCGTTGCTTTATTTCGTTTTCCCTTGGGGAGGCATCTTGAATTTTTGTTAGATTGATAAATTTTTCTGACTGAAACGGGATTTGATTCCACGAAAACGAAAACATGATTGGACGTTTATTGTCTAGTCATTATATATATATATATATATATATATATATATGTAGGATGCGGGTTTCACCCCCTTGGCTCATAGGGGTGAAATAACACACGTATTTATTCTTTAAAATATATTTATTTACAAAAAGGGGGTTATACATTTTCGTGTCTAGGGGGTCATCGTGAAAACATCGTAATACACATCATCTTAAAATTAACATGTCGTCTTAACCATCACTCGCTTTCAACTAACTTCCAGCCGTTGTCAAATTACCCTCAGCAGCAACACATACACATACACACATGCATATGAGTGTCAGCCGACACAAGTTGTCATAATATTATTTATTACCGAAAGCTTTTAGACGGGTCCGGAACCCAGAAGACGGCCTTTAGAATGGACAATGGGCCGCAATCTCTTGACCGGGTACGTGCCAACCATATGCTCTTAATAAAACAGAAATCAAGAAAATTCACTTAATTAAATACTTAATTAAACAATTAATTTCCCACATATATGCTAAACGCTAATTTCTCCTTTGAAATAATTTTTAAAAATATAAAAATAATGAATATTATCAAACAATTAATTGTAAATAATTATATTCCATTTTGATCGAAATTGATTCAGTACTTTTGAGAAAATGGTAAAAAAAACCCGAAAATCTTCTGAAAAACGATGTTTTAAAAAGTTACGAGAAAAATTCCCTCAAAAATAGCAGCCTTTAAAAAAAAGTTAAAAAGTTCAAATGAAACGAAACAATGATTTTGTGACATGGAGATGAATTTTCAAAGCTTATAAAACATCGTTTTTTTAGAGGGTTTCCGGTGTTTTTGACCATTTTCTCAAAAAGTACTGAATCAATTTCGTTCAAAATTGAATCTAATTATTAATTAAAATTAAAAATGCTATAAGGTACTAATAATTATTGTTTTATAATATCTATTAATTTCATATTTTTTAAAATTATTTCAACGGAGCTATTAGCGTTTTTTCAAATTAAACTACCATTTAAAATGAAAATTTCCTAATAATAATTATTTGATATAAAAGATAAATGAAAATAACAGACAGATATGAAATTTCAATAAATCGAATAAATATCTAATGAGAAAAAAATAAAATTTGGAGAGAAGAAATTGAATCTTTTCATAAAATTTCTTTTAAACTAGAAAATTCTTAATCAAAATGCTATTTTCTTATATTAAAAGTTGCTATGAACTTCAATATAGATTAAATCGATAAAAAAAGATCGATTTCTTTCTCATTTAGAATACTTTTGGTCTGTTATATCGAGAGAATGTGTCGCCATCAGAGACACATTTGTTATTGATTCATCAAGTCCGTTCACTCTACAATATTGGAATATCTTTTAACTCGTTAAGTATTGATTTTACTCATATAACTTTTCTGTTGGAAATTAAATCTACTTTAATAAAGGTACCACTTATTATTATTAACTTATACCACAAGATTTCAATTTCAGTAATCCGATTAGAGATCAACTAACTTTTAGTAGAATTAGCAACTTTTGGAAGTAAGGAAATAATTTAAGGATAAATACATAAGTGATGCCTCGTAATAATGGAGTTTCGATTTTTCTAGAAGGGGCAATGAGTTTTGTAAGGGGCTCTTGCCCCCCCCCTAACTAGGCCCATGGGTCCAGTTACCCCGACGCACCATTAATGCTTACTTAGAAAGTTTTTTGAATAATCTAAATTTTAAAGGGATGAAACAAGAGGAATCTTCTTAAATCATTTTTACTTTATCCAATGCGAAGCATGGGGAAAGTATTGTAATCGGTCTGGCAGCAAGCGAGAATTCAAAGGGTCCTCAGGAAAAATCTACGGAACCCATGGTCTCAATTAAAGTCACAAATTGTAGTATTCAATTAGGTTGAATTTTAGCACGTGACGGTTTTGCCAAAAATTACATGGGGTCTGGTCAAGAGGCCAAAAAGTGCGATTTTTTCATTTAGTGCGTGCGGATGGATGGATGGATGGATGGAGGTTGTATATATGTATGTATGTTATCGTTTATTTGGCCCACGATTTTTTCCACACCGTTGCACCGATTGAAATGTAATTGAAAACATACTATTAGTTTAACAAAATAAAGCGCTGATTAGTTTTTGGTACATATCGGTCCACAAACATTAGTACTTTATTTCAGTACTTTTTAGTTTTTTCTAAATATTTTGAAAATGACTTAACCAATTTTGATGAAATTTATTATCCTAATTAAGTACCTTGGGGACCACAAAAAAGGTTAAATAAAGTTTTTAGTAAAATTATATTTTAAAGTACTTTACTCAAGCTTGAGTTGTTTGCCATAAAAGAATTTAGTCTTTTTGATTTTAAGTCGATTCTTCCACGTTTTCAGTAGAGGTTGCCATTAATAGTCAAAACATCAAAAATGGAATGCAATATGGTTATTCCTCTAGTATTAGATAATAATCGATTGTTATTTTTGATTTTAAGTCGATTCTTCCATGTCTTCAGCAATGGTTACCAATAATAATCGAAGGGTCAAAAATCTAATGTAGAATTTTTATTCCTCAAGTATTAGATGAGAATCGATCGCTATTTTTGATTTTAAGACGATTCGTCCATGTCTTCACCAATGGTTACCAATAATAACCGAAATGTCAAAAATCGAATGTTGAATGGTTATTCCTCGACTTTTAAATAAGAATCGATCATTATTTTTGAATTAAAGTCAATATGAACTGTAAATAGCTAGTGATATCTGATTAATAATAAAGGAATAAACATATTAATATTTCAAATGAATTAGGATAAAGTTTAGCAACGATCCGTTGCAGTTTATTTCACCCGATTTCATTTCAATTTCTTAGAGACTACTGAGACTAAATCTACTTTTAAGATATAACGTCGTGATCAAACCGGATGAAATGTGATTTTAGGTTTGTTTTTTTCACTCCTTTAAAATTTGAATTTTCTCAAATACTTTCTTAGAAAGTATTTAAGTAGAAAAACTAACATTCATATACTAAGTTAAAAGGTCCAGTAGTTCCGAAGAAATCGTGATACCTTATGATGAAACTATGTTTGTCTAATTTAATTTTTAGCCCTTCCTAATATTTCTACAAAATCAATCAATAATTTGATCCAATTTTTAATTCTGAACATCTTTAGTATTTTCACATTTGCTTTAAACTTAATAGGGAAAAATGTATCATCAAAAGAAAATTTTATCTTATATCATGGGCACCCGTAGAAAGTTTTCTAGGGGGGGGGGCAAAATTTTTTTAGTAAAGTTTTAATGTAGTTTTAATTTACTGTAGCGTATTTGTATGGTGAATGAACGGACACTGTAGTAATGAAGGGCATACTGTAGCAACACATTTTTTATTAACGCAATATATGTATATAACAAAAAATATTACAACATAAATTTAAAATAAAATTTATTCCTTAAACAAGAACTGGAGTCGTCTGTAGCCAAACACATCTACGATTTTGTCCATAAAGTCTTTTTTGTTGCAGTTCACTTTGTCTCTGTGTACGCTTAACCCAGACAGACGCATCAACCCAGACATACGTTCATCTGACATTGTAGATCTAAGCCGACGTAATGTGCTGAACGATCGCTCCACCGTACAGGTGTTGCTGGTAATGTTAGCAAAACTAATAAGGCATACCTGACAGCCGGATAAAACTTTGTAAATGGTAACAAGTCGATGAAATCTTGGTTACTTTTGTATTTTCGCGTTTTCCAGAAATCAAACCAACTCAAGGCTTCACTTTCAAAAATATCAATGTGGTATACCCAAGGGCGGATCCAGGGGGGGCGGAGGGGGCAACCGCCCCCCCCATAGAGGCCCGTGCCTGGCGGGAGTGCAACACGTGCGTCGCCCGCAGAGGCCAAAAACGGCGCGGCGGCCAAATCGACAGGGAATTTATAACAATTTTTTTTTTTATTAATTTTTTTATTTTAATGAATTTAAAATATGAGATATGAAATTTGTAAAAAAAAAATTTATTTAAAATTGAAAATAAAGTTCTATGTATGTGGGGGGCGGCGTCTCTGCCCCCCACCCCACCCCTCGCTTGCACAATTCGATCGCGACACACTTTCGAGATAAAAAGTAGATCTTAAATACATCGGGCACCTTATTATATACATTCCCCCCCCCCCCCATAAAAATTCCTGGATCCGCCCTTGGGTATACCTGATTAATAGTAGACATTGCATGCTTAAACTTTTGACGATTCAGTTTTTGCACAATTTCGAAGGATGTAGCAACGCTAAGTTAAATTGTGCACTGTTGGCTTCACCAAATCGACACTCCATTGAGCTAATAAGAGAATCTAAGTATGGAATGTAAACTGTTTGCCTGAAGAAAAAAACGAGATCAGTATCAGCTTAGTTATTTTCTCTTTACTTTAATAAATTTTTTGTCTATTTTTGTCTAAAAAAATTTTAATCAATCAATCCAGGGGGGCAAGTGTCCACCCCCCCTTGCGGGCGCCCATGTCCTATAATAACAAAAAATAAAAAGAAGCCCTATATATATATGTATAAATAAAACGAGAGAGAGAATTTCTAATACAAAAAGAAAATGGTTAATTAAATTTCTATCAAAAGAGTTTATGAAAATTATTATCCCTTAATTCAGAAAGACCCTATTGAAATTTTTCCATTATAAAAGTCTTAGAAGAGATGACGAATATCCCTAAAGTCAACAAAATCCCTTTAAAAAAGATCTACCAAAGAAATAGATTGTTAAATAAATTTTATTCGATTTCAAATTAAATATATATTTGAGATGATTCATGAGTTCATTATAATCATATCTAATTGTAATTAGATGAAGTTGAAAAGAAAAAAGCTAATAAGTTTGTAAGGGTACTCCCAGCAGGTGGTCGAATATTCTAGTTATTTTATTTAGTAAATCATCTGGCCATAATGAAGGGTGCGCCCACCAACTGGGTATAAATTAGACTGACGATTTGCTCCCATTCATTTCTCTATCTCATTCTATCTCTTTCTTTCTTTATAGACGGTTGCTTTCACAAATGCCTTAATTTCTCTCGTTAACAAACCCTTGTCAATGTCCGTATCTTTATATACGAGTACATATATATTTAATGATCTTGATCGGCAAAAATAATGTAAAGAAAAAATTGGAGGAAAAAAGTTAAAAATATTTCAAGACCCGGTTTACTTTTTTATACTTTTGTTATGTGTCATAAAATAATGGCCATAAATAAATGGCCTCAAGGAGGTTCTTTCGCGACTATCCACACAAAAGTTTTAGCCTCGTAACCACTCTATAAATATGAACGGTGATAAAATTTTAGGTTATGTTTTTTAACGTGACTGTATTTTTTACACTACTACATTCTCTTTACGAATGGATCGTTTCCAAGCCATTGATCTTATATCGCCTCCACTAAAAAAATGTTGTTGTTTTTTTTATTTTTTACCAAAACTAGGTACGATGTAAATAATTTCAATTTTTTTTTTTAAGTTACTCGAATATATTATTCTAACAAATATTATAGTCCGAGAGCTAGCAACGTTTTCGAGAAGTCATTCTCAACCGGCTAATTTTTCGATATTTGCCTTTCTTAGTGAAGCTAGATAGGGATGCAATAAGTCTGGCACCTGGGAGCGGTTGCGTTTACTACTCCGCATGTAGTTTGTAGATGTAAAAAATCGATATTTTAAATTCATTCTCAACCGACTAATTTTTTTTTATAATTTTCTATGTATCTTTACCATTATAAATTTCTAGTTGACAGACACCTATCTGGTTGCTAACATTGTGACAGATCCAATCAAAGTAATTAAAAAATAATAATTTTAAAGTCATTCTCAACCGTCTGTCGTTTTAATATCTATATAGTTCAGCACTCAAAGAATATAAAATAAATTTGACTGACTAAAATTCGGTTGCTTAATTAAGATACAGAGCAATTAAAGTCCCGAAAATAGGCGAGTTAGAAGTACATGCCGGGTGAGTTTTTTATCTTATAACTCAAAAACAGTGCATTATTTGAAAAAACGTTTCAAATAAAAGTTTATTTATATCAAGGGAAAAACTAAACTACGCTATTGTTTGTATGCCTAGAACAAGCTTTAGTGGGTATTTGAAGGTCAAGTTCTGTTTTTTAAATGGAAACCCATATTTTTCATTACATAGCCTAAGATCTAAAAAAAAAACTGAACATCTTTTATAAGAACTATTTTATTATTTAACATCAAATAAAAAAAATATTAAGCCAATTAGATCTCAAAATATCCAAATAATAATTTTTTTAACAATTATTTAAATTAATCATCAAATAATAGTCATCAAATAGTTAATAATTTAATGATAATTAAATTTCAATTTTAATTTGTTATTCTGCTTCAATTTTTTTATGGAATTTTAATGAATGAATGAAAGATATTACTTATTTTTAATCATTTTTAAACATTAAATTATTTATTTAATAATTAAATATTTGATCATTATTATTTGATAATTTATTTAAATAATTGTTAAAAAAATTATTATTTGGATATTTTGAGATCTAATTGGCTTAATATTTTTCATATTTGATGTTAAATAAAAAAATAGTTCTCATAAAAGATGTTCAGTTTTTTTTTTTGGATCTAGGCTATGTAAAGAAAAATATGAGTTTCCATTTAATAAAACAGAACTTGACCTTCAAATACCCACTAAAGCTTGTTCTAGGCATACAAACAATAGCATAGTTTAGTTTTCCCCTTGATATAAATAAACTTTTATTTGAAACGTTTTTTCAAATAATGCACTGTTTTTGAGTTATAAGATAAAAAACTCACCCGGCATGTACTTCTAACTCGCCTATTTTCGGGACTTTAATTGCTCTGTATCTTAATTAAGCAACCGAATTTTTAATCAGTCAAATTTATTTTGTATTCTTTGAGTGCTGAACTATATAGATATTAAAACGACAGACGGTTGAGAATGACTTTAAAATTATTATTTTTTAATTACTTTGATTGGATCTGTCACAATGTTAGCAACCAGATAGGTGTCTGTCAACTAGAAATTTATAATGGTAAAGATACATAGAAAATTATAAAAAAAAAAATTAGTCGGTTGAGAATGAATTTAAAATATCGATTTTTTACATCTACAAACTACATGCGCAGTAGTAAACGCAACCGCTCCCAGGTGCCAGACTTATTGCATCCCTATCTAGCTTCACTAAGAAAGGCAAATATCGAAAAATTAGCCGGTTGAGAATAAAGTTTTTCGCGACGTTGCTAGCTCTTAGACTATTAGTTTTTCATCAAGATGGTGAAAGTCCTTCAATGAAAAAAATAAAATAATGATCATTTTCCCACCCTTTCCCACTACCATATGTAAAAAATTTCATTTTTAATTGCAATTATTTCATGTTTGGTTTGGTAAATCATCTTCAAATTTTAACAGTGTGTTTATTATGCTTTTAATGACTTATATTCCAAGTTTCGAAGACTTTTTGAATTTTTGCATTTTGTGAAAGAACTACCTTAAAATACCAATGAATTCAAAGAAAAAATGTTGTGCATTTTTGAGCCTGAAAATCTAATCAGTTCTCTGCAATGAAAATATAAATATTTTGACACAAAAGTGAACTTTCTACGACTTGGCGTTCTTGACTTAACGTAGGTATCGTTATACAGACAGGCAGACAGACAGACAGAAAAATGATTTTTCTTCACGTTTCAGACATTTTTAAAACAATTAGTGAAAAAAAAATATTTTTTGGAGTGAATTCTATACTAGGGCCGCGATGCCATGTCTGCCGGCCGTAATGAGTAATAATAAAGATCTGAGTCCATATACCACAAGACTTTCACTTATAACCTCCCCATCTTTGAAATCATCCTATAATTTTTCCCCTTTCACATTAGTTCACCGGAAACTTAAAACAGCAAAAGTAAAGGAATACTTCCGGTATATCAATTTGAACCAAAACCTTGCTTATATTTATTCTAGCCGATATCCAGCTTAACATTGAAATTTCATTGCTCTATTGTCTATGATCGCCAATATATAGGTGTTTACAAGTTTTTCATTAGCCCTAGATTCAGCTCCCCTTTTTCCAAATGAGATATTATTTCTAGATTTCTTCTATCCATTAAGAATACATAGTATTTGATAAGGAAAAATATGTCTTGAATTTTTCATGTGACTCCTGAACAAATAGTTGAAACATTCTGTGCTCGGTTGAATTTATTTAAGGTAGTTGTTTCGGGACAATACTAGCAAAAAGTTAATGCTAGAGTATATATAACAGACAATAAGGATTCATAATTCATAAGCCCAAAACTTTTTGCTGTTTATGTACCGATTCTAGCCAATCCCAGGCTCGTTTGACAAATCTGGCACCATTGTAAGAAATTGAATATTTTTCTATTAAAATGACTGATAAAATACATTTTTAAAAGTTAAAAAATTTCTATAAAAATCGTTTTGTTTTTTTTAACAAATGTAATCAACGCCTACGTTACACATTATGAAAATTATAATTTTGAAAAAATCTAGAGCATTCGCGTTTTCTACATCTTTCGCTGGTTAAATAAATTCGCTGTTGCCAAATTGTTTTTAGTATAAATTTTTTTTATATATTTTTCATTATTTATTCATTATTATCTCAGAAACTGAGTTGTAACTAATATGAATTAAAATTGTCTTAAAATATGTATTGGTTAATGTTTAATGTTGGTTTAATTTTTTATAAAAATGGTAAAAGGGTTTCTTAAGTATAATTAAATATGTATGTAAACTTTCCGATATCCCGTATAGTGCAATGTATTAAGAGTCTGAAAAACTCTATTTTTGAAATTTAATATCTCCGGAACTATATCGTTTATAAATTTCGTTTTCCCACCAATCGATGCAGAAGTATTTAAATAATAATCTGTCTAAATTTCAAAAAAATCCTAAGAAAATTCATTTGGCGGAACAGCTACCTTAATCTTTGCAATATGATTTTGACCAAAACTTTAGTTCACATCTTCAGATTCATTTACCAAAGCTCTAATTGGAGAAGAAAAAATACTATGCTCATTAAATCTATGATTTCTCATTCAATTTCTTATGGCTTCAGGAGTATAAAGATTTAATTATAGTAGGTACAAGATCGATATTTAATTTTCTAAAAACACAAGTGATTGAATCGGAGTTTTTTATGTTGCTTCAAATAAATACATTCATTTGTGTGATAAATTTAAGGAAATAAACAAATGTGTTAGAAATAATTAATTCGCAAAAATCATGAAATGATTTTAAGAAAGGTCGTAATTATCAAGATATCTTTTCCTCTGATAAATTGCGCAGTAAGGTGAAAATGTAAGTAAAAATATTGGGTACTCAATATACGTTTACACTATAACAGGAGCTGTAAACATAGAGGCCGGGAAAATTTTATTTAGTAGGCTTCAAAAAATATTAATTAACGTTATTTGCTTATTATTGGGGCTAATACAAATTAATTTTTAATTAAATTTAATTACCAATATTAATTGAATTTTTAATTGGATTTGTTTTGGATATTGAAACATTTTTATTTGAAAGAATTTTAATATTATAATAGGCATCTCTAATTGCGAGTTGAACTCGCATACCGAGAGTTCCGTTCCATTTATCTTCCAAAATAGATGAGATAAAATTCGCCCTTATTCAAAGTTGATAAAGAGAGAATGAAGGAATTAGTGAAATTTTTTATAATTCTATATTGGCCCACTTCTGAATGCCCATGGGTACGAAAATCACCTAAAAATTGCCATAGAAAATCAAGAGAGATGGTCAACTTCTAGATCTGAAATGTTATGTATTATTTTTATTATGTCATAAGGGTGGTTTAATCGGGTTTTTTAATGATGAAGATTGATTCTTTGAGTTAAAACATTTTCCGAGTGCTAAATGCAGTGCTATATTTAATTTAGCTTAATTCTGCTGGAAGAGATATTTACATGGAGGGACAGCTCACATCGTCACATCCCATGATAAAAATATAATTTTCATATTTTTGAAACCAAAAGAAAAAAATCCAATCCACTCCAAAATAATCATACGATTAAATTTTCAAAACGACTTTTGATTTAGAGAAAAATGAATCCATATAGCTAGACAATTTTAAGTTTTAAATTAAATTAAAAAATAACTTTAATGACCAATAAAATTACAAAAATAAATATATATTTTTCAATTTCAAATGTTTTGACCTCAAGACCCGAAGGCCTCATCATAAATTGTCTTTTTTATAAATTTTTTTCACATATATTTCTACTTAAGTCATACAATTGGGAAGGGGGAGGGGGGGGGGGGGGGATTGAGAAAAACATGTCATACCATTTTTTTAATTTTTTATATCAAAGAATAAACAAAATGAATGATGATGAAGATAAAGCATCGAACGAAAAGTAAAGTATCGAATTCGGTATAGATCGTAAATTTGATGGTTGAGACTTGCTTGTCCTGGTATTATTTTCAAATTTCTTAATATAATTCGCAAAAATCAATGACAATTTTTTGATTTACGCCTTCCTGTCCAAATACCTGCAAACGTACTTAATTAAATAAATCTCTATGTTTTGTAATTTCCAAGTTTATGTCTTTGTCAGAGTTTACGAGCTACAATCCTCTGACAAACGCACCGGCGCCGACGGGTAGTCATTGAATCGATAGGTACTAATAGGATCCCCTTTTATTTTTGAACAGAACCCTAAAAATTAAATTAAAATATGTTATATTTGTAAATGGTTAGACACATTATTGTTCCTTTGGCTACTCAGGAGCGGAGTTTCAATTTTTTCTGGGAAGGGGTGCAAACATTTTTTTTAAGATTTTCCTATTTAAAACTTTGAATTAACAAAAAATAAAATCATTAAAAATAAGTAATATATACGATTTTTATTTATTTATTTTTTAATATATTCAGGTAAAGAATTTTTAAGAGTAAAAAATCGAAATTTTATTCTAGGTGTCAATGACCCTAGTTGCGACTCTATTTGTACGTTTAAAAAATAATATAATTTAGTGAAATTTTAGTCCCGATATCGAGAGAAACAAAATAATCTTCATTGATAACAGTATATTTTAGTTAATAAGTTATGTTTATTGAAAAATCCCCCCCCCCCGCTACCCCCACCAAAAAAAACTACTGATGTCCATAAAGATATTTAGCGGTGACTTAACTAAGGAGACATGAGCCTGATGAAAAATATACTTTCGTTAAAATATATTTTTTAAAAAATTCACCGTGCGTGTCAGAGAAGAAAATTTAAAAAAATACTTTTTTCGATTTTAATAGGAAAGTAAAATTTCATCTTCAGAAAATGTAGGTATACCTACCTTTTATTTAGATTTTATTCAGGTGTTTCGAGATGAAACATATTTAAGGAGTTTCTTTCGAGACAATCCACACAAAATTTTTTAGCCTCGTAACCACTCTATACATATTAACGATATTAAAATTAAAATATTTTTCGAGATAATAATTGTTTTGTCAAAATGTCTGTTAGTCTGTCTTCTGTGCGTTACCAAATTTTTGTGGACGAGGTAGCTCAAAAACTAGTATAAATATCAAAACCAAATTTCACACGTAGTTTTGCTGCATTGAGATTAAGAGCTGATTAGATTTTGGTGCATATCAGCCAAAATTAAGGGGGCTGGAGAGGGGTTAAAAATTAAAAATCTAGGTCATTTGAGCAAACTCAACCAAATTTTGTATACAAATCCGTGGGCCACCAGAAGTCTAAAAAATGCAAAAACTAAACCCCCCCCCCTACATGATTATAAATAATTTTTAACCGACTTCAAAAAAGGAGGAGGTTCTCTATTCGATTGAATTTTTTTTTTTTTTTTTTTTTTTTGTGCCTATGTTACCTCATATCTCCGCCAATTGTCAACCGATTTTGAAAATTTTCTCCGCATTGGGTCCAGTCTAGCTTCCGATTGGTCCCATTTTTTTTCGATTTTTTTTCATAGGTATTAGACCTATTTTATTAGGTTTGTTTAGGTTTGTTTAGACCTAACCTCTTTGTTTATGAACCGATTTCGATGGTTCTTCTTTTATCCGAAAGGGGGTGTCTTAGGGATGGTGTCATATTAATTTGGTCAAGTTCTGATGATATAATCACTATTAATAACATCACTAAAAAGAGAAAAATAAAAATTTTAAGAAAAAATAAAAACCGACTTCAAAAAATTAAGTGCAACAAATATAAAAATACACTAAAAGGTATAAAATAATTATTATCTTATTTAGTTACAACTAAACGACGAAATATTAACACGAAATTACTTTTTGAAGTTGGTGCCAAACATATACCTTTTATGAATCGCACTCGACGGATCTTACTTAGTACGTTTGGCGGGTACGCTCGCTTATAGGTATAGTTTGTTTGGCACCGACTTTAAAAAGTAATTTCGTGTTAATATTTCGTCGTTTAGTTGTAACTAAATAAGATAATAATTATTTTTATACCTTTTAGTGTATTTTTATATTTGTTGCACTTAATTTTTTGAAGTCGGTTTTATTTTTTTCTTAAAAATTTTTATATTGAATATTGAATATAAGTGAGGGTCCAGGTTGTTTGGTAAAGTCAAGTGTATGGCCACATCAGAAATTGTCAGTTTATTTTTGTCTATGGCGCCGAAAAATCAAACGTTGGCCCTCTATGAAGAATATTTATTGACATAAAGCAAAGAGTATACATAAAGTAGCAAAGAAACATTAATTTTTCATTCATTTTAAATCTTAAAATATATATTTAAGATTGGATACAATTGAGTAATTATTTTAGACATTCAGAGAGCACAAATGTTAATAAATAAATAAAAAAATGATTAGAAATGGAATGTCGTGTTTTATATTTATAGAAACTGTCAGAGCTTAAACGGTATACAACTTAGGTACTAACTTATATTTGTTTTAATTAAATGATAAAACTTCCAAATGTATTTCTTTTATTTATTAAATGTGATTTAAATTTTAGGAAGTGATCTCATTAGATTTAAAATGAATTCTGATTTGACATTTATTTTATCCAGAAAGTTGGAGAAACGTAAACAATCTTCAATCTGTCAAATGTCAAAGCAAGAATAGAATTCAAAATGGAATATTCAATAAACAATTATCTATGTGAGATGAATGCGAACACAAATGGGGATGTAATTTATTCCCAAGTGCAACGGATGTATGTGAAAACAAGAAACCAAGAAGAGCGGCAGCGCGACTTGAGAATTACCATCGAGAGACATTCAGGAATTAGCCGAGTCGGCCAGCAGACATTAACATTGCAAGTGACCGACGATCAAGATCCGTTTATATTATATTCCCTACTCCTCACAGAGGAGGATTTTAAAAATTTAAAAGCTCAACAGGGATTACTGGTGGATTTTGAAAATTTCTCCGCTCAATTAAAACGTTTATTCGAACAATGTACGAGTAACAATTTGCCAAATGAATTATCCCCAAAATTTCTATTAATCTTAGACGAAACGAATCGTGATAGCAATTTAATTTTTATTAAAGTACTTGAGACGAATCAATTTAAACATTTATGTCATCTGGATTTGAAAATGTCCCCGGCATCGGATGCCGAAATCAAAACGCATATGTCGATTCAAGTAAAACATTTTAAAGATAAAAGTGTTAAATTGGAAAGACAATTATCAGAACAAAGTATTGAATTAACCGAAATGATTAAGAAATTTAATGAATTACGACAAGAAAATGAAAAAATATTTAAAAAAGCATCGGATGAGAAAACTATTTTAGCAATACAACATTTAAAAGAATTAACGCAAGAGAAAGAGAAAAATTCCCGATTACAAATTGAATTGCAACAAAAATTTGATAATATACAAAATAATATTGAATCGGTACATAAAAACAAAATTGCAGAATTAGAAGAACAATTGATTAAAATGCACCATGATAAAGATGATATGATAAATAAATTATCAAATTATGAATCTATAATAAAAGAAGATCATAAAAAATTCGAATTATTAGAAAAGGATTATCTTTGCGCTCAGAAAGAAATTCACTCATTGAAAACCCAAAATGCCAAACTTGATATAGATTATCATGAAAAAGATAAATCCTTAGCAACATTAAAAACGAAATTGGTAACGTTTGATCAGGAAATCAAATCCAAAGTGAATTTATTAAATAAGCAATCGGAATTGATTAAAACTACAAATGAACAAAAAGAAAAATACGAAGAAGAATTAAAGAAAAAAGATGAATATTTACAACAAAAATTACAAACATTGGAAAAACTTTCAGAGGAATTGTTCAAATCTAATGATTTATTACATAAAACGCAAACCGATTTAAATTCTATTAATTCTAAATTAAAATTACGTACATGTATTGCGCTTGAACAAGAACGACTTCTTGATACAAAACAACAAGAAATTAAAGATTTAATGGATGATATTGCATTGAAAAAGGAAACAATTGAGGAAATGTTAAAAAAAGAGACTGAATTGAAAATGTCATTAGAGATGGCGAACGGACAACTCGAATCACAAAAAGAGTTATTGAAAAATAACGAAAATATTATAACATGGCTAAATAAACGATTGAAAGAGGAGAAGACTAAAGTTGTACCACCAATCAATATGAAAAAAGGAATTGGTGCCCAATCTACGCCGTACGAATCTTCAGCGAGAAGTATCCAATCATATCTAATGACCAAGATGGAGACCACAGCTGCATCAAATCGAAATGAGAATGTAAAATTTCCTGACAGTAAATTAGATATTCCGGCGGGTATCACCACCATCCCCAATGAACATACAAATAAAGGAATCAATGAGAAGAAATTAACAACACCCGCTAATAAAACATCATCGTTTTTCCCCTAATAAAAAAATATAATATTTATATTTATTTTTATAAAATATAGAATAAATATATTTTTGATGTGTAAATTGTTTTTTAATACTGATAATAAATTATTTTCTCAAAATAAAATTTATAGTGATTTTCTATCTATCTTGAAAAATATTTACCACTTAAGGTAGTTCTTTCACAAATTCAAGAAGTCTTCGAAACTTGGAATATAAGTCATTAAAAGCATAATAAACACACTGTTAAAATTTGAAGACGATTTACCACTACAAACATGAAATAATTTTTTTTACATATGGTAGATTAGGATAGGGTGAGAAAATGATCATTATTTTTTTTTTCATTGAAGGACTTTCACCATCTTGATAAAAAACTAATATTTGTTAGAATAATATATTCGGAATAACTTAAAAAAAATTGAAATTATTTACCTCGTAGTTTTGATAAAAAAATAAAAAAAAAAACATATTTGGGTGATTATTTTTAGTGGTGGGGATATAAGAACAATGGCTTGGAAACGATCCATTCATAAAGAGAATATAGTAGTGTAAAAAGTGTGTACAGTCACATTAAAAAAACATAACTTAAAATTTTAGCAGCCTTCATATTTTAGAATGGTTACGAGGCTAAAACTTTTTATGTGGATTGTCGCGAAAGAACCTCTTTAATTAAAATCTTTTTAAGAAATCAATGAAGGTGACCTCTGGTTGATACAAATAAACAGAAAACAGAATACTCTTTATATAAATTGAAAGTTTCTTTTTGCCGAGAGTAGCAGAATTTTTATAAATTGAAGGAGACAATAAAAGAATGTGACTTCTGCTGGGATTATATATTAGATATAATCGTTATAAATAAATTAAAAATTTATAATTCCACAGAAGACACACTATTTTATTGTCTCCTTCAATTCTTTATATGTATATATTATATAACTTTATTTGACAGAGACTAGAGTTTACTTGGCTTTCATCTTCAGTCTTTCTTTTAAATATTATATTTGTTTTCTGTATATTTATATTTGACTCTCTTCGTATTAATTGGTTCATTCACTATCAAGCAGAGGTCACCCTCAATAATTTCTTCTTGAAAATCGACAACTCAACAAGAAAATCTTTAAAAAAAAAATTATTTTCTCTATAAATAAATAGAATTTTTTAATAACTATCAGAAAAACGTTTATTAAACGTTTCGGTAAAAATTCTTCCTTTTTTAATTAAATTTTTTTAGAATGAAGTTGCTTTTTGAAATTAATAAAACAACTCAAGTAATTAAGTAGTTTGTTAGATTAGTAGTTGCTTTATTATTTTTACAAAAAACAACAGCATTCTAAACAATTTTCACTGAAAAATAGAGAATTTTCCGAAACGTTTTAAAAATTAATAAACCTTTTTTTGATTCTTATTAAAGAATCATATTTATTTATAGTACAATAAAACAATCAATAATATATTTTAAAATAAATTCTTTTTATTTTGCGAGTTATGAGCGGGGCCCAATTAAAAGCCCACGGGTGTACCCTGCATTGTTAACATATATTATTTATTTTTTATCTTAGTGCATATCTTTGTTTTTTTTTCATACACTTAAATACAAAATTACAACTGCATAGTTTTGTCTTTTTTTATGTATTCTGGTTCCACATTTTAGAATTGTCATAGGCGCCTGTTAAAAAGGCTACATATTTCCTAAAAGCCGGGTGCAATGTAACCGCGCTTGTATAATACCGAGACAATTATTTCATCTTTTTAAGTAAAAATAATTTATTTGAATCAAGTACATTTTGATTAATTATATTTATAAAAGAATATGTTACTCAAATTCTTCAAATTAATTAATAGTTATTTAAACAACTATACATTTACTTTATGCACAAGGATCACAAGGATCTTTCTTAGGTTTCCATATATGTATTTTTTCTAGGACCTGAATGTCGTCAGAATAATAAGATTATATGATTCAAAATAAATTATTGAGCAAATTTAAATGTTTATTACCGTACTATATGGATAGTATGCTAGTTTTCCTTGTGGATGTATGTCGCGATCCAATTGCCATTTGTGTGGGCATTTCATTATAGGGTGTTCACAAGGGGTGAGATCTGTCGTATAATGGAGCCATGCATGCCATTCAGGTGGAACCAACCGAGCATCATAATCCAAATAGACATCATCAGGATAGATAACCCATCGATTTCTTACTGTTTCAATGTATACAGTTCATTAAAAATTTAAATAAAAATATAACATCAAATTTGATTTTATATTATTAACGAGTCTTTAATTTAATCTTATTACTAGCTTAGAAAACAGGAAGATGCTATTGAAGACATATCTATGGAGCATAGCCGAGTGGAGGCGGGTGGTTGCGTCAAACCAGTCTTAGGACTGTATACTCAATGATGATGATTACTATGAATTGGCTAATAATATTATTTAAACACTAGATACTATCATCGAGTTTCTTCTGACCAGATAATGTTGATAATCCACCCTAAGGCCTCATTTATTGGAAAGAGACTTTAATTGCATTTATTCTATATAAAATCGTTTAAAAACAGATTCCTATCAAAATAGTAAGCACACAATTAATAATAATAATAATAATAATAATAAGCCTTATATTATCATAAATATACACAAAAATTTTAATTGAAAATTAATTATTTTAAACTAGGCCCTTCCGGGCATAGGCCTCTCCAAGGAATTGCCATGCTCTTTTTTGTCTCGCAGTTCTACACCAATCCCTACCCATCTCCGCGATGTCACAATTATTAACCCACAAATCCCTCAAATTTAGGGAATGCGGTGTTGGTTTATAGTGAAACATTGTTAAAATTAAATTAGGTTGGAGTTGGTGGTGTTTCACAAGGAGAAAAATTAAAATACAAAAAAATCTTTGTATTTTAATTTTTCTCTTTGTGAAACACCACCAACTCCAACCTAATTTAATTTTCACAAATCCCTCTCTCCCTGAAAGTTTTTTTTCGATTAAGTCCTTGGGAAAAAAATTAATAATAATAACGAATGAAATGATATCGATACATGATAAACTTTTTAAATTGGAAATGAAAAAAAAAAACGAATAAAATTAAGAGAACTAAAACGACGTAAAACAATTCTTAAACTTATATTAAATCACCCTTTATTTATATTTACTAAATACTATGTGTATGAAAATATTGTTGAGTTGTCGATTTTCAAAAGGAAATTATTGAGCGTGACCTCTGCTTGATATAAATTAACATACGCCTATATACACTCGGGAGCAGCTAAATCGACTCAACCTCTAAGCGCGCATACAAAGTTGTTTTTCTTTTAAATGGCCAAGCCGATATTTATAAAATAAATATATCTTTAAAACTTGTTTATTTAGCTTTATATTGATATCAATTTCAAGCAAATCGGCTCATTACTTTTTAAATTATGTGATCCGAATGGCTGAACTGGAAAAATTGCTGTTCCTAGCTGCCGCTACTTGTTAGTTACAATTTCCTTATGAAAACCAATGTAACCAATTATTCTTATTAATCGATTTTCAGCAATTGACCTGAACACATCTATGCAAATTGACACAATTGTTTTTAGAAAATCATGGATACTAAGCCAGAAGTTGCCACTCAAGTTGTTGCTCTGTTGGAACAGAGCCTTAGCCAAAGAGAAGTCGCTCGTCAATTGAACTTAAGTCAGTCTACTGTCTCAAGGGTCTACAGAAGGTTTCAGGAGACTGGTGCCTTCACTCGGAGACCGAATACCCGCCGCCGCCGGTGCACGTCTGAGAGGGATGACCGTTTTATCGTCACGACGTCTCTCCGAAACCGCCACCTCACTGGTGTCGATGTCCAGCAGCAGCTGAGAGAAGTTCGAGGTCTGGCTGTCAGTCGGTGGACAGTCAGAAGACGCTTGAAGGAAGCCAACCTCACTTGCAGAAGACCTGCCTCTGGACCAAAATTAACCTCACGTCACCGTCAAGCTCGACTTCAATTTGCTCGAGAGCATCTCAATTGGAGTATCGACCAATGGCGGGCTGTCCTTTTCACAGATGAGTGTAGAGTGTGCATTCATGGAAGTGACAGGAGAAGTCGGGTCTACAGGCGTCAGGGAGAGCGATTTTCTCAATGCTGTTTCTCTCAAACAGTGTCACATGGTGGTGGTTCCTGCATGATTTGGGGTGGCATTTCTCTGGAGGGGAACAACAGATATTGTTTTTGTGCCTGGTGGAGGCCGGGGAGGGGTCTAACAGCTGACCGTTACATTGCTGACATTCTCCTGCATCATGTTGTTCCTTATAAAGGATTTATTGAGGAAAATTTTTTACTGATGCATGATAATGCCCGGTGCCACACTGCGATGGTCACTCGGCAATACATGACCGAAGTCGCTATCCACACCATAGAGTGGCCAGCGCTCAGACCAGACATGAATCCCATCGAACATATGTGGGACCACCTCAAACAAAGGGTTCGAGCCAGAAATTCGGTACCTTCGACCATTGATGAGCTTAAGACAGCTTTGTTAGATGAATGGGAAGGCATCCCTCAAGATTTTATAAAAAAACTCATCAGGCCGATGCAGGATCGCATGCGGGCTGTTATAAAAAGCTAGGGGGGCAACACAAATTATTAAGAAAATAAATTTTCTTTGTTATGTTTAAAATGTCAATTTTATTTTAATTTTGAACATCCCTACTTTTCCTTTCCTTTACACCCTTTTTTCCTTTCATTGTCATTCAGATCACATAATTTAAAAAGTAATGAGCCGATTTGCTTGAAATTGATATCAATATAAAGCTAAATAAACAAGCTTTAAAGATATATTTATTTTATAAATATCGGCCTGGCCATTTAAAAGAAAAACGACCTTGTATGCGCGCTTAGAGGTTGAGTCGATTTAGCTGCTCCCGAGTGTACAAATGAATATATTATAATTTTACTTGATAGACATTATAGTTTCGAAGGATTGACCTTATCATCTTAAGTCTTTCTTATAAATATTGGTTTGTTTTTTCAAAAATAAATATGTATGATAGAATTAAATCAATGAAAAATTGGTTATTATTAATATTATGTTTAAGTTAAATTATTCAAAAACTTACAAAAAAAATAATACGGATTTTCATAATAAACATTTCCATATTTATCTTCTCCTACTTTACAGCCCCATTTAAGATCATCGGTTCTGAAATTTTTTTCTTTTATTATTAGTAAAACAAGTCTTTTAATTTCTATTATATACATTATAAAAATAAAAATGGGATTCTATGAGTAAATATGTGATGTGGTCATGTCATGACTTAAGGTACGTTTTCCTCGGTGCGACTATCACGATGATCGTGCGTTGAGCACTATTTCTTTGTATTTCTTATGGAGCTGTTTTCCTTCGAGCGACTGCCGGTAAGCTACGTTTTCCTCGTTGCACGATTATTGTTGAACGATCATCGTGATAGTCGCACTGGGGAAAACGTACCTTTAACTATGACCTCCCTCTCCTAAGAGTAAAGGTACGTTTTGCTCGGTGCTACTTTCACGAAGATCGTTCAATGATTATCGTTGAGCACTATTTCTTTGTATTTCTTATGGAGCTGTTTTCCTTCGAGCGACTGCCGGTAAGCTACGTTTTCCTCGTTGAACGATTATTTTGAACGATCATCGTGATAGTCGCACCAAGTAAAACTATCTTAAGTGTGCAAAACTTGATTCAAATCGAACAAAGGGTTCGAATTTGTAACCCCTGCCCTAATTTTTGGTCCAATTTCAAACAAAATCTAATCAGCTCTTAATCTCAATATAAAATATCTAAATATAAAATTTCGAAGGAGACAATAAAAGAGTGTGTCTTCTGCTGGAATTATAAATTTTATTTATAACGAGACTATAGTTTCGATGGCCTTGCCCTCTTCATCAGTCTATTACAATTGATTCACAGGAATTAATGTATGAATGGATAGTGAGCTTTAATTTAACAATAATTCCTGTGAATCAATTGTAATAGACTGATGAAGAAGGCAAAGCCATCGAAACTATAGTCTCGTTATAAATAAAATTTATAATTCCAGCAGAAGACACACTTTTTATTGTCTCCTTCAATATATAAAAATGCTGCTACCTTCGGCACAAAAACTTTCAATTTATAAAATTTCGTTTCAATGCCTTCATGGATTTTTGAGCTGGAACATTCAAAAAATTTGATAACACACACGAGGGACATTTAGACAAGATGATTAATCTCTTAAAATATAAATTTTTCTATGTTCACTATTCAAGATTTACTGCAGACTAAAACGCATTGGCTCAATTTTTTTTTATTAAAATAGTTTAACCGTTTTTCAGATATTTCTAAAAGTCGAAGTAAAAAAAAAAAAAAAAAAACTGTTCTTGCTCGATTACTGTACTTTACCATGCCCCGTATGATAAAGTAATAATGGAAATCTTGTTTTCATTAAAAAATTCGCACTCGAAATGTTATTATTTTCTCCTACTCTCTCATAAGAGCGGTCAGTGAGTTTTTTTTTCTAATGTTTGATTAGAGAAAAAATGGGTTCACAAAAAATCACAACACTTTCAATTAGGTAACTAATTAAAAATTTATTTCATAATTCTAATTATTTTTGTTCTTTATTTATATGTTGTAATGGCCGTATACTCTAATCCTAAAGATGTATTAAAATTTGTTTCTTACATCTTCACATTTGAGCAAATGTTAATTGAAACTATTATACGTCATGTCTACGCTTCTGCAAATCAGCCGAAGAAAATAGTTTATTCGAATTACTTACACGAAGAAACGACTAAAAGATTTAGAAAATCCTCCGTTCTCTTTAATAATTTTGAAGAAAATCCGAATTTTTTCCATTGTTTTATTATATATATATATTTTTTCTATTTGTAATCAAAATTTTGTTTCAAATAGACTTTGAAAAAAAGTAAATATTATAAAATTATTAGAAAATGGTAGCCCTAAACAAGAGATGGAGTTTCATCACAAGAATGCATTTTGTTTGTAATTGAAATTTGTCCTTGTTAGGGATCACCTTTTTTCATCTAATATATTAGAAGTATTTTATTTTGGAGACGGTAGAATAAAATGGAGAATCGATGAATAGGCAGGCCAAGGATAAGGAAAACAACAAATAAAAATATTTTTTTTATTGGAATGTCATTTTCATGTCTTAAAAACCAACGTTTCAGATGATCTTTTCTCCTTCTTCAGGATTTAAAAGGATAAATGAAGCTTGTAACTGATAGAGTTTTTCTTTAGGAGACGGACTGGTATAAATATACAATTGGATGTTGATGAAGGCAGTCCAAGGTGGTTGTAAAAAAATAAGACTATATCAGTTTTATTATTTTACATTTATTCGAAGAGAAAAAAAGGACTTTGTATATATTTTTGTAAAATTTTGGGACTGATGATGACCATATTTGTAAATTTGTAAATAATTGTAATATAAAAAAAAAAACTATATATGCGCAACGATATGATGCGCATTCAGTGATTTGGAGGGGACATGTTATACATTCATTTATTTATATCTCATGAACACATTAATCATCAATTGCTTTTTCTATCGAGATGAAATTTTATAATGTTTTCTTGGCATTGTCAAAGGAGACAGGAAGTAATTATGAATTTGTATACTTTCATTGACTTTTCGTTGTAAGTACATCTATAATTCTTATTTTATTTTGTATATATTATTTTATTTTTTTATATATTATGAATGACATATGAAAATCCCAATACTAATTGATGTTCGTCTTCCCCTCAATTAAATAGACCCTGAAGAAGGAGAGAGTAAATCTCCGAAACGTCGGTTATCGAATAAATGTAAAATAATAAAACTGATATAGTCTTATTTTTTTACAACCACCTTGGACTGCCTTCATCAACATCCAATTGAAGCTTGTAACTTCCTCCTTCTTGTCCCATTGAACTTAACAGTGCTTATGCTTGTCTAGAGTTAGAATTTGCCATTGACATCAACAGAATTGTCTTGAATCTGTGTTTCAATTCAATCCACCATGTAATAATAAGATTCGAGAGAAATCTCTCACTTTACAGACTTATTATCTTTATAAGTGCAAGGCAAGCAATTCGATAAAAATATTTTTCTTTGAAACATGATGATATACTGGGAAATCGCGAGAGTCCCTTCGAGGTCTCAATCTTAGAAATAACGACGAATGAAAGCATTGTTTCTGACTTAGTCCTTTATTGAGTTCAAAATGAATGAAATAACTTATGAACAAACAATGGAAAGTATGACATGAAGAGAAGCACTTTAAAGATTGTAAAAATACATATACTTTTTTATAAAAAAACACAAAGAAAAATAAGATTTGTTACTTGAAAAAATGAATTTTAAGATAAAAAAAAATATATAAATTAAACAAAAAAAATAATAATAATCTAGAAATACTAATAATAGTCTTGAGGTGGAAAGTCAAATATTTTACATTTTTGACCAAAATGCGAGTATGGGTCTTCTGGTGTAGTAATAATAGACATGCACCTCCAACAAAAAATTGTCAAACAATAACTACACACCATTTTATTGCATCCTTCGTTTTTCTGAAACCAAACGAAATATAAATTGATATAGATTTTTATAAAAATTTTATAATTAATTATATATATAGATACCTGAATAGGCATTTTGCAATGTGGACATGGTTTACTATTATCTTTCATCCATTCGTTAGTTTTCCACTCCTCAACAATTTGTTTTAAAAACAAAGGACCGTATTTTTTCTCTAAATTACGTTTTTCAGTATTATTTGCATTATAATATTGCATGGCTATCTTTTTACGATCAAGATCTAAAATTCAATATAAAGTTATAGACAGAAAGGTAAGTAAATTCAAATAGAAAAATCCTTGAAGATAAATCTTATTAGAGTAAGATCACCTTGTGTGTGATCGAGTATTTGTGTTGTGGACTTTTTTAAGAGTCAAGAGATTGGATGGGTGAGATGAGATGAAATATAAGCCATGCATTTAATTGAACTTATTTACAAAAAATAAGGAATAATAATTGAAATTTATTCATTTTATAATAAAATATAAATTTAATAGTAAATCCAAAATAAGCTGACGTGTTCTGATGTGGCCATCCACTTGACTTTACTATACAAGCTGGCCCCTCACTTATATTGTATACAAAATTTGGTTGAGTTTGGTACAAGAGCCTATATTTTTATTTTTTGACCATACACCCCCCCCCCCATTTTGGGCGGTTAATTTTTTCATTTTTAGACTTCTGAGGTCCGACTGATTATGTATATAAAATTTTGTTGAGTTTGCTCAAATGGCCTAGATTTTTTATTTTTAACCCCCCCCCCCCCCCCCTCCACCACCCTTAATTTTGGGTCGATATGCACCAAAATCTAATCAGCTCTTAATCTCATAGGACCAAAACTATGTGTGAAATTTGGTTTCGATATTCACACTAGTTTTTGAGCTAGCTGGTCCACAAAAATTTGCTAAAGCACAGACTAACAGACTAACTAACAGACCTTTGACAAAACAATTATTATCTCGAAAAATATAATTTTTTCGATGTTCACTTATTAGGGCTTTTATGTAGAACGAAATGCCATGGTTTCGCTCATTTTTTTTAATCAAAATAGTTTCAGCCGTTTTTTAGATATTTCGAAAAAAAGAAGGAAAAAAACACTTTTTTCATGCACGATTACAATACTTGACCATACCCTGTATGGTAAAGTAAAAATGAATAAAGGCGACGAGTAATGAAGCAATGGTGGGTCAAATTAAATTCTAAATAAAATTTTATTCAATAAACCCTAAATAATATTTCCATAATTTAACCATCTAAATTGAAAATAAGTAAATACCTGATTGTTTTATACAAGGCTCCATGCCATGAGATACACGCCGACATTTTGCACATGAATAAATTAAACACTTTGAACAAAATATTAGATTTAAGTCCAAAAAAGCGTAAGGTGATTGACATCTTGGACAAATTAAGGATCTAAAATTTTATAACATGTAATTAATTAATCATTCATTATAAATTTGATTCTAAAGTGGTTGAAAGAAATTTCGGCTGAAACCTTTAAACATTTTTAATAAGAGATTCTCATTAGAATACAAACTTTTCTAAATAGAGAGAGAGAATTAAAAGAACTCAAATTATAGTTCTTTTGTGATGAAAATAAAACAATTAGCATACCGATTACTATCCTTTATTCCCATTGAAACAGATACAGCTTGAGTTTCTTTCCATCGGGTTGCTATAGTCGTGTCTAATATATCTTGAATCTGTAAAGAATAAAAAAATAGAAATTAGATTTTTTTAATTCATTTTTTTTTTTTTTGGCTTTTCGGCCTTTCTAACCATAAGCCAATTTACGATACTACTATATATTTTTTAAATTTTGTCTCTACCCCGGGGGTCAGATTTTTAGCCGAATGCCTCGAGTCGGATTCGAACCCGGGTCCACTTGGTTAGCAGGATAATACGCTACCGCCTAGCCTATCTGAGCCCCTAATTCATAACAATTGATATCCAGATAATAAATTTAACAAACAGCTTATACAGAATGATTCATAGCTAGTGTAAAAAGCTTTGGGAAATTGTTAGAGAGGTCATTTTAAGCATAAAAATATTTTATGAACAATGAATATATAGTAGGTTCAATTTCAATCCCTTACAGACTGATTCAAGTTTTAATAAGAAAATGTACTTACATACATTTAATATCTTTTTAACAATGAAAAAATACACAATTATTATTTAAAAACAAAACATCACTCCTTTGGGGACACCTAATAATAAGTACCTGGCCACCAAGCGATGCTCGGTAACTTTTTGCTTCAGTTAAAAGCTATATATTAATCCCCGTACCCCTTCATCACCGCACCCCCCACATCTCCCCCACCGTCACTTCAACCCTCGCCCCCGCCCCCTCACCCAGTTTTTGCATTTCAAGCCTTGTAGTGGCCCACAGATTATGTGTATATATATGTATAGGTATATAAATAAATACCGTATAATAATTTTTTTTTAATTAAATAACAACTTTTGTGTCCATCAATTAAATTGCCAAAATCTAATACAGAAAAAATACGTTTGTGGGATTTAAAATTCGATTTTTAATCAATTAAATTGTCTAACTTTTAATATTATATAATAATATTTGTAATGATCTATTAGTAGAATTTAAATTAAGAAAATTAAGAAAAAACCTATCAAAAACAACTTAGTCGAAGATGAGACTGTGAAAGATCGAATGTCCAACACAAAACCCGCCTAACCCGTGAATTTCATCCAAATCGGTAGAGCCGTTTTCGAGAACCCGATCGGATATATATATATATTGCAATGGTCTTGAGGGTTGAGCAAGAATTTATTTAAATAAATTAATTAACATCTTATTTTTCTTCAGAGTTAAGTTTACATTAATGCAAGCCATTAGTTAATAGAACAAGGAAAACTGATGAGTTCCGGGAAAGCTAGACAAATGACCAGTGATTACAAATAATAGGAGAGCATTGACTTCAGGGAGAGTGAGCGAGTAAAGAACACTTCTGCTATTGGAGTTGAACAGATATACACATACACATACTTCTTATTCAAGTTCCGCAGTGAGTTGAACAGAGAGTACAGACTTCTTCTTATACATATATACACTTACTGCAGAGAGAGAGTTGAATACACCCACAGAGCTCAAAACTGCTTCTTATATGAGAACACACAGAGTACAGACTTCTTCTTATATACACACAGAGGAGAGACTTCTTCATATGAACATAACATACATACATATACATACGGCGGAGTTGCACACACCTAAACACTTATTCATCTATTAAAAGGGAACATACAGCGAGTACACACATCCACGGCTCCTCTCCAGGTCTTCGCTTGCAATACACATACCATTTATTGCTAAGCATATCACAAGAGAGAGCACACACATACCCACACAATCACGCCACCGGAGCTGGACACCGAAGAAGACATCTATACAATAGTCGAGCTCATTGTAACAGTCCCTGAATAAACACATCTCATTGTCTCTCGTTAACCGCTGGTCTGTATATAATTATTTATAGAATTAGTACCAGGAAGTCCATTTCCCTACATCCTTCACTCACCACATAACATTTCATTCTCCATTATAGGGACGCGC
Source organism: Forficula auricularia (assembly GCA_024734495.1). Classification (NCBI taxonomy): domain Eukaryota; kingdom Metazoa; phylum Arthropoda; class Insecta; order Dermaptera; family Forficulidae; genus Forficula; species Forficula auricularia. The sequence continues at coordinate 876,132 of JALMQS010000075.1, forward strand.
CACTTGGATCGGACACTGAGGGATACACCCACCCCATCAACAAAAAAATAGCGAAGCAGATTAAATATTTCATAAGAATCAATATTAATTTAACATTAACATAATAAAATAAAGCCCAATTTCCCTAGTACATGAGTTACATTGCCCCCCCTCGCCCCTTGATAACCCCCCACCCCTCGTGATATATATATATATACAATTTTTGCTCGTTTAATAAGAGTAGATAGATAGATAGACCTCGTTTATTCTGTTGAAATAAACACCCGCGGACAGTTATCGCCAAGAATAACAGATTCTGCCAGTTAAATGTGCAACAACACTGAGATGGTTCTCATTGACCGCCAGGGTATCAAGCTAGAATCTCAAGGACTATATATATTTGGTTATCACAATGACAATTAATATTAATTGTTAAATAGTCCGTATATTTTCCTTAATATAACTTTCAACAGCCATAGTTCTGCAAAGGATTTATGTTTATATAAGATTTTTTGCTGATCTTCACAACTATTTCAAGTATTTTACACTCATTGTGAATCAAGGCCCGATGAAGGGGATGGTCTCCGAGCCCCGTAATATCAAGCGACTCACGAAAGAGTCTATCACATCTATAAAAGGCCCGGGTCTGCCTCTCGGGGTTCATGTGTGAATCACCCTACATCTAAAATATGTTTTTAAATTATGTGGAAAAAGTCCCTTCAAAAAGTTTTCACCGACTTTAAAAAATAGGAGAAGGTTATCAATTCGTAGGAGACTTTTTTTTATGTATGTTCAGCGATAATTTTTTACCATGTGGGCCGATTTGGATTATTGTTTTTTTATTGGAAAGAGGGTACCTTAGGGGTGGTCCTATATTAATTTGCTCAAGTTCTAATGATATGATCAATGACAAAATAACGGAACTCTTGAATTCTTATGAGCGCATAAACGGTACTCGGGCAATTTGGAGTCGTTTTTTTTTTATTAGAAATTATTCTCTATTTAGTTTTCGTATACCTATTTTGTTATTATATTATTAAAGGATATTATACATAGGTAGTTTGAAAATAGTTGAGTGAATTTTAATTAAAATGGATTAACATTATAAAATTGTTTATATAAAAAAATTTACCTCTTCAAATTTTATAAAAGCTTTACAGTCCGCAGGACATTCAAATCTCAAGTGTCCATCTAATATGAGTGGATTAATATACATTTTAATACACGAAAAACAAAAAATATGATGACATTGTTGTATTCTAAAATAAAAAGAAAAGAAAAATAATAATTTAATATTTATCTAAATTCCTTGACCCCTTGTATTATTATAGAAAGTCTCTTCTATGAACGATATTTATAGAGAAAAATATTACAGCCTAAAACCTCATTTCATCTTCTTGTGCTCATTTTGTTTTCGACGTTCAAGGTTTCTAGCAAACGTTTGTTATGAGATCAGCTTTCTATTACAACAAAACGAAAACATCTAATCTGGTGTTTGAGCCCATGAGAAATAATAAATAAAAATTATTAAATAAATTTTCTTTATTTTCAATTTCGTTTCTATCACCAGCTTTGTTGCTGAATTAATTATTAACTATTGAATTTTTTTTTTTCTAAAAAAGTTTCAGCTCATTTAACAGAAGCAATACATATAAGAATTTCTTTTTATTTAAATTATTCTGCTTGGTTGAAAAAAATATTTGTTGACTTAGCTATATCTTTTATTTTTATAAGAAAATGAATAAATAATTTTACTTACAATTTAATTTCTGACCCTAGAGTGTTATCAAAACAAATTAAACATTCGTGTCTTGAGTTTTTTAATTTTTCCACTTCTTGCTTGAAATTGTATTCATATAAATATTTTGGAAGATAAGACGGCCTACTAATTGATAAATCACCAGCACGAGGCTCATATAAATCTGAATAAACAAAATTTATATTATTCTTGATTACTTTCATGGTGAGATTTTAATGATTTAACAATTAAGTATTAGATAAAAAAAATAACATATTTTAAAATCGCAGGAAAGTGAACAAAAAATTAAACAACAGAGTTAGTTATTCAATTTACCAGCCGTTTCGTCCACTTCCCTGCGATTTTAAAATATTTAATAAAATATGGACGCAAATGATGAAATACTAAAAAAAATAACTTTTTATAAGAAATTTACCAGATATATGGGGAAGAACGGATAAATGGAAAAAAGAAAACATTGCAAAATTATGGAAAATGATCAAGATTCAAGTTTTTTAATAACATTGCTTTGAAGTAAAATGCGAAATATATATTCTGCCTTCATTGTATGTAAGTATTTAAAAATCGGCCCTAAAGTTTTTAAATACAATGAGGATCTAACAACAGAAACTTTTTCTTTGATAAGACATAATCAAATTGGTTCCAATCAACTTCAAAAAGTTACATCAACCACTTATACAATCATGAAATAAACAAATAACAAATAGCCGGACAAGTACTAATGGTTCGGTACCTAATATTATATATTAGTAGTCGAATTAACAGAGGCTAGTCAATAAATATATCAAACCCTCTTAATTTTGTATTTATTGACTAGCCTGTTCTGAAGAAGGATACCATGGGTCCAAAAGGTCGGCGAAAGAAAATGTATTTGAAATAATTAATATATATTAAACCGAGATTTTGGCCAGAATTTTATTTCTACATTAGTCAAGGTATATAAAAGTTTAAAGATGTCTTCATCACAACATACAGATACTTTTATGTAATATTAATTAAAAAATTAATAAAGGTTTATTTCAATATTTTGGGATTTAATTCTTTTTAATTAAACTATTAGTTCAATTAGTAAACAATTTTTTTTGCTTGGAAATAAGAGTTTTGGAATGTTTTTCTTTTCCATTTATCCGTTTAATTTCTACAAAATTTGTGTGCTTCATTTTTAGAGTCGTTGCCATGTTTTGGAAAAAGTTTTTTTGGTCATATTCTATTCTGAAAGTTTAGTCTGCACCATGTAAATTAATGTTAAAACTTGATGTTAATATTTTGAAAAAAATTAAAAATATTATAACAATCTCTTGGAAAAAATTTACCTTTACCAATATCAGGGCTATGTGTAACAAGTTGTCCATTTTCAACTAAAAATACTTGACGAAAATTATTTTTAATTGCATTTATTTCCGATTCTTCAACTAAAATTAGATAATATATTATTTGATAATTAAAATTTTCGAAGCTGTATATATAATCCATTCTTATAAAGTAAGGTGCAGAATAGCTAATATAGTTTTAGTTTAAGTATATTAATTAAATATTCATTTGTTTATAATAAATTGGAAATATTTAATTTATATTCCTTAGCTAAATTTAAATATATTGGATATTATTTATCAGAGCTGGGCAAAATACTTCAAGTATCTCAAATACAAAATACGAATTAATAAATACTTTTAGCTTTTACATATTTTTTAGATATTTATATTTATAATTATGGCAATTGGTAGAAAAATTGAACATATATTAAGATAAATAGACGAGAAATAAAGATAAGAGTAAATAAATATTATATGTAATATTCATTTACTATGAGTTAAGGATTCTTGGTCACTTGTTTCCCATTAACATTTTCATTTTCTGAACTTCCTGAAGATGGCTTGATAGCCCGAAATATATATATTGAAAAAAAAATGTTTACATCTTTTAATTTTTTTTAATTTTAATGTGAAACAAGTGACCAAGAATCCTTAACTCATACTTTTTATAGAATTTTGTAGGCTGAGATCGGGGTCCCTTCCTTCAGCCGTAAGAACCAGCAGGGGAAGACGGCCGGAGGGGCCCCCGATGTGCCGGGCTGGGTGCAGACGAACTGAAACAACGGCGCACATCATCCAATGTTGTGATAGGACCGCGGATGGGCGGGTTAAGAGGCATGACGCGGTGGTACGATGTCTGGCCGATGATTTGATAAAAAAGGGAATGCGTGTCGAGTTGGAGTACTTGTACTCCAGCTCGGCAGGCAATAGAAAGCCAGACATCGTGGCAAAGGATTCGTCGGGGGTGGTGTGGGTTTTGGACGTCCAGATCGTCTCCGCGCTTGCAGGACTGGGTGTTGCCCACCGAAACAAAATAGAAAAATATAGGGGCAACTCCAGTCTGGTGGACAATATTGCGGAGCGATTTGGCGTCGGGGCGGGCTCGGTCAGGGTCGAGGCCATCACACTCTCGTGGAAGGGAGTGTGGTGGCATAAAGCGGTGGGGCCCCTCATCGCCCTGGGTATATCGCAAAAAACAATAAACAATTTGACATATAGGGCGATGAGGGGATCTCTCCTTAATTTTTACACTTTCAGCAGAAGAACATATAGAGCGGGTGGCGTATGATTATTAATTGTAAATACAAAAAAAAAAAAGAAATGTGAAATGTGAGTCAGGATTAATCCTGGCTCTCTCATCCACCCGCTCTGAATCTGAATTTATTTGTTCTGAAGCTGAAGGTGTAATGAACTTTATATTGTAAGCTGAAGATGTAACTTTATCTTTGTAAGAGGCGGCCCGCTCCTCGGAGGCCCAATAAACAAAATTATAAATGAATATTACATATAATATTTATTTACTCTTATCTTTATTAAAGATGTTTCAACTTGCATCAACACCACAATCTCTACTAATTATAGACGAGAAAGATAATTAGATTAGAAAGAACACACAAGTTTTTAAGAAATTTGGTGTTGGTAGTTGGTGAAATATTTTTTATCCAATAATTTAAGAACACAAAGGTTTACGAGAGAGCTTCGGCTTGTGAATTTATTCGTAGACATGGAAGCTGAATACAGAAATTGTGTTCGAAATGATGTTGTGGATCTAATGAGTTCACCTGGTTAAAAATGTTCAAATTAGATGGTTTTGGCCGAAATCTCTTGATTAATAAATATTTTGTAATTCTATAAATATAAATCTATACTATAATCTAAAAATATATTTTATAATAGTGTTTAAAAAATCATACTTATACACTCACGAGTAAAGAAATGGAATCACTCTCTTTTCATTAATTTGATGATACTTTATAATTTATTAGAAATTTAAATATTTTTTCTAAAAAGTTTCATTTTTCAGCATTTGATGGGCCAACGTGAGGGAAACATGTTGACCATGTTGGCCACCAGTAAAACGAGTTAATTTGACGGTGCCTCCACACAGTGGTCCAAGAGTTGGGCCAATGTCGATGGCCTTGTGGAAACGACACCTAGGCACTGAGCACTTTCGTTGCGTAATATTGACCCTCTTTGATATATCGAAAAAACCATCGGCAGAGTCAACCAATAACCAATACAAGCCAACCCCCCTCTAGACATTAGCTTTGGCTTGAATTGGACCAAGTTAGCTCATAGTGTAGAGGAGGCATAAAATAGATATAGAATGATAACCTAATGGAAATATATTATATTGGGATTATTATATTTCAGAATGAAAATTACATTTAATAACTTGCAAGGGAGGAGATTCCATTTCTTTGCTCGTGAGTGTATATTTATTATAGAAGGTATTTTAAGTATTCTAGATGTAAATTAAAATTGATTTTAAATACAAAAGTACAATACTTGAAGTTTTTATTTGAAATACAAATAAATTATATACAAAAGTATTTCAAATAATAAATAAATGACCAGCTCTGACTGAAATCTAATATAGTCATAGTTTATAAGAAAAGATTAACATTAAATATTCAATTATTTTATTAATTTATAAATTGAATGTAAATGAAAGAAAAGAAAATTAATTACTTACTTCTTTTTTTTGCTATCTCAGTAGAAAGAGAATCGTCGACGATTTTTAATATTTTATTAGGAAACAAATCTTGGATAGCAATGTTTTCTGAAACAAGTGATAATAACTTTTAATGAAATAGTTTTAGAAAAATGTAGATGTTGATATATACATAAAATTTCATCGATTTTCAACAGGTGCGGCAAAAGTTAAGGAATTTTTAAAAAAAATTTATAATAATTTGTAAATTTTCAGGCAGCTAAAATTATTTTTAAAAATTACACCAACTTTTTCTAAACCAAGAATGTCCTATGAAAATCAAAAATAATAATAAAATCTACCTAAATAATCAAACCATGAAAATAAAATTTCTGATCCAGGATTATTTTCCCAAAGATGATCTAATTTTTTAATAAGAAATGAAATCTGGAAAAAAATTTTAAATGTAAAATATCAATAGAAAAATCCTATTTTATATTGGATAATACTTCATGGGGTGTAAGCCATTCTGATCCAAGATCAATAGATGGTGGAGAGCGAGATGGATAATCTGGAGGTAGAAATATTCCAAGCCAGAGAGGAGGCAAATTTTTGATCTTTGTCTGCCATTCACATATAGCATCTAAAATTAAACAAATTCAAATTTAAAATAGATTAATATCAATACAAAACGATATAAATAAATGATAATAATAAACTAAATTCTATATTAAAAATACAAATACTATAAAGACATGCTGCTGATTTGAAAGTATAATCACTAGTGAGAAAGGATAAGTGGATAAGACCTATATAGAAAGTATCGAGGAATAGTTTGTTCTGTTTCCTATTACGATAAATCGAATTTATCTAAATTCAATTGGGTAATTGAACCCATGAGAAATAACAGCTCTCAACCAAAACATTCTGTGAAAAAACAGGCCAAGTTCGAAAAAGTAGTGAAACTATGTGTAGCCAAGTTAAATTCGCCAAGAATAATTAAGTTGAGAAAATAGTAGATCTCTCAACTTAATAATTCTTGGCGAATTTAACTTGGCTACACACTAGATTTCACTACTTTTTCGAACTTGGCCTGTTTTTTCACAGAATGTTTTAGTTGAGATTTCTCTTCTTTTTGTAAACTATGAGAAAGCTGGTCCAAATGGCTAGAATGTTTATTTTTGACCCCACTCCCCATTTCGAGTGGTTAGTTTTTGCATTTCTAGCCTTCTGGGGGCCCACAGAATATTTATACAAAATTTGGTTGAGTTTGGTCCAGCGGGATAGAATTTTCATTTTCGAGCCCCCCCCCCCTTTTTTTTTTGAGTGGTTAGTTTTTGCATTTCTAGCCTTCTGGGTGCCCACAGAATATGTAAACAAAATTTGGTTGAGTTTGGTCCAACGGGCTAGAATTTTAATTTCTGACCCTCCCCCCATTTTGAAGGGACTGGAAGATAGAAAGTTTGGATTTTTGGAATTTTTCCTTTGTTTGTGTCCCAAACTCTACTAGCAGGCGAAATTTCATGATGCTGGAATGATTGGAAGTACCCTATAGGTTTTGATGACCTGTCAGTGAGTGAATACCAAAATTAGCTATAAAAAATAAAATTTTTAGGGAACGCGGTGTTGGTTTATAGTGAAACATTGTTAAAATTAAATTAGGTTGGAGTTGGTGGTGTTTAGCTATTTTCTCAGGTTCATATCTCAGAATACATTTAAGCTATATTATTGAAACTTATTAGAACTCTCCTCAAGATGGATTTCATAATTACATGTGTATAATTTCAGCACTGTATCTCAAATGGGTTCCGAGCTGCAGGGGGGTCGAAATTGGCTCGAAATGGTTCGTGTAAATAGCGTACAGCGTGTACAGCTAAGGCAATGCTCAAACTTGGCACGCTGTGCACTTTGATTAAATATTTTTAATTAAAAAGACTGAAGTTAAGGTCAAACCTTCGAAACTATAATCTCTAACAAATAAATTATATATATGTATATATATATATTGGATACGAATCGTTTGTTCGATGACCTGCTTTCTATTACAACATAACGAAAACATCCATCTGGTATTTGAACGCATGAGAAATAACAGATAAAATATTTCAAATTAAAATGAATGATGATGAAGGTCAAACCTTTGAAACTATAGTCCCAAACCGCGACCTAATATCATGTACACCTAATACTTCCACTTTCATTTCCAAGTCGAAGGATCAACAAATGTAGGAGCATTTATCTAATGAATTCCAAAATAATTCCACATAATTCCAAACGTGGTTCACCCCTCTGCGATTTCTCTTTGTTAAAGTATTTGATAGTTTGTAAGATTTCAATTTGCCGATGGTAATAGATTCAAATTTTCATAGAAAATCATAAGATGGTGTCATCTATTAAATCCGATAGAATGGAATATTTTTAATTATGTCAGAGGGGTTGTTTTTCCCGAGGGGTGAAAAACAACCCCTCTGACAATTAATTAAAAATATTCCATTCTATCGGATTTAATAAATGACACCATCTTATGATTTTCTATGAATATTTGATAGTAAATTAAGTGGATATCAATGAGGCAGTCCAAAAAAAGAAGAAGATAATTTACACTATCTTTTTATTCATGAAACCGAAGTTTCGGAGGCTATTCACTCCTTCTGGGTTTTGAAAAGTCAGTGAAGAAGGAGTGAATAGCCTCCGAAACGTCGGTTTTATGAATAAAAAGATAGTGTAAATTATTTTCTTCTTTTTTTGGGACTGCCTCATCTACTTAATTCACTTATCAGTCCGTCTCCAAAAATTACTCCAATCTTATTTGATAGTAATATAATAATATATAAATAATGTAATGTTAAATACCTTACCCTCATTTTCATAGTATTCCAAGATTAAATGCTCATTCATTGACATATTAATTTGAACTTGTATAAACGTTTGATCATCAGTCGGAAATATTAAAAATTCAAATGTATTATAAATTGATTTAATCACTTCAATTTCATTCTCTTGTCGAGATTTATCTTCATGATTTTCAATGCTATCCATTATTTAGATAAAAATAATTTTAAAAATGAATACTTTTAGACGAGACTAGACGAGATGTCTTCGTTCAGTAAAAAATAAAAGTAAATTTTAATGTCAAAATGAGCAGGAGAATAACTTAACCTAAGTTCAAGATAGCTTGATAAATTATTACTGTGGAGCACTAAGATAAATGTTCATGTTACAATGTATGTTGTAATATGTTGTAATAAATAATATGGATCACAATTTGAACGAAAAAAATTGAGTTTATGGTTTTTTTCCTGCTAAAATATATAATTTTATTTTTTACTTTTTGTGACAATTTTCTCTTCTTTTTTTTATAAACCTTTATTGTATATTTCCCGCGCATTTGATTAAATTTTGAGCCAATTGCCAAAAAAAACAAAAAACTGACGTGTTCTGATGTGGCCATCCACTTGACTTTACCATACAACCTGGCCCCTCACTTATATTTAATATTTAATAAAATTATTTATAATCATGTAGGGGGGGATAGTTTTTGCATTTTTAGACTCCTAGGGGCACACTGATTATGTATACAAAATTTGGTTGAGTTTGGTCCAACGCGCTAGAATTTTCATTTTTTGACCCTACACCCCCTCCCCATATTTTGGGCGGTTAGGTTTTGCATTTTTAGACTTCTGGGGTCCCATATTGATTATGTAAATAAAATTTGGTTGAGATTGATAAATGGCCAAGATTTTCATTTTTTGACCCCCCCCCCCTTACATTTTGGGCTGTTAGTTTTTGCATTTTTAGACTTCTGGGGTCCCACTGATTATGTATACAAAATTTGGTTGAGTTTGCTCAAATAGCCTAGATTTTTAATTTTTTAGCCCCCCCCCCCCCCCTCTTAATTTTGGGTCGATATGCACCAAAATCTAAACAGCTCTTAATCTCAATGGACCAAAACTACCTGTGAAATTTGATTTCGATATTCAGACTAGTTTTTGAGCTAGCTCGTCCACAAAAAGTTGATGGTAACGCACAAACTAATAGACATTTTGACAAAACAATTATTAAATCGAATGTTTTCTACATTTGATTCGATCGCGAATCAAATGTAGGGAATTTTTGTCAAATATTGAGTGAAAATAATATCTGAACTTATATATTTCTAACTCGAAATAATGATATATGTTAAATAAATTTTATAATTTTTCTCATTAATTTATCAAATTGATGAAATATCAATGAGAATTGTTTTTGACCGCGCTTATTTGAAAAAGATTATCTCAACAAAAACAATTGTGTAAAAAAAGGCCAAGAAAATGTATATCCTTCAAAATTCCCCCACTTCAGTTTATGCCCTGAAGAAGGAAATGTTTCGGTTTTACAATTTCATTCTTTATTAATGTACCAAATTCTACTAATATGCCAAGTTTTAGCATTCTAGGATCATTATATTTTCACTGTATATTAATTTAGTCTATAAATTTCACCTCTTCATTTCGGGCCACGAAGAAGTGAAAGTTTCGGAGTTCCAAAGTTCCTCTTTAATTAATGTGCCAATCTTTACCAGTATGCCAAATTTCAGCATTCTAGGTTCATTGAATTTTTAGTATATGTTAATTAAGTCTATAACTTTTACCCCTTCATTTTAGGTCCTAAAGAAGAGAAAGTTTCGATTTTTGGATGTGTCCCATTAATTGTATCCCAAACTCTACAAGCATGCCAAGTTTTAACATTGTAGAATCAATATATTTTCACTGTATGTTAATTATTTAGCCTATAAATTTCACCACTTCATTTGGGGCCCTGAAGAAGTGAAAGTTTCGGTGTTTCAAGTTCCTATTTTATTCATGTGCCAATCTTTAACAGTATGCCAAATTTCAGCATTCTAAGTTCATTGTGTTTTCACTATATGTTAATTTAGCCTATATCTTTCACCCCTTCATTTTAGATCCTGAAGAAGGGAAAGTTTCGATTTTTAGATTTTTCGCATTAATTGTACCCCAAACTCTACCAGCATGCCAAATTTCAGCATTCTAGGATCAGCAGAGGTAGTCTAGAATTTTGATGAGTGAGTGAGTGAGTGTGTGACGAAAAAGCCTATCTTTGGCTTCTTGTAACTTGGATGGTATAAGCAGTAGAAATATGAAATTTTGTAATTTAGTTAAGCTCATGGACCAGTATTATGGAAAAAAATTTCAGCCATGTAGAGGTTTCCAGTACGAAGTTACAGAGGCGTCAAAATGGCCTGAGTTGTTTCCTGTAAAGGGTAGTCTGGCAGTGCACACACCCCCGTGCGAATCGAACTTGGCTGGGGCACTGCCGTGGCCCCAGTTTTGATAAAGATTATTTGATAAAGATAAAATAAATTATAAAATTTATAAAACCCCCTGGGTAGGGACATATTTAAATAAAATAAATAGTATCGTAAATGGCTTATGGCTAGAAAGGCCGAAAAGCCAAAAAAAAAAAAAAAAATTTATAAAACAATTATTATCTCGTAAAATATAATTTTTTCGATGTTCACTTATTAGAGCTTTTTTGTAGACCAAACTGCCATGGTTTCGCCCAATTTTTTTAACCAAAATAGTTTGACCCGTTTTTGAGATATTTCCAAAAAAAGAAGCAAAAAAAACACTTTTTTTCATGCAGGATTACAATGTATGGAAAAGTAAAAAAAAAATTAATACAAATTTCTCTATAAAAATTTATTTATTAATTTATATCCTTTTAACGTTAAACAGAAAGCAAAATAAATCTAACATAATTATGGAAAGTGTGTACATTTGACCGTTTCTACATGAAATAGATACTTTTTAAAAGTAGGAGTTTATTTACATAATGCGTATGGTCCATAGGTCGATCTCTTTCCTATGAAAATAAAATTAACTGGTGTGTGAGCACCACACGACTTTCCCATTAGATTCTTCCTTATTTGAAATCATCATACCAATTTCCTGCATTCAAATTATTTGAGATATCAAATAGGTTCATATTTGGCGTTGATAAGGAGAGATTGAGTGGAATTTTTTATATAATTTCAAGTCAAGCCATTTCTAAACGCCCTCAGGTACAAAAATGACCTCAAAATGGCCCCCTTTTTGGATCTCTCTTTCTCTCGCCTTCAATTTAAAATGAATTAAATTTAGAAATATTCAGCTGAATTCTACGAAAACAGATTTCTCTCTACACTCTTTTATATAAAAAATAATTTTTTATTTAAAAATTCGAACCTCTAGAAAATCATTCCATCCAAAATAAATTATATTTGAAAAAAAAAAACTGAAAAACAAGCTTCTAAAAAGTACAAAATAATTGAATAAACATAAAGTCAAAAAGCTTGTGGGGGGGGGGGATCACTTTGCCGAATAAATTAATTAAAAGTACATGTTTCTGCGCCCCGCACTTTTTTTACATTATTTTGTACTTTTTAGAAGAGGCTTTTTTTGGTTTATTTTTTTACTTTTTAGTCTTAATTATTTTTATAGAAAAATGTTTGCGGAATTTAACAGAACAAAAGTCACATTCATAGATAAATAAAAAAAGGTCAATTTTTTCATCAAATCATCAATTCATAAAAGTTTACAGCTTTGCAAGTTTTACAAGTTTGGCGGACAATCATTGAGATAACCATTTTTGTCTTTTCTAATCAAAACTACAAATATTTGAAGAATTCAAAAAAAAGGGGGGTGGGTCAGGGAAATAGAAGTAGTAACAGGAAACTAGGCATTTAATGAAGAATTGCAGAATATATCAGAATAAAAAATGTTTATTTATAATAACAAAGTTATATTTTCAACTTTCACTAAAATCATCAGAAATAAGAAATAAGATTTGTAAATATTTATATATGTGGGTTCAAATTCTCAATTGAAATAAGGTAAATTCGTTTTGTCGTAATAGTAAACAGATCAATCATTTGTTTATTCGCAGTGACCTGCTTATTATTAGTCTCTAAAAAATTGAACCGTCTAAAAACCAGCCCGAAAAGGAGCTATACGTACCCAACCGAGCCGAACTGAAGATATATTATATTAACCGAACCGGAGTCGATTTGCACATATTCGGTTCTATTACGTGTGGTTTGATTTAATGAAAATATTGTAAATAATATTTATTATATTGTTATAATATTAATAATTACATTAATATTGATCTACTGCACTTTTAATTAAAAACCGATTAGACGGAATCAAATTATATTTTAAAATCCCAAGGTCAATATTCGTTGTGTGCTGCGCCCTGGGAGCGCTCGAATAACTAAAATAGGGGCGGAAGAGGTGAGCAGAGTGCGGGAACCCTTTTGACAGCGAAATTGGCGCTTAAAAAAGGGGACCTACAAGATTGCTTTTACCCTCGGCAAAACAAAAACTTTTCAATTAAAAAAATTTTCTTTACAAAACAAATATTTTCAATTAAATTATATTTTTACTAAATACACCTTATTATAAGTCAAGCTCAAATTAGTATTTGCAGAAGTGTGCCTGTAGCCAAAGCCCCCGCATGAAATTCCGGGACCGGGGCCCAAAATCTGAGGCAGGCCCCTTTTATTACGGAAGAGTGTTTTTTATGAAGTGGAATAATAAAAAAAATGCCATGGCCGGGTCCGGGCCCCACGGGTGCATCATTGCGGGGGCTAGACTATAGCCTTATAAGATTAAAAAACTGGTGTGTGCACTCACTTGACTTTCATTTCTTTGAAGTCATATCTTACCAATTTTAGTCTTTCTAATTAATCCCCTTACAGTGATCTAGATAATTTAAAAAACACACACATTTTAGAACTTGTGATACTTTTGTTAAACAAATTGTTTTTTTACAAATTCGAAGGTTTGAGAAAACGAATAAAAATCCTAGCAATTTTCAAGTAAAAGGGTAAGACAATTTTGGCCACACACTTCCATACCGCAACCAGCATCTGGTTGAAATCTAGATTAATAAGTTTCAAATTTCATAGCTTCATACGACTTGCTGATGCTCAGATACATATAGTTTATATATTTATATAGACTTACCATATTTTTTTCCCAAACCGACAACAATTTCGAGCTGGTTCGAAATAAAAATTCTTCTGTGCGATTTCAGAAAGAGAGAAGTATATTTAGCAAAGTACTTTATGATTCAAAAAGGTTAAGTATTTTGAAGTGGTTATCAAAAAACAATTATCTAGTAAGTTTTTAATTATTCTTGATTAAACATAATTTATTATCAAAAAGATATTAATATTGAATGTAATGGAAGGCAGCCCAGGGGTAAGTGAAGAAAGAAAAAATTAACACATCAAATAAGGTGTAATTTATTGGAATCCTTCCTCCTTTCCTTTCAAACCGACGTTTCGGAGGATTCTTTCCTCCTTCCAGGGTTTCAAGAGGTCAATGAATGAAACAAATAAAATGTTTCCTTCTTCTTTCCACAGCAGTGTTCAAAACTTTCCTCTTCTTTAGCAAAGGCATAGAAAAATAATTTTTTTGCCTAAAGAAGAAGAAAGTTTTAAGCACTGCTTGTGGGAGAGAGGAAGGAAACATTTTATTTGTTTCATTCATTGACCCGTGTAAACCCTGAGAAGGAGGAAGAATCCTCCGAAACGTCGGTTTGAAAGGAAAGGATTCCAATAAATTACACCTTATTTGAAGTGTTAATTTTTTCTTTCTTCACTACCCCTGGGCTGCCTTCCATTACATTCAATTAAAAGTTCTACCAGTCCATCTCTCTCCAGAGAAAATTTCGTTGCAAAAAGATAATAATATATTTTTATTACTAGTATGAACTTTCTTTAAAAATTACTCGCCAGCCCTGAGTTCTTATGTATTGAATTTACGCCAGAAAAAAAAGTTGCTCATTGTGTTTAAAACTATCTAAAACGGGGAGAAAAATAATTATCAACTGTTTTTTCTAAATTAAAATAGGTTGGAGTTGGTGTTTCACAGTGAGTGTCTGGATTCCGATACCCACAAAGACAGAAACTAAAAAAAGTTCGTTTTTAAGCCAAATTTTTTGTATTTTTAATAAAAAGAAATGATTAGATTTGGGCTCTCTTTGCTTTTGAACATCTGGCTCAAAAATACAGAAAACTTTTTTCAATGATTCTATCGAGATTATTATTTGGAAACATAATAATATAGGCATAAATAAATTAACAATTTATATTTAAGTTTATTAATACTAGGACGCTACTTTTACGTACCATTTAATACATCTAATAATAAATGTGCATATGAGGAATTTATCTGATCGAGGTAAATTGCAAGGATGTCAAATTTAAGTCCAGAGACGTGTTTCAAAATACTATTATTTTTAGAAACAGTCCATATCGGATCTTTTGTTAATTGGATTTTTGTTTAAAATTTCGACGAATTCTAAAAATATTTTTTCTAAATTCCGCTCTAATAGTTATTTTAAAGTGTCGAATTGATAAAGGGAGAAATCTTTCGATTTTAAATAAACGTTTCAATTTTACTTATGGAAAGTGGTACTTGTGCAAGATGCGAGGTAGGTTTCACAAAAAAGAAATAAAACAAAATTGAGTTTTGAATTTGGTAATTTCGGGGGCGAGCCCATCTTCAGGAGAAAAAATATATCGAATTCAAAACTCCACCTACCTGGCATTTTGCAAGTTTTATTATTACTATATAAAATGTTTTACCTAGAACCAACACCTAACTCCTTAAAAGTTATTTAGTTTTAAATTTCATTACTCAGTGAATTATTGATGCCCAAATATAGCAAGTAAATACTGCACTGCAAATACCGACCATTATACCAATTATCCCCTTTCAAATCTATCTTCTCACATTGTTTTAATCAAGATATAAAAAAACAAATAGAATTCACAGAACCTTAATAGATGATGAGTAGAGTGATTTAAGTGTTCGAAGCTTTGTTCAGAAAAAAAGTAAAAACCACTCCAACCAAGCCTATTTTTAGAATTTTGACCCGGTCAACCTATGATAAAATAAATACAACACAATAGAATAATTATACTTGTTAAGCACAGCGATTTTTAAAGTCCTTTACAATGAAATCACGATTTTAAATGTTTTTTAATACCTCTTCATAATTACTCTTTTTGATTTATCACAAAATATAATATAATAATAATAAAAACCACATCTTGCACTAGTAAATTTATTTTTTAATAACACCAATAAGGTTTCACTCACCTTATCCATGTTTGAAATGTCTTTATTTTTGGCTATTAATTAACAGATATTTGTGTGATAAAAACCACATGTTGCTTGTTAGTAAATTTATTTTTTAACACCAAAAATTATTGATACATAAAGAGAAACAAAGTGGTTGTCCTCTGCTTGATGCAAATAAACACACATTTATATCGAAATTATGAAACAAAGTGGTTGTCCTCTGCCTGATGCAAATAAACACACACATTTATATCGAAATTATGCCAGGTAGACACAAGCTAAGAAAGGAAAAAAATTTCAATATCCACCTGATACTGATCTTATGAAAAATAATATTTATAATTAAAAAGATGAGGGCCAAGCTTTCGAAACTAAATAAATAAATAATATATATATAAAGATATATAATTTCGATATATGTGTGTATGTTTATTTGTATCAAGCAGAGGACAACCTCTTTGTTTCTCTTTATAAAACAACCTCTTACTCTCGGCAAAATAAACTTCAATTAAAAATTAATTAGGTTTCACTCACCTTATCCATGTTCGAAATGTTTTATTTTTGGCTATTAATTAGCAGATATTTTTGTACTGCAAGTGGTTATTAAAATTAAAATTAAAATTAAAATTAAACATGATTCGTTTTTATAAAATTACAA
Source organism: Forficula auricularia (assembly GCA_024734495.1). Classification (NCBI taxonomy): domain Eukaryota; kingdom Metazoa; phylum Arthropoda; class Insecta; order Dermaptera; family Forficulidae; genus Forficula; species Forficula auricularia. The sequence continues at coordinate 892,627 of JALMQS010000075.1, forward strand.
TAAATAATAACAAAAATGAAAGTTTTTGCCGAGAGTAGCAGAATTTTTATATATTGAAGGAGACAATAAAAGAGTGTGTTTATAACGTTATAAATAAATAAAATTTATAATTCCAGCAGAAGACACACTATTTTATTTTCTCCTTCAATGAATAATAACCTTTAAATTAAACAAAGAGAACATGCTCAGGAGCAGACTGGCCTAAAATTTATTGTGAAAAAATTATTACCGGCATGTCCCATAAATATAAAAATGTTTTTATTCTACTTATTAATTATAATTTAGAAAAACGGTCCGAATTGTATACTGACCATGTGGAATTTTCCACATGGCCGTACGCCCTGAAAATGGTCAATATTATAAATGTAAAGTTCATTTTGATAGTTTTTCTATTTATCCAACAAAATATATTCATTAGATCTTATGATACAAACCACCTTTCGTTCAATATAGGAGTTAATTAATCAAACTAAAAATACATGAGTTTCAATCGATTTAATTTGGAAGTGTGCATTTTTATTGTTTGTTATTAATTCCTATCTAATAGAGCAAAAGGTGGTTTTTAATAAGTCTTACAATTATATTTATTGCGTAAATTAAATACATATTAATAAATCTAAATAAAGTCAAATCGAAACCGCATGTTGTATTGTTTGTAGGTTAAACAAGGTGCACTCTCTATTTGGTAAATGGAGAATTAATGGAAAGGATTTAAATTAGTATAGAATAAATAAAAACATGAATTAGTGAAAAAAAGGTATTTATTTTCACAGTTTTAGTATTTATAGTACATGTACATATAGTTTACACGTGTTCCTGAATTTAATTAACCAAAATTCTTTTAACTTTAAACATTTAAAATAATGTTTTTTATGGAGAATGTTAAAAAATTTGATGAATCACCAAAGCTGCAAGAAAAAGAAAATAATATAAATAATGGATATAGAAAAAAAAAGTATTTTAGAGAAATTGGAAATGAAAAAAATGCTTACAAATTGGAAAATTCGAGGAGTGTGGAATCTACTTGGACCTTGCACGCATCTTTCTCCTTTTACGCTTAAGCCTTCGCATCCTCTTCTTTCTCCACTAAAATTAGTAATAGGAAAAAAAGAAAATTAGAAATAGTTCATATTATAAAGTATAATATAATAAGTTGAAAAAATATATATAAAGTTGGAAAAAAGAATATAAATCATATTATATTATATAGGTTAATCAACATAGTATTGAGCATTTATTAAAAGGAAAAGAAAAAATAAAGTTAAATTAAATCAAAGAATTACCTTAGCTCTCATTTTCTATAAAATGAGAAGATATCAAGCCGTGATGGCTTGAAGTTCAATGAGTAGATGAGGATATGTGGAAAGCCACGAGAGAAAGAAATATGGAGATTGGACGGAAAGGCAAGCAAAAATTCAACATCTATCTACTACGTAAGTCAAAACAGAATAAATTAGCTCAAAGTAAAAATTCTTTGAAAATTAAAATTCAATTTTAAAATTTTTATAAGTTACTTTAAATAGTTGAAATATTTTAAAAATATAAATTTCATTTTATTGATTAAATTATGAATTTTATTTTTTGGCCAGGGAAAATATAAAATTTCAAATGATTTATGATTTTGTTATTTAATGCATTCATGGGATGCAGGAATGAAGATGTTTTCAACAAAATAAAAGCGAATTCTACAAACTTAGCTCTTTTTATAGATATTATTAATGATACAATCTTTCTTTGTTAGAATTTGTTGGAGGGGTCTCAGATTTCCTTTTAAATTAATAATAAATAAATCTTTATTACTCGACCTGCTTAGAGGCACAAGTCCTCGGTTAAAATCCCTTTATAGTGGAGAGAATTAAGTTTAATTAAAAAAAAAAAATTCGCTTTAAAATAAATCACTGTAAGAGAGCCTCAATTCACATTTTTATATGATTTTTGACCAGAATTCTCGGTGTGAGGTCCGCCGATTAGTAGACTTGTTGGACTTGTAGATATTCCAGAGCAGTTTTTCTCATGAGATAATATCATTGATCCTCCTTAAGCTTCATTTGCGCGAAACACACAAGATTTACAAGCATTCCATACCCATTCGCTATTAAATTAGATACATATCGAACAACCCACTTTCGGTATACCTATGACTTCTAGAAACTTGAACTCTTCCAGTGACATATATCACTTTCAGACTTTTTTGAGACCCGCTTCCACAAATACCTTCAGCTGTTCAGCTTAGACCTAATTGAAATTTCTTTATATTCAGCTTCTTTTTTTCACGATACAAGATTCTACTCCAAACTATAGGGGTTGCACTTTCTTGTATAGGTATCAAATAAAAAAAAAAAAACGGACGAGCTTAAAAGATTCTATTCTCATTCTCAATAAATCATGACCATAAAAAAGTTCGTTATAAAAGGAGTAACACACAAAATTCTCTATTCGTCTAAATTAATTTCTGTTTTAGTATACTAACTATATAGGTATACCTACATGTATTTATTGTTGGGAATGATATAAATTGGGATAAATAAACATATATTAAATCGCATTATTATTATTATTCATTTATTCATTTATATATAAAAATATTTACAATCCTTTTAAAGTTTTTAGACAGATTTTAATTAACCTCTCATTTTTTTACAATTATCTTTTATATTAATATATACTTTTGTATTTACAATTTATATTGTTTTTTTTTTCATTTTATTTATACAGGGTGGGGCAAAAGTAAGTAATCACCCTATTGCAGGGGTCGGCAACCTTTTGAGACGAAAAAGCCAAAAGTTACAATTTACAAAATTTCCCACTTTTTAAAGACCCACTAACATATTTAATTCAATATTATGGTATTTGATTAGGATTAGATATATATAAATTTTATTTTTGATTTAAAATAAAGCGTAAAGCCGCATCTTCACATCGAAATAGCCGCACGTGGCTCGCGAGCCGCAGGTTGCCGACCCCTGCCCTATTTGAAAAACGCTATAACTTTTGCAAATGGCGCCAAATATCAATTCGGTTTTGACATTTGTGAAGTAAACAAACGCAGAATACAAATCGACAATCCATGAATCGGTTTACTCCGCAAGAACGCGGAATAATTGTTTCCATTTTTTTGCGCAACAATTCGTCGGTTGTGTGGCCCACCGTGAATTTCGTCGCAGATTTCCTGGCCGTCCGACACCAACTGGACAAACACTGCGGCGTTTGGCCACTCGCCTTGAAGAGACTGCGATAACACGAGATGTTCTCAAGGCTGGCCGGCCCCAGAGCAGCCGTTCTGCTGAGAATATCGCTGCTGTTGCCCAAGATGTCGAAGAAGAGCCCGGAACATCGACCAGACAACGTGCCACGCAATTGGGCATTAGCCGGCGGTCCCTACGCAGAATTTTGGTGAAAGATTTGAAGATGTTCCCTTACAAAGTGCAGACAGTGCATCAGCTGTTAGTTGTTGACTACCAAAAGGGTCTAACCTACGCTCAAGCCATCCTGAATCTCAACGAAGAGGAGGACGATATTTCATCGAAAATTATCATGAGCGATGAGGCTCATTTCCATCTTAGCGGTTACGTGAATAAACAAAATAATCGTTCCTGGGGCACCGAAAATCCGTGTATCACCCACGAAGAGCCATTACACCCTCTCAAAGTTACTGCGTGGTGTGCTGTTTACTCTGGAGGAGTCATCGGGCCATTTTTCTTTGAGAACGCCGCGGGCCAAACGACGACTGTGGACGGCGCGCGCTACAGAGCCATTATTACCGAATTTTTTCTTCCTCAATTGAGATGGGACTGGAGAACATGTGGTTCCAACAGGACGGTGCAACGGCGCACACTGCTCGAGGCACAACCAATATTCTGAAGGAAGCATTTCCGCGTCGCTTAATCTCTCGTTTTGGTGATTTGCACTGGCCGGTCAGATCACCCGATTTAACCGTTCCAGACTTCTTTTTATGGGGTTTTTTTATGTCGGGGGCTTACGTCAACAAGCCTCAGACTCTTGAAGCCCTTAAGGAGAATATTCGCCAGGAATGCGAGAACCTGTCCCCCGAAGTTCTAGCAAGAGTGATGGAAAATGCCATAAAACGGGCCCGTATGGTCATCAACTCTGGCGGCGGCCACTTGGCCGATATCATTTTCTCGACTTGATGAAATAAATTCTAATGGATTAAATAAACAAATTTCACAAGCAGAACCAAAGTTTTTCATTAAAAAAAAAATACAACAAAAGAACATCGGGTGATTACTTTTGCCCCACCCTCTATATTTCTTTTATTTATTTAATCATTTTCTTTTTCATTAAATATATAAATATTACAAAATGAGTCCTTAAAACAGAGTCTTTTAATGACTTATTTATTATCGATAAAATTAAGGTAGTTGTTTCGCGACAATACTAGTAAAAAGTTAATGCTAGAGTATATAGAACAGACAATGAGGATCCATAATTCATAAGCCCAAAATTTTTTGCTATTTATGTACCACTACGATCCAATCTCGTGCTCGTTTGACAAATCTGGCAACACTCTCCGATCTTGTATATATTTGATCATAGAAATGTCAGATAAAGTACATTATAAAAAGATATTTATGAAACAAAAAGTTCTTAATAAGCGATTGAAAGCTGTTACGACAATGGCTGAAGCGAAAAAACGTCAAAAAAAGTACTAAAGTTAACCCACTTTTTAGGTTAAATACATGCTTTGTTGCCAGCTTGTTTTTAGTGTAAATTTTTCATTATATATTCATTATTATCACAGAAACTGTGTTGTAACTATGAATTAAAATTTTCTTAAAAAATGCTTAGTTATTGTTTAATGTTGGTTTAGTTTTTTATAACATTGGTAAGAACAGTTTCTTTATATATAATTAAATAATAAAATATGTATGTAAACTTTCCAATTTTCCGTATAGTGCAATGTATAAGAGTCTGAAAAACTCTATCTTTGAAATTTAATATCTCCGGAAATATATTGTTCATCAATTTCGTTTTGCCATCAATCGATGTAGAAGTACATATTTAAATAATATTCTATATAAATTTCTTAAAAACTAACATTACAAAATTTGATCTATATTTTCGCCCCCATACAGTCAATTTTGATAGTTGATTTTTACAGGAATAGTTTCTTAAAGTAATAAAGAATAACTCTACAAAATTTGATCAAGATCGGAGAGTTTTAATTTTTGCCCCCACTCACATTTTGGATAGTTGGGAGTCGAATTTCAAATAATCCTGAAATTACTTTTTAGAATTTGTATTTAGAATTTTATTAAGTAAAAATCAAGTAGATATCTTATCGTTCTTAATTGAAATGCATAATGTGTAAATTAGTGTAAACACATTGCAAAGATATTTTGCCCCTTTTGACCCCTTTAGGGGTCGAATTTCAAAAAATCCTGAAATTAGTTTTTAGATATTTATATTTAATATTTTTATAAGTAAAAAGCAAGTAGATATTTTATCGTCCTTAAAAGATATCGCATAATCAGTGAAAACACACTTTGCCCCTTTTGACCCCCTTAGGGGTCAAATTTCGAAAAAATCCTTTCTTAGTGAGCCCCTATGTCATAGATGTAATATCCTCTCCAAATTTCATGTTTCTATGTCCAGTGGTTCTGGCTGTTTTGATGATGAGTGAGTGAGTGTATCGGGCAAAGAATGTTATATATATAGATTATTATTTATTTTTTTGAAACTATAATTTCGAATTTATTTTAAAATTTTAACTGGCTCCTAGCTAAGTAAAGATCGAAAATTTTCAATATCCATACGGTATATATATATATATATATATATATATATATATATATATATATTTATTTGTTTGAGACTATAGTTATATAATATATATATAATTTCGATATATATGTGTGTATGTTTATTTGCATCAAGCAGAGGACAACCTCTTTGTTTCTCTTTGTGAATCAACAACTCTACTACTTTCGGCAAAACAAAAACTTTTCAATTAATAACCTTTAAATTAAACAAAGAGAACATGGTCAGGAGTAGCCTGGCCTAAAATTTGTTCGGAAAAAATTATTACCGGCATCTCCTATAAATATAAAAATGTCTTTATTCTACATATTAGTTATAATTTAATGTGGCTGCTTTTGGAATATTCTGATCTTCATTTAATTCATTCGTAACTCTTAAGGAGATAGATGTTGGTTCTAGGTGAAACATTTTATTATTATAATTCATTCCTGTTTACATCGATTCCATTCTTCTCTATTCCTATGCTCTCTTTTTTTGTTTTTTTCGTCACACAATCATCTTTTGACTCAAAATTTTTTTACATTTACAGTAACATTCATCTTCATCTTCAATTAGTTTACTATACTGAAGGAGACAATAAAAGAGTCTGTCTTCTGCTGGAATTATAAATTTTATTTATTTATAACGTTTATAATTCCAGCAGAAGACACACTCTTTTATTGTCTCCTTCAATATATAAAAATTCTGCTACTCTCGGCAAAAACTTTCAATTTAGTTTACTATACCATGTGTAGATCATTTGATTTGTATTTTTTTCTCAATATTGAAGTTTTCTCATTAATATATCAAAGAATAATTAACACATTAAAGAGAATTGTTTTTGATCGCGCTTTTTAAACAAGATATATATCGCGAGACTACTGTTGGTTGAACCTATTGGAGTCTGCTGAGTCTTAAGTCTGGACCAAGAAAGAATGAAAAAGATGTGATCCATTTGGCTATATTCCAGCATCATTTCGCGATTGGTCCGAAAGACACTTTTTATATCAACACTGATATGGATCACCAAATGAATTTGAAATCTGAGATGTTATATATTCAATCTCTCCCAGCCCAGAGCGCCCGATCTGTTAACGCGTGTGTTAGGTGTTTGCCATTAATTTTCTCTGTTAGTACCTAGGTACATGTATTTATTGTTGGGAATGATATAAATTGGGATAAATAAAAATATATAATCGCATTATTATTATTATTAATTTATTCATTTATATATAAAAATATTTACAATACTTTTAAAGTTTTCAGACAGATTTTAATTAACCTCTCATTTTTTTTTTACAATTATCTTTTATATTAATATATACTTTTGTATTTATAATTTATATTGTTTTTTTTTTCATTTTATTTATATATTTCTTTTATTTATTTAATCATTTTCTTTTTCATTAAATATATAAATATCACAAAATGAGTCCTTAAAACAGAGTCATTTTAATGACTTATTTATTATTTGATTCATATAGTCAGTCAATGGAGCTGTGTTAAATATACAAATGTAAAATATATCTATAAAAGATAGATATAAATTTATTAAATTAAGATATATACATTTTATAATTTATATATATTTATTGGAAATAGACGTTTGTTTATGTGACTTTATCTAAGGTTTTATTAATGAGTCCCTTAGTTTGTTTATTTAGTTTTTTTTATTTGTGATGAATAATAATAAAAGAAATGCAATTTATTTAATTTTTTATAAAGGACATTGGAGCAAACATTTGGAAATAATATGTTTGACAATTTCTATTTCAACCGGCTTTTGACACTGAATTTATGAAACATAATTATAAGTTTCTCTTCTCTAGATGAAGAATTCGTGTTCCAATAATATATATACATATATATAAATGTAGCAATTCTTAAATTACAACTAGAAAATCGTTTATTAATGTTACAAACATTTCGTGAAGAAATTTTATCTTTTTCAATGAAAATAGAATGTAGTTTCATCAGCCTCAATGTTGGGTCCTCTATAACTATATAATATTTTGATGGACTGCCTTATTTATTTAAATATTCGCACGTCCTAGAGCGAGAGAATTTTGGGTGAGGGGGAAATATAGGAATTACTTCTGAGGCTTATTAATTTCTGGAAGCTGAATAGGCTTTATTTATCATTGGGTGCTAGGTATTCAAAGATTAGAGCCTTCATAATGAATTATAGTGGTTACCATCTGGGTTAAGTGATTGGTATTGTGTTGATTGATGAATGAATAAATTATTATTGTTAACAGGCATTATATATATAGAAATATTTTTGTATTTTTAGACTCAATCCTGTAATGAGCAAAGTGCTCTAAATGCAGTTGATAAAAATAAATAAATAAATAATATATATATATATATATATATATATATATATATATATAATATATATCGTCGGGTCCAAGTGAAAACCTCGTAAGTCCATTTTGCAAATGCAAAAGAATCAAGGCATGATATAAAGGAAGAAAACTTTGAAATCCTTCAGCAAGAGAGTAACACCTATAAGACATTTATTTTGAAGAGTTTATAATATAAACTCTTCAATATATTTGAGAAACTCTCAAATATAAATCTCTTATAGGTGTTACTCTCTTGTTGAAGGATTTCAAAATAGTAACACCTATAAGATTTATATTGAAGAGTTTATATTATAAACTCTCAAATATAAATCTCTTATAGATGTTACTCTGTTGTTGAAGGATTTCAAAGTTTTCTTCCTTTATATTATGGCCCGATTCTTTTGCATTTGCAAAATAGACCTACGAGGCTTTCACTTGGATGCGACGATATATAATAATCATTGCTGAGCAGTGAATTTTCAGACAAGGGATGTTGTGCAAAAAAACCCCTTCATTTATTTAAATTTTATTTTATTCATAGCTCCTTATTGCAAAATTCATTGAAAACCGCATCATAGTATTTTTTGTTATTTTTCAAATTTAACATTAGATTTTTTACGACATGGCATAGAGTACTCTTGACGTTTTGAAATTTTATGGATACAGCATCCATGGACCGCACTTCATTTATATATATATATATATATATATATATTATATTATTTAATTTATTTTTATATATAGGTTTATAAAGAATGCAATTGTTTTTTCGAAAATAATAAATTAATTATTCCCGAAACGTTTGAAACATTAATAAACTTTCTGATTGTTCGAATTATATCATTTATATAAAATAATCATGAATTTATATTAAAATAACAATTAAGACACATTACATGTTTAATATAAAAAATTGTGAATATGTGTTAGTAATAATTACCGAGAAATTTATTTTTTCTTTAAAGAAAACATTTTAAGTGAAAATAATAGATATTATTAGCCTGTTGAATTTAAAGAGGTGAATTACTGGGTAAAGAGACAGGCCCTACTACCCTCGACTTTTGCATGCGCAAAAAGACGGAATAAAAAGACTATGGTTTTTGTTGTCCACACGCTACGTTTTTTACAAAATTCGCAAAGCCAAGATGTAACGTGTGAAATTGTTTAAGCATTGTTTCACCATTTCAGAGTCTGATAAAGTCCAAAAATTAAGGAAGGAATCGTTGCTTAAATAGTAAATAAGCGTTTTAAGAGCCTTCCACACGCTACGTATTGCCCGATAAACTCCAAAAATTAAAGGACGAAACGTTGCTTAAATAGTAAATAAGCGTTTTATTAAAGTATCCTTTTTTCTAATAATTCACCTCTTTATTTTAAAGAAACTTCCTAGATGCCCTATTTAAGGATACTTGGCGACTGCCAGGATTTCTCACAAAATAAATATTTATGAACAACTGTTAATTGCCAGATTTAAGGAGAGCAGGCAGAAGGAACACAGTCAGAAGCCGCCTTAAAATAAATTTTTATAACAAAGTAAAAGTAAAATTTTATCAATTTTTTTTATTTAACACAATAATGTAATTAATGAATTACTGCTATACTGAAAAAATTTGTAAGAATAAATAAAGCTAGCTTCTTTGGTTAATTGAAATGCTCTAGCTTATGAGTATAATAATATATAATTCTATATTGCTTTAACAAGAATTAATAATGTCATTGTTGGCAAACTTCTGCCTGTACTGACAAGGGAATATAACCGTTGGGTTTCTAGTGGAGATAGAGGGTCATTAACCCATTTAAGCAGTTCAGGTGCCCCCCTCACTTAAATCTGGTACTGCCTCATATTCTTTTCTCATTGCCTATATAACAAATAATTAATAATTATTTAAATTATTTTTCTTTTTTTGTATTTAAAATAAATAAAAATATAAAAAACTAAAAATTATAATACTCTACTAAGTTTAAAATCTTTATATAAAATAATAAATTAATATACATTTTTCCATCGAACAATTTAAAATTTAAAATACTTCGTTATTTCTTATGAATGATTGTTTAATCTTAATTTATTTCCAAAGTATAATATTTAATATGTATGTATATTATATATAAATTCTTAAATAAAAAATTGTGCTTTTCATTTAGTCAAAATATTTTGGCATATAGGTATATAAGTTAATAAAATTGGAAATTCAAATTAAAAGAAATAAAAAAAAATAGTTAGTTCACTTATTCTTCTGAACTACACGACGTGTTGCTCTTCCACAAAATAGACCAGCTATAAAAATCGCCCCTAAAAAGGACAAAGCCACAACCAAAAAATATGCGCTACTTGGCGAATTTCGAACCTGGAACAGAAAAAAATAAAATAAAATTAATATAAAGCAATATTTACGAGATCGCGAAATCGCTCATCATATATATTTTTAATTGAAAAGTTTTTGTTTTGCCGAGAGTAGCAGAGTTGTTGATTCACAAAGAGAAACAAAGAGGTTGTCCTCTACTTGATGCAAATAGACATACACACATATATATCGAGATGATATATCTGTATATATATATTATTTATTTGTTTGAGACTATAGTTTCAAAGACTTGGTCTTCATCATCAGTCTTTTTTAATTATAAATGTTGTTTTTTAGAAGTTAGAGCTTAGAGTTCTAAGCTGACCACCAGTGAAGAAGGAACATCGTAAGAAAATCGTTGAATTTGTTTTCATATTATTAAAGAACTCAGAAATTAACGGCTTTACAGACCTTCCTCAATGGAAAATCTATTGTAATCTATTGCAAGAGTCATCCCCATATTGAAACTAATAAATGAATCACGTATATATATATACATATATATCATATCTGTATATATTGTATATATATATATTTCATTAACATATACAATATATACGTATATACTTATGTTAATAAAATAAAAACAAATCCGTTTTATATTCTTTTATTCGATCTTCGTATCTTAAAATCAAATCATATAAACATCAAGACATCTTTCTTCAGTGATTATATTTCTTGAAATGTATGTATGATTATGATTCACATATGTTCATTTCTATGCCTGAATGTTTTTTAAAGAAATTATACGGCTGAAGATGGGCTCAGAGGAAACCCGAAATATGCTTGGGAGTATATATTTTTTATAATGATTTTACCTAAGATAAGAAGATTGAATTAAAGAATCTAAAAGAGATTTGTTTTGTTTTATTTAAAGATGCATCAATGAGTATTAAAATAATTGATCCTCTATGTTAATTTTGAGTTAATTTAATAAAGAATAAAAAAAAATTAAAATTAAAAAATAAGTTACCTGTTTAAGTAGATCTGATACAGTTTCAGGTTGCGCCGGATGTAATAGGCCTTCAGCACTTTGGTACATTAATAAACGTGCCTCTAATAGACGTTTGCATTCCGATGTTAACGAATCCTGAGCAAGACGCAAACAGTGAAAGCGTCGACCGTCCCCTCTTTTAACACCCGAGCAATGTTTCAGCAAATCAGAAATACAAGCATTTTCTAAAAGTGGATCGGCGTGGATATCAGTTTCTGCTTCAGCGATGAGAGTGGCCACCTGCGGATATAAAATCAATTATTATTTATACATACCATATAAATCGTACTAGATGAAGAAGGATGTATCAGCCAAAGATGGAATCACTGGGTTCAATAAACACCTTTAATAAGACGTTTCGGCATGAATTTTATTTGGCTGAAGATGATTCCATCTTTGGCTGATACCTCCTCCTTCATCTAGTACAGTTTCATCACAGCCACAAACTCTAACAATACCATATAAATCATCATATAAAAATTAGTATATACATTTTTGAATAAAATTTAATTCAAGTTCAAGAGATATTTTACATTAGATATTGGTTAATTTAAATTAATGGGACCGGGGACTCATTATATCCGTGGGTGCATCTCTGCTCCATTGAATGGAGCTTAATTCATAGTTTAAATGTATCTCTCTTATAGTCAAACAAATAAAAAATTATTGGATATTTTCACTCTCGGATTAATTTAAATGTGTGAATTATTAGAAAAAGGATACTTTAATAAAAAGCTTATTTTCGAGTTGCTTAACAAGAAGTTATACTATGAACGCTTTACGCTTAGTCTATACGTCTATAGTATCTGGAAGGCCGAGCTTCTCTCGGTAATTGGTTTGTTATTTAATTAACCACTTGTTTATTTTGATTTAACCACATGATTGATTTTTATACAACCACCTGTTAATAATTAGTTTAATTAAAAAACCTATCAAAATTTTTTTCCCAAAAGTGAAACCTTTCTTCTATGTCTTCAGCATTGGTTACCAATAATAATCGAAACGTCATAAATGCAATCTAGAAAGGTTGTTTATCTAGTTTTAGATGAGAAATGATGGTTACTTTGATAATCATCATTTTATCCATGCTTCAGCAATGGTTATGTTTTGTAAGAATAATAAGTGAAATTTTAAAATTACTATTACTTTTATTTAAATGAAATTTATTTTATTCATCGCCAAAAACCGCCATCAATGGGTTAACCCGAGAAACATCGCTTAATCCCTCTATATATACAATCGACCCTAATAATACATACATATCTGTAGTGAAAAAATGCTTTGTAATTGTTGATCTTAATGAAATACAAAAGTTTAAGGATAAAACTGTGCTTTAACAATAAATAAGTGTTTTATTAAAGTATCATTTTCCAAATAATTCATATATATAAATATATAATGACCTTTTTTGTTAAGGGAGAATGGTGTGGGTTCTTGCTGAAACATTTTAAATAAACTATGTATATCCAAACACCTCCCGCTCGAACGCGAACCCAAAGGTCGAAAATATTTTTCTTCTTCACTCCAGGGCGCAACCACAATGAGGCCGCGCCGAAAGACAATTATAAATTAAATTAAATTAGGGAACGAAGAAAAGATTTTTATATTATAGACAAAAGGATCAGCCGGGATTCGAACCCGGGATCTTCGCATGTACGCTGCGATGCCTTTATAAGAGCGTTAGCTCTTATCCTCTCGGCCCCTGATCCCCGAACCCAAGCTGATACCTAATGTCTTTATGAATTTGGAATTTCATTTTTATTTAATCTTTTAATCTCTTCCTCGTTCATTTTTCGCAGCTCTGTAGTTGGCTTGACTAATTAAACTATATCCAAACGCCTCCCACTCGATCGCGAACCCCAAGGTCGAAAATATTTTTCTTTTTCACTCCAGGGAGCAATCACAATGAAGCCGCGTCGAAAGACAATCAGTGGCCGAGAGGATAAGAGCTAAGGCTCTTATAAAGGCATCGTAGCGCACATAGATCCGGGCTGATCCTTTTGTCTATAATATAAAAATCTTTTCTTCGTTCCCTAATTTAATTTTAAATAAAGTTTATGTAAAACCTACCTAGTATTTTTTATTTTAAATTTTAAAAAGTTTCTAAAAATTTTTTCAAAATTTTCTTTACTTTATATAATGACCTATTGATAAATTTTAACAGAATAAATTTTAGCTTAGCTTATACATGTATTCTTACTTGTAATCGACAAGTTTGTGATTCAATGCGATGAGCGATTAATCTGCGCCGTAAACATTCTTCTATATCTGATGGCTTGGAATCAGGACAGAGAGTTGAAATTTCTTGCCCACAGGAGGACCAGAGTTGGGCATCGAGCCGATAGTCCATTTGAGCATCGCGTAGCATGGCGGCCATCTCATCATGGCATGAGTCGGTCAAGCGACGTTCACGTAATTGATTCCGGAGGCATTTGATTACCAGACCATCTAATTCACGATCTGGACTTTGGCGAGAAAGTGCCTAAAATTTAAATGAATAAATTTAAGATTATAATTAGTTTCAAATAAATAAACATATTTATAGAGATTTTCGATTGATATAACAATTTTTCAATTAATAAGAAAATGATTCCAAACAATAATAAATTTTAAATATAATTTTAAAATTTCACATTAATATTCTTCCAAAACAACCATTGCTGTAGCATAGAGAAAACGACTTATTATCAAAATAACCATCGATTCTCGACTAAAACTGGAGGAACAACCATTCTAAATTGCATTTTTGAAATTTTGACTATTAGTGGTAATTAGTGCTGAAGACATGAAAGAATCTAGTTTAAATCGAAAATAATCATCAATTACCATTATTTGTTTTCAATAAATAATTATAATTAATTATGTGTGATTTAAATAAAAATTCAAACTTTAATCAAATTAATCACAAAAATAAAAGCTTTAACATCTTCATTACTAATAATTACCATTTAATATTGGAGGAACAACAATTCTACATTCCACTAATGGTCGAAACTTCCAAAATGCAATTTAGAATAGTTGTTTCCCCATAATTTAATGGAAATCGATGGCTATAATTGGTTTAAAGTCGTTTCGTCTTGAGTAAAGTATTTAAGAATAATAAAGTGACATTTTAGAATTATACAGGGTTAGCAAGAAATAAGTTGTCCACTTTAGAAGGCCGCTCTCTCGTCCACTTCAGAGGGCGGCCTTCTAAAGTGGGCAACTTATTTCTTGTTAACCCTGTATTTAAAAATGTATTATTGATTGCAGAAGCTGTGTTAATGGTTGCAAAAATGGTATTATCGATCGAAAACCCCTATATATTAAGCAGAAGATTTATTTATTTGTTATAAATTTTAATATTTTAACTCACTGCACCACAAAATTTCGAAATATCTTGTTTACAACTCCGTTCCAATCGCGGATTAAACCGATAATCAGCTGTTCTTTCAATCTGTCTTCGTGTTACAATTATACGACATTTGTTGTCAAACCCTTGATCTTCTTTGTGTCCTTTAAGACAATCTAATGTATTCTCAGGAGTGATATTCGGGCAATATTCGCGAATTTGTTGTTTACAGGCTGTGACTAATGTCAAATCTATTTCAGGATCACCTAATTGCTGTTGCTTCCTCTTGAAAATCTCTGCTCTACATTTAGCTGTAAGAGACTTTTCATTTTGTTCAAGACAATCTTGAGTGTTCGTAATTTTATTTGAATCTTTGGGACTTCCTTCATTCGAGGAACAAAATTGAGAAGCATCCAAAGCACAGGCCTCTTCAAGTACAGGGTCTAACTCAAGGCGTTCGCGCTGCAAAAAATAAATAAATTAGATGTTTTAAAAGACCCGAATAATTCTCGATCCTAAATTTTATCTAATTCCTTGATACTTAAATTCTGAAAGTATTGTTTTTATTTATTTATAGTGATTCAGAGTACCCGTTCTAACGCTTTATTTTCTTACTGTGGGACATGATCTGAGGAAAAAAAATTAATTACTACCACAGCTCTGACGGTGATGACATTTTCGATTTCCCTAACAAACCAGTGTGTCCATTTGGAAAATTTTAAATAGAGATATGCAGGCTGCAGGGTAGGCTTTACCATTAAGCGAGCCGAGGCAATCGCCTAAAAGCGCCAAGGTAGGGGGCCGCCTGTTTGACTATAAATACTAATTTTTTAATAAAAATGTTCAAGTACTATCAATTTTTTTCCCAATGAAAGTTTTTTTTTTTGGAAAAATATCAATATTAATTGACACATATCGCCATTTTAAATTTTTTTGATATGTCCAATTGGACATACATACAAATTGTACCTCAAATCAAAAATTGTCACCAAAAGTTAATAGTTGAATTAAGCGTTGGTAATTAAAATTTCTTCGCCATCTTGCTAATAGGAAACAGTAAGAAAATAAAGGAATTAGATGTATGGGGAGCAGGGCTGGACAGTTTGATCACTTTTGGGAGAGTTAGTTACTAGTTACAATTCCTACTAAAGAAACTGAGTACAAGTACTGGTTCTTTTCATTTTGAGAAGCTAGTTAAAGTTACAATTTACTATAACTATTTGCTGTGTTAGTTACAAATCAAATCTTGATTATAGAGTAAGCTATGAGATCACTTTCTGATTATTTTTTACATGAATCAAGCGCAGTCAACCATTAATGATTTAATTTTAAAGGAATAATCTTTTTAAATCTTTCACTGATTTTTACATCAATTATGCATTGAGATCCTATTTTTTACGCTCCCCCATTTTGGATAACTTATTTTTTCCCACACACTTACTTCATATTCTAAAGTAAAAATTAAAGTAACTAGTAGCTTTATAGTTACAGTTCCTCAAAAAAAAATCTCTACAAGTACCTACTAGTTCCTTTCAAGTTGAGGAATTACAGTTACAAGTTACAAAAACTAATGAACTGAAGTAATTGGAGTAGGTACTTGTAACTAGTTCCTGTCCAACCCTGATGTGTGAGTCACCCTGTAATTCTTTATTTACTTATTTGAAATTTTTTGAGCATATTTATTAATTAATAATATTAATAATTATATAAAAATGTTTTAATATCAGAATGCAAAAAATATTGTATTGAAATAAGATAGAGAGGATTGTTCTAATGAAGAATTATTGAATACCTACCTGTTGTAACAATTGAGCTCGCAATTCTTTTCTACATTGACGGGTAACTCTTGCCTTTTGATCTTTAAGAGTATCATCACGGACAATTTCACTCAAGCAATGCACGACGGCGGTTTTCGTTGCTGGTCTAGGACAATAACGGCTTGCAGCAGATTTACACGCCTCTTTAAATCGAAATGTGAATCTATAATCTTTTAATGAGATCAATTGCATATGTTCCAATGCAGCTCTGCATTTAATCAATGGCTTTGCTAATTGTTCTGATTTATGTTCTATGAGACAATCAAGTAAAGCATCGCCTGCATCGGGACAAAAATTTCGGGCTAAGGTTCCACAATAAGCTGCCACAGCAGGATTTAAGTCAGCTACTCGTCGTGCCTCTAATTCTGTAAAATTAGTGACGATTGCACGGCATTGAGAAGATAATCTATCATCAAGATGATCTTGAAGACAAGCCATTTCCTCTCCGGGACCTGTTCTATCTGAACATTGAGAAGCAAGATCATCGAGGCAAGCAGATTCGATTTCGGGCTGAAGGGAGACTCTGGTAGCACGTTCACGCATCGCTCTTGTCACCTAAAAAAGATATATATGAGAGGTTTAGGTATATAAAAAATTAAAAAAATTTAATAGTGTATTTCCTCGATTCTAAGATGCACTTTTTTTCAAATTTTAAGGTGCAAAAACATGGTAAGAGAAGACTTATTAATTTTATATTACTTTGGTTGGTGAAAGAAAAAAAATTATTGAAGCCTACAAAATGAAGGTGATTCCATATATAAAATGAAGTAGATTCGACGGTGTTTTAGAATCGAGAAAATACGGTAAATCAAAACTAGGAGGTAAAATTTTTATATTCTTATATGTAGAACTGAACAAAATAGACCACTTCAAGTATGTGAAACAAAAACCTTTTCAAAATGTATTTGAATAATACCTGAAAAAATATATCTTAAATAAAACAAATACTTTTTGTTTATTAATTATCTTTCACTGATCAACCCTTTTTCATCTATCTTTACTTAGAGTTCCCTCCCCCCTTTTTTAACTGTACTCACTCGATCCTTGGAACTCTGCTAATTAATTCATTGATATAACAAACAAGACATTTGATTTTCACCTCCTCCCCCTTCACAAATAAATTTTCTCTATAAATCAATTTTTCTACCTTTGTCTTTAGTATAAAGAAATCGCCTGAAGTTAGGTAAAATATGTGGAATTACCTTATTAATTGTATTGTATATAATGAAGATATGTCATCCCTTATCGTAATTTTTGTCAAT
This sequence comes from Forficula auricularia, assembly GCA_024734495.1. NCBI lineage: Eukaryota > Metazoa > Arthropoda > Insecta > Dermaptera > Forficulidae > Forficula > Forficula auricularia. Next base: position 910,481 of record JALMQS010000075.1, read on the forward strand.
TCAAAAAATAAATAAAATTTTTTTTTTTTTTTTTTTATTTTCTCTCCCCCTATAATGGCCTTGGAATGAATTCCATTGTAGCCAGTCTACCATGAGTTTATAAATAATTAGAACAATAAATTAAAAATAAATAATAAATAACTATATACATAATAAATAAATATATCAATAACAAATAAATAAATAAATAGCAAACAAATAAATAAACAATAAATAAACAATTAAATAATAAATAAATAGAACAATAAATTAATAAATAAATAATGAAAAAAAATGTTCCAAATAATAAAAATTTCACATGGAAAACACAAATTAGGTATAATAACTCTCGTTGTCAATTGCGTTATAACTTGATCTTGTTTGCTAGGATAAACCTAATCAATGTTTTGTGTATTTCCTCTCTCTCGAAAGACAAAAGATGCGCCAGATTCCATGGCCTTTGAACATCGTTGGCAATCAATTCACCCTCTAATCTATCTCTAAATCTAAATTTTGGACAACTAAATATCATATGATTGAGACATCCCCATGATGTACCATCACATGAACACTCTCCCTTATCATACAGTCCTATTTTAAAAAGATGAGCCGGATACAGAGCATGGTTTAGTCTCATTCTATTTATAGTAGAATAGAATATTCTAGGTCCAATTGTCTCATGATACCATGGAATTCTGCCAACCTTACTTCTCAACAAATAAAAGTTGAAACCTTTAAGTCTTGAAGATTCTATCCATTGTCTTTGCCATTCTTTATTATTATTCATTTTAATTTTAGTCATTATATCGTTCACTGGGATTGCTTTTGTTGGAAAATTTATGCTAGCATTTTTGGCCATTGCATAAATAAAAAAAAAAAATAAAATAATAACAATAAAAAACTGAAATTTAAGTTTTTTCGATTTAAGTAAATGTTAATTTATTTGAAATACCAAATACTTGTAGAAATGTATTTGAAATACTAATTACAAAATACTTTTACCTCATGTATTTTAGTATTTCTAATACATTTATTTTAAATGGTGGCATTTTCTAAACAACAATAAGATCTAGGAAATTTTGCTTTAATTGTGAATGTAACTAAATTTTTTAACACTTCTCAAACTTGCCGATTTTTCTAGCTTATCTGCATATAAAATTCTTACTTGTTCAGCACATTTTGTTTGTAATGTAACTTCAGGTTGAGGAGAAATCAATAGACGATAAAGACAAGGTAATATTAGTGTCATAGTAGGATCCTCTAAACCATTTCCAGGTCCACTGATGACGTTTAAACCACAACGGCTAGCATCTTCCCGGCATGCAGTATAAAGAGCCGGATCAAGTCGGAAATCTCTAGCGACAAAATATTGAATCTGTAAAAAAAATCAATAAGAAATTTTCTCGATTTTAATTACAATTTAATTCAATTCAATACCTGTAATAATGATTGTTTACAAGTTGTGGGCATATCACTTTCATCAAGACGTTCTAATAGGCAATGAATAACTCTTCCACCCCCAGGTGTTTCATTGGAACACCAACGTCGTGCGGGCCCAGAACAGGCATCGCGTACCACTGGATCAACAGTCCAATCTTCGGCAGCGTCTGTTTGATGGAGGAGAATATCTAAAGCTCTAAGGCACTTAGGAGTAAGACGATCTCTACGGCGACGGGCAGATGCACGGGACATAAGACAATGAAGAGTAGCAGTACCCAACTAAATAAATAAAATAAAAATTTATTAAGTATAACAACATATAAGTAAAATTATTGTATGTTAATTTTAATGAGAATCAACAATTGTTATTTTGTTTATTAGGCCTCCGAGGCGCAGGCCGCCTCTTACAAAGCAAAAGATATATACATGAATTTATTTACAAACTTCACACTTTCAGCTTGAGATCAAATAAATTTAGATTCAGACCGGGTGGCTGAGAGAGCCAGGATTAATCCTAACTCACATTTCACATTTCTTTTTTTTTTTTTTTTCTTAAGTATTTACAATAAAAAGATCCCTTCATCGCCCTATATGTCAAATCGTTTATTGCTTTTTGGGAATACCCAGGGAGATGAAGGACTCCACCGCTTTATGCCCCACACTCCCATGCACGAGAGTGTGATGGCCTCGACCCTGACCGAGCCCGCCCCGACGCCAATATTATCCATGAGACTGGAGTTGCCCCTATATTTTTCAATTTTGTTTTGTTTCGGTGGGCAACACCCAGTCCTGCAAGCGTGGAGACGATCGGACGTCCAAAACCCACAGCACCCCCGACGTATCCTTTCTGGCTTTCTATTGGCCGCCGAGCTGGAGTACAAGTACTCCAACTAGGCACGCATTCCCTTCTTGATCAGATCGTCGGCCAGACATCGTACAACAGCGTCATGCCTCTTAACCCGCCCATCCGCGGTTCTATCGCAGCATTGGATGATGTGCGCCGTCGTCTCAGTTCGTCTGCACCCAGCCCGGCACATCGGGGGACCCTCCGGCCGTCTTCCCTTGCTGGTTCTTACGGCTGAAGGAAGGGACCCGACTTAGCCTACAAAATTCTATAAATGTGTTGTTCTTAATCACTCCTGGGCGCATCATCCAATTATAAGAGCTTTTTGCCCCCGCGCACATCTCCAAATCCCGGCCATCGACGCTACTATAGAGGTTCTCGCGGTAAATGCTAAAATAATTATATGGATTATTAACTTTTAATAATAAGCAGAATTTTCTTAACCTGTGGACAATGTTCAGCAATTTCAGATCCACAATCAGCTGCCACTTCGGGTGTTAACTGATAATCTGTCATCAGCATTCGGCGATGGGCAATCAATTCAGTGGTACACTCAAGTTTCAATTTGGTGCCATTCCGTGTTGCTGTTTCAAGGCAGAGCAAAAGTCGAGCAAGACGGGCATCTTGTCCACCGCCTCCATTTCCAGCAGCTCGACAATGTTGAGCGCGAATATCTTCTCGACATGCACGAGCCAAGCTTCTTGATACCTAGAATAATTCAATTAGATTTAGAATTATAATAAAATATGTAAATAAAAAATAAATTATTTTATGAATAATCAGTAATAAGGTTTATTACAACATAAAACTTATCGGGAAAAATTCCTCATTTATTTGCACGAAATTTTCTCTGGAGAGAGACGGACTGGAAGAAATTTTAACTAAAAGTAATGGAAGGCAGCCCAGGAGTAGTGAAGAAAGAAAAAATCAACACATATCCAAACAAGGTGTAATTTATTGGATTCTTTCCTCTTTTCCTTTCAAACCGACGTTTCGGAGGATTCTTCCCTCCTTCTTCAGGGTTTCAAAGGGTCAATGAAAGAAACAAACAAAATGTTTCCTTCCTCTCCACAGCAGTGTTTAAAACTTTCTTCTTCCTCAGCAGAAACATTAAAATAGAAAAACATTTTTTTTCCTTAATTATATAATTCAGCTAAGGAAGAAGAAAGTTTTAAACACTGCTCTGGAGAGAGGAAGGAAACATTTTGTTTGTTTCCTTCATTGACCCTTTGAAAGCCTGAAGGAGGGAAGAATACTCCGAAACGTCGGTTTGAAAGGAAGGGAGGAAAGAATCCAATAAATTACACCTTATTTGGATATGTGTTAATTTTTTTCTTTCTTCACTACCCCAGGGCTGCCTTCCATTATACTTTCAGTTATAATTCCTTATTTATTTTTTATGAAATTTAAAGAATAGATTATTTTGAAAATTTTGACGATGCTTCAAAGTGTCTTGGAAAAGATTATCATCAATAATTAAATTAGAAAATAAAGAAAAAATTTGATAGACACTAGGACCTGCCGGAATTCGAACAAAGAACCTCATGTATCCAGCGTGAAGCTCTGAAAGATTCAGAAAATAAAGAAAAAATTTGATAGACACTAGGACCTGCCGGAATTCGAACAAAGAACCTCATGTATCCAGCGTGAAGCTCTGAAAGATTCAAGTCCCCAATCCCAAACTAATCCTAGACTATATGAAGATAGCATTACTCGGAAAGCCGGAAGGCAAGGCGAAACATTGTCAAGTATATTTTTGTTCTTTGTTTTTAGAGAAGTAAAAAAGAAAAAGAGGGATTATGGTGATGGAAGAAGTTATAATATAAAAATTCAAGATTGGCAGATATATGCTCGAGGCATGTTCGAGTAATAATAGTAATAAAGAAAAAAAAGAATTTGAAAGTAAATTCATTTTTATTGAAAGATTTAATCAAGAATAAATAAAAGTTTTAAATTATTTTAATCGATGTAGAAGAGAATTATTTCTTATAATAATATAATCAATATACTTTATAATCAGCAGCAATCAGTTTTTCTCTTCTCGCAAGTTCTTCTCGACAAGTTTGGGACATGCGTCGATGTTGTTTTCGATCTTCGAGGCATTGATATGGAGCTCCAGAAAAACCATTACATAATTGAAGTAGATCGCCCGCACAGGCTGTGAAGAGGGGCCGATCGAGTCGTATCCCTTCACCTTGTAGTTCAGCAAGAAGTAATACAGTTCGGCGACAATCTTTCGTTAATTCCTTCAAATATCACTTTATTAGTGTACTAATAATAATCGATAAAATAAAATAGACTCAATAAAAAACACTTAAACATAATACTTTCACATTATTTCACATTCCAAAGAAACTAAGCCTGAATAAATTAAATAGAGATAGAATAGAATTCATCGTGGTGGACCGATTACCCATCGTAAAATTAGAAAATTTGTTAAAATTTCAGAATCTAGCTAGCTCTGAAGCAGTAAGTTCTCAAGATATATTTGATATTTAGTTCAAGACTCAGCCAACTCATATATTAATAATATTAATTTTAAAAGATTGTTGGCTGAGTATCTTTAACTATATTTATTATCACTAGAAAACCTTTGAACCTTTGAAAATATTAATTAATAACATAGAAGACGTTAAAAAAACTTCCAATCAGGTATCATTTTGATATTATTGGATAAAAATACTTGGTAGGTTTCACATTAAGATATAAATTCGTTTTATTTTTATATCTTAATGTGAAACCTACCAAGTATTTTTTATCCAATAATTTTAAAAAATGTTTCACCAAGTACCAACACCAAATTCCTTAAAAACTATCATTTTGATAATGAATTAAATTTTAAATTTTCATTAAAATTATAATAAAATGAAAAATTAATAAGTAGTATCTATACTTTAGTCCATAGACTGGTTTGATGCAACTACTAGCGCCCATTCAATTGTACCCAATAGCAAATTTTTCATTTCTCTAAAAGTTCAACATCAGATACATATCTTTTATTATCTGGGGATTATACTTCAATCTGGGTCTTCGCTTACCCCTTTTTCTCTCCCATTCGCTATTTAAAATACCCATTAGCAATCTTCCAGGTCTTAATGTATGTTTTATAATTGTGAGTTTTTCTCTTTTTAAGATTGAGTAGTTTATAATTCTAGTAAAAACGTGATTAAATTAATAATATATTTTCAATAAAGACTACTATATTAAGGGTGGTTGGGCCCAAGATTTTTGTTTAACCAGTTTGTAAGAAAGTCTAGCCAACAAAGGATTCTGCTGAAAAAAGAGTTTTCTGAAGGGTTTTTTTAAGATGAACTTAATTATTCAATGAGATTGATGTACTTAAAGCAGGGACTAAAAGAATGCTTGCTACTTAAATTAAAATATATAACTAATAAAAAAATAAAATATTCTATTCTATTTTTATATACTATTGGAATGAATATAATGGGAAAGTAAAAGAAAAAAGTAAAATTTAATAATTCCTGTATTTTTTTTTGAAGACAACTCAAAACTCTTCCTTCAGATAGCGATTTACTCTGTATTAATCGGCCACATTTAAAATTGTCAATGTCTAATTTACAAGATTCTGCGAATCGAGGAACTAATCGCAAATCAAGAAGTGCCAGCGGCTCTAAACGTCTTAATAATTCTAGACATTTTCCTTCGGATAATGTTTCCTTGCGTTCTAATAAGCAAGCAAGAATATTGCCGCGATGACATTCTAAAGTGTTGATTTCTTCAGAACAAACGCCTCCAAGTCCTGATTTTTCAGCATCGTTAATTATTGCCGTTGCCCGAGTCCAAACAGCATTCTGACAATCCGGGGATGGTGGTTGATCACCCTAGAAAAAAAATATTATCACATTTATAAATAGATATATATTAAATATATTTTAAGTGTAAATATAAAGAGAATAATAAAACATCAATTTTCAAATAAATAAATTGACACGTTCTGATGTGATCACCCACTTGACTTTATCATACATCCTGGCCCCTCACTTATATTTAATATTTAATAAAATTATTTATAATCATGTAGGTAGGGTTAATTTTTGCATTTTTAGATTACTGGGGGCCCACTGATGTATACAACATTTGATCGAGTTAGGTACAAGAGCCAAGAATTTCACCCCCACCCCCATTTTGGGCTGTTAGATTTTGCAGTTTTAGTTTCCTGGAGTCCACTGATTATGTATACAAAATTTGGATGAATTTGGTTCATGGGCCTATATTTTCATTTTTTGCCCCCCCCCCCCCCTCCATTTTGGGTGGTTAGTTTTTGCATTTTTAGACTTCTGGGGGCCCACTGATTATGTATACAAAATTTGGTTGAGTTTAGTATAAGGGCCTATATTTTCATTTTTGGACCATACCCTCCCCCCATTTTGGGTGGTTATTTTTTGCATTTTTAGACTTATGGGGTCCACTGATTATATATACAAAATTTGGTTGAGTTTTCTCAAATGGCATAGATTTTTAATTTTTAACCCCCCTCCACCCCTCTTAATTTTGGGTCGATATGAACCAAAATCTAATTAGCTCTTATTAATCTCAATTCACCGAACCATCATGTGAAATTTCGTTTTGATATTCACACTAGTTTTTGAGTTAGCTCGTCCACAACAATTTGGTAACGCACATACTAACAGAATAATAGACTAACCGAGGGGTGAACCGCGACCTAAAATCGTGTACACCTACTTCCACTTTCCTTCGATTTGCTGATTCCCAACATCCGTTCGCAGTTAAATTGGAAAAATGCCTGACCACTTCATTCGCCAATACGTTTGTCCCCCTGAATTCTAGGAACTGGAAATCTACTCTATCCCGGCAAGTTAAATTTCAAATCTTCAAGTCTAAGGTGCTCTACGCCTCCACCCTTCCGCTTGATCAATTTCTCCTTCTCTTCGGTAATGCAAGGTTCTTTCAAGATTCATAGGGGATGTAAGTTCTTAGAGGGTCCCTTCTTTTTACTCTAAATTACTGCTACTTAAATTTTCTACAAGACAACTAATCAGAAATAATAAGAAAAAATAAATAAATAAAATATATACAAACACAAAAATATTATTAATCTTAGTATGATATTTCAAGTGAAGGTATTTTTCTTTCGAGATCAATAGGGGAGGTACCTTCTTAGAGGGTCCCTTCTTTTTACTCTAAATTACTGCTACTTAAATTTTCTACAAGACAGAACTAATCAGAACTAATAAGAAATTAAAAATATACAAACACAAAAATATTATTAATCTTAGTATGATATTTCAACTGAAGGTATTTTTGATTTTTGATTTTTTTTTTTTTTTGGCTTTTCGGCCTTTCTAGCCATAAGCCATTTACGATACCATTTATTTTATTTAAATATGTCCCTACTCCGGGGGTCAGATTTTAGCCGGATGCCTCGAGTCGGATTCGAGCCCGGGTCCACTTGGTTAGCAGGATTACACGCTACCGCCTAGCCTATCCGACCCCCCATTGATTATTCTTATAAGTAATAAAAAAAATTTGTGTATCTTGCAGGTTTGCTGGTGTTTTTTTATCGATTTTAAAAATATGTAATGTTTAGGGTTTCTATCTTTTATGATAAGGGCATGTAAAACTCACCAAGTATATAAGTAACAACTAAGCATGTATAAAATTAAGAATGTATTGGTAAGATCTTGTCTAGACAAAAATAAAATTCTTAAAGCTACCCCAATTTACAGGGAGGATTTCCGTACATCTGGCATCCAAAAAATCAATTATCATATGCACTATGTTTACTATTGTCCATTGCCATCTCTGATGTAGTGCTTACAATTTAAATATAACATTGACTGGTATGGACTAGAGAAAAATGTTTTCATGGTCCATCCTAGTTTCACTTTATCACTATGATAAAATGAAAGCGACTGAGGAAAGAAAGCATCGAGGCATTACTTCACACTTCATGCTCTCTAGTGAACTTCTGCAGTTCTGCTAATAGAGGAATAATAGTGGATCAAACCTACTTTCGGGCTGACTACTCTTCAAATATATGCTTGCTGCTCGAAGAGATTAAACTAGCTGCAGATTATTTAATAAATATATTTATCCTATGCAGTGGATTAATAATTATCGCTGATTATACAAATTCTTGAAAATGTTTTCACTTTCTTATTAATTTGAGATTATAATTTGGAAGGATTTTTCCATCTTCGTTAAGTTCACTAAAAATATTTCCCATGGATAATCAACTTGTAACTTAAAAATCGCTAGTAAATAATATTTTACTTAGGGAAAGTGGTTTAGGTTTTAGGTGAAACATAATATTAATTAATAAAGTAAAGGGAGTGTAGTTTGACAGTGAATGAAATAAAACTCAAAGAGGTTTATACAAACTCAATATACTTCGGATTATTAGTCCATCATCAGAGTTTACAGATTACAAACTGTTTGTAATCTGTAAACTCCTGATGATGGACTAATAATCCGAAATATTTGAGTTTGTATAAACCTCTTTGAGTTTTATTTCATTCACTGTCAAACTACACTCCCTTTACTTTATTAAGTAAATAATATTGGTGAGACTGAAGATAAAGGCAAAGCCTTCAAAATGAATGTCAAATTAATAAAATATTTTACTATGTAAAATTATTTACATCATGCAAATACTTAATATGCACAAAGAGAAACAATGAGGTTGTCCTCTGCTTGATGCAAATAAACATACACACATATATATCATCTCGATATATATATGTATGTATGTTTATTTGCATCAAGCAGAGGACAACCTCTTTGCTTCTCTTTGTGAATCAAGAACTCTGCTACTCTCGGCAAAACAAAGACTTTTCAATTAACTTAATATTCACTCTGATTTATTTCTTATACGTATATTTATAACTAAAAGTTAGTGAAAAGTGAAACAATAATTGCCTGGTCATCTAAATTTATAAAGAGAAACAAAGAGGTTGACCTCTGCTTTATACAAATAGACATACGCATATATATTATATATATCAAATATAAATATATATGTATGTTTATTTGCATTAAGCAGAGACAGAACAACCTCTTTGTTTATCTTTATGATTCAACAGCTCTGCTACTCTCGGCAAAATAAAATCTTGTCAATTCTAAATTTAGGTGTTTATAATATTAATAATAAAGAGATAGAAAAAAATAAAAAAGTAAAAATTTACAGCAACAGCCATAGAAGAAGAATTTGTTTAAAAATAGCTAAAATGAAATAGAAATAAAATAATTAAAAATTCATTGTAAAAGTGAAAGTGAAATATTACCTTGGGTGTTTGTAGACATTCTAAAAGATCGAGATCATCGGGCCGGATTAAATTATGACAAAGGCGTTGAATATCATCATTGCACTCTAACGATTTGATTAGATCCGAGCTAATCAAAAAACCTGATGACGATGATCGTCTTCTGAGGGGTTCAGTTTGGATCGGGGATAACCTATTGGGTTCATATTCGGGTAACCTCGCATAAGAGCAAAGCAAATTATTAAACAACACTATTAAAAGGATTAAAAAGAAGAAAGGCTTAATGTTCGAGACACACGACATCCTATATTAGAGATGTTTTCAAACATTAAATTAGTTTTATTTGGTATTTTTCTAAGATATTTTTACATACATATATTAAGGTGTTAGTCATAAAAGAAAAAAAAACAGATTGACTTTTATACCACAAGATAGCGGCAAAATGACGGCGAAAGTAAAATTTCAAATTAATATACAAACTATTTTTGTTTTAGTTATGTTTATTTATTTAAGAAATAATTTGAAATAGTTTTATTAATAAAGTAATTAAAATATAAAATTAAAAGAGAGGCTACCCATTGGCTGAATCCCTCTCCATTACTTAATTATATACATATACAGCCATCAAATTGTATCAACTTTAAAACATTTTTGTTTCCGAAAGGAGCAGATTTGTTTAATTTATAAGGAATAAATCAAAGTATACATCTTTTTTGTTTGATTTCCAATTCTGGTTTTACATATGATAGGTTCTCGAATTAAACGTGTAAAAATTACAATACTTTACCCATCAGTTTCACTATAGATAAAGTAAAAATTTAGCTAAAACAGGGAGGCGAGGTGAAAATTGTGGCAAAATAGTATTATATGCTAAAAATAAAAATGCTCAAGTTTTATAACTTTAACAAAAAGCCTTTCCTTTCAAACCGTTTCAGAGGAAAGGAGGAAGGATTCCAATAAATTACACCTTATTTGATATGTGTTAATTTTTTCTTTCCTCACTACCTCTGGGCTGCCTTCCATTACTTTCAATTATAAAGTTCTACCAGTCCGTCTCTCTCCAGAGAAAATTTCGTTGCAAATAAACCTCTTTTAATTCTTTTAGAAGTGAATAAAATATACTGGGAGGCTACTTTTCATGAGATTGGTGTAATACGAAGTTGGTGGGGATTATTTTTTCATGAAACTGAAAATTTCGAACCGGAAAATATAATTCGAATTTTGCAAGTTAAATAATTTGTAAAAGTAATAATAAATAATAACTAATTAACCAAAGATAAAGGCTAGTAGAAAAAAAACTCGGACGACATCAAATATATATAGAGACGTGTATGGCGTGCGAAATGCGGGATGCGGCAAAGGCCGTGTAGGAACCCCGCACCAAAAAAAAAAAAGAAAATAGTAACATAAACATAAAAAACTGACCCCAATTAAATTTCAAAAAGGAAAAAAATATATAAAATGTATACCTACTTATTTCTTCTCTGTAAAAAAATAATAAGCCTATGAAATGAGTGATTTGAAGATTGCTAAGAGAACAGAACTTGATGGCTAATGCATCGCCTAAAGAAAATAAATTTAGAATATTTGCAAATAAATGGGAATTTTTGGGATAGGCTCCAAAAAATCCTAGGGAGACCGAGCTCCCCTTCCCCCCTGAATCTACGCGACTTACAAAAACTCTCAAAAGAGTTAAAATACCTAAATATTCTCTGAAATATTAAATATATATCTTTACAATAACTTTTTCAAATAAATATTTATTAATAAGTTGTTGTAGGGCAATAAGGACAATAGCTTATGAAAGTATTTTTTATTTTATGCCAACGTTTCGTCAACTTTGTTGACTTCCTCAGGGCTCAAACAAATTAACTTCTTTGCATATTTGTTATTTTATAAATATTCATTCTTAGCAAACACATATAGGCACAGATTGAAAATATTTCCTATTCAAATCTGAATATGAAATATTTTCAATCTGTGCTCTATATGTGTTTGCTAAGAATGAATATTTATAAAATAACAAATATGCGAAGAATTGTTAATTTGTTTGAGCTCCTGAGGAAGTCAACAAAGTTGACGAAACATAGGCATAAAATAAAAATATTTGCATAAGCTATTGTCCTTAGTTCCTACAACAACTTATTAATTTAATCGATAGACATAAATAATTAAAATAATGAATATTTATATTAGAACACTTTTATAATTTAAATTTCCCACGTTTTGGATTGAAGTATATTAATTTATTGGATTTTTATAATTATCTCATAGATTAAGTTTTAAATCAATAAATAATTAAACATAGATGCTTGTAATTTGATTATTTCAATTGGAAAATGTCCCGTTTTTTTCTTTATGTCGAGTTTTCTTCTCTCTTAATTAATCTCTTTGCTTGTGCTGCAATCCCGTCATTGTTTGTCCCATCTTTCTTGATTCTTATAAATATATATATATATATATATATATACATATTCAATCAAAAATCGTAGAATCAACATGGCGGATATATCGATAAAATGTTTTCTTATATTTTAATGAAATTATTTAAAACATTGATAAAATTTAAGGTGGTTAATTAAAGAATGCCAACTAAAGTTTCAAAGAAGGTTGTGGGCATGATTATTCGAAGCCGGAAAACGATTATGAAAGACGGAGTCATGACGGTATTCAATTCATTTTATTCTATTCATATATATAGTTATTATGTTGAAATGAGCGATTTTATTAAAACGATAGATTTCTTATTAGAACCAATTTAAATTTCTTAACCTGCTTTAAAAATATTTTTCTTTTAAAATGACAAATATTTTTAAATCATACGATATTTCATTCATATTTCGATTAACAAATTATTTTAAACCATAAATTGTATCATTGGAGAAAAAAATTGAACTTTTTAAAAACTATAAAAATTTGACACTTTTTGACAGCGAACAGTTTGAGGTAGAAAACTGAAACTTGGCGCAAAAGTGAAGCTCATCAATACAAAATTTCAGCTAATTTAGTTACAATCGTTAAATTGCTCCGTTCGATTTTTTTTTTGTTGTATTTAAAAACTTTGGAATCAAAGAAAGTCCGGATTCTAAACATCTCTTCGTTTTGCAAACCCTCCCCTCCCAAAAAAAGAAAAAACAGTACAAATATTTTGACACAAGAAGTAACTTTTTACGACTTTCCGTTCTTTAGTTATTGTTGGAATTTTTTTGACAGCGAACAGTTTGAGCTCGAAAACTGAAACTTGGCATAAATCATCAATACATTTTTTTTTCTCACCATATCAGCTACAACTGTTTACTTTATAAGATTATAAATAGATTTCATTTTTTTCTGATTTTCATACGAAAATTTTCAATCTAACCAAGTCTAACAATTAATAAAGTAAAGGAGTGTAGTTTCACAGTGAATGAAATAAAACTCAAAGAGTTTTATTCAAACTCAATATATTTCGGATTATTAGTCCATCATCAGGAGTTTACAGATTAAAAACTGTTTTGATGAACTAATAATCCGAAATATATTGAGTTTGTATAAACCTCTTTGAGTTTTATTTCATTCACTGTGATTACACTCCCTTTACTTTATTAATTAATATCATGTTTCACCTAAAACCTACACCACTTTCCCTAAGTAAAAAAAGTCTAACAATATCTAAATTAATTGCTTCCCTCTCCCTCGAAAACATCCTTACTTTCATACTTTAAATATAGAATTGAATAAAAATTATTAGACGAATCGCTGATTTGGGAAAAATCCATAACTTAAACGAACTTGAGACATTGTGTAATTCTAGTAATTTTAATAATCATTATATATTTCTTTGTTTTGAAAAAATAAAATAAATGAATACCAACATATTGATACCAAGAGCTAACTTTCTATATCTTTCCGTTTTTGAGCTATTTTTGATATAAACAAAATATCGTTTTTCAAACATTTTATCCCTGTGACCCACAAAGTATTAAAATGAAAAAAAATTGATACTTCAACCCTCTCCCTAAGATCCCCCCCAATAATAATAATAAAATAATTTTTTTTTTTTTTTTTTTGGCTTTTCGGCCTTTCTAGCCATAAGCCCAATTACGATACTAGCTATATTTTTAAAATTTGTCTCTACCCCGGGGGGTCAGATTTTGGCTGGCTGCCTCGAGTCGGATTCGAACCCGGGTCCCCTGGTTAGCTCGCTGTCACGCTACCGCCTAGCCTACCGACCCCCCCAATAATAAAATAATAATTTTTATTTACTGAGATATTGGACTGTAGGTTTAAAATAAATGTGTTTAAAAATATGCCTAATAAATGGTTTTGAGTGTTCGTTTTTCTCAAAAAAATACTTTTCTCTATTTCGCAACCCTCTTCATAATGACACCACGACTTCCCTGGGGCTCACGGCTAGGGTTGTCACGTTGCCAGGCCCTAAAATACAAAAGCCGGACTCGGCTTTGTATTAGTATTTTCCTCTAAAAGCCGGACATGTCTTTTTTAAACCCCAAACACTAAGTAGATAAACTAAAATAAAAATATAGCTCTCTTCTGACAAAACACAATAAACTAAAAGAAAATATATCCATTCTTTTGGATAAAAACAAAAAGATCTTAATTAAAATTGAGAAGCTACCTGCTTTTTGACATTTCTAGCAATTACGTACAAGGATTTTTTTTTATTTATTTATTGTCACCGGGAACAAAGCCCATTTAGACAGAACATCAGTAAAGTAAGTCGATTCTTCCACGTTTTCAGTAGAGGTTGCCATTAATAGTCAAAACATCAAAAATGGAATGCAATAAGGTTATTCTCTAGTATTAGATAAGAATCGATCGTTATTTTTGATTTTAAGTCGATTCCTCCATGTCTTCAGCAATGGTTACCAATAATAATCGAAGCGTCAACAATCTAATGTAGAATTGTTATTCCTCAAGTAATAGATGAGAATCAATCGCTATTTTTGAATTTAAGTCAACATGGACTGCAAATAGCAAGCGATATCTGATTAATAATAAAGGAATAAACATATTAATTAACAGGAATAGCAGGGAATTGGACAAAAATTAAAAACAGAGTTTTTATTGAATGGGCCAGACGTTTCGTCGATTAATTTCGACTTCCTCAGTGGCTCATTCTATCACTCTTTGTCAAAAGACAATTCCACTACGCGACGAAACATCCTTTAATCTTTTTTATTTAAATATTTAAATAAAAAAGATTAAAGGATGTTTCGTCGCGTAGTGGAATTGTCTTTTGACAAAGAGTGATAGAATGAGCCACTGAGGAAGTCGAAATTAATCGACGAAACGTCTGGCCCATTCAATAAAAACTCTGTTTTTAATTTTTGTCCAATTCCCTGCTATTCCTGTTAATTAATGCTTATTATGGATACGAGTGATTTACCGAAACATATTAATATTTCAAATGAATTTGGATAAAGTTTAGCAACAATCCGTTGCAGTTTATTTATTTTGAAGAGAGTAAAATATAAAAAATATATATTTTATAAAGTGGACTATTCTTGTAAAGATCTGCTTTAAGTAGAATTAGGTTTAATTTTTTTAATTTATTTCAATTTAAAATGACTGGGTGGAGAGATCCTAAGTGGCCGTTATTAGGTTATTTTTGTACCTGTCAGTTCTTAAAAAAAACTTAATTATGTATATAAAAAAATTTCACAAATTTACTCATTTTCTCCTTATTAACGACAAATAGGGGAGTCGGGTTAGCCGAGCTGGCCCCGCCTCGGCATCGATGATGACGATGTTGGAGCGGGAGGCCGGGGTTCGATCCTGGCTAGCATATAAAATTTCTACCGGCTAAAACTCGGCTCCCTCACTAACCCTACTAACACTTTACTGATGTGCTGTCTAAATGGGCTTTGTTCCCGGTGATAATAAATAAATAAAAAAAAAAAAAAATGACAAATAAGAAAGAATTTAATGAAACTTTCGATAGACTGTTAAATATATAATGAAGTGTAAAAATTTGAAAATTAATTTTTATTTTTCTTATTTCCTTCGCCATTGTCATAAAAACTGCGACTGACAGTCGATTATACCTCTTATTTTTCAACATAACAACATTAATCAAGCCAGTCCTTTAGAGGTCATAACAAGTTGTGCACATATGAATATTATGAAAGTGCTCTAAGTCAATGTTCCGCAAACTTTTTGTGTTCAAGGTAAACCTACCAAATCAAGAAATTTTAGATGTCCAGAGAAAAAAACCAATATTTATTTATTATTAAAATCAATATAATATGAAAAGATGTTTAATGAGAAATGTGAGCCTACTTAACTGACCACAGGGGATCAAAATTTGGAGCAATCGTTGATAAGGCTCCTCGTATAATAACTCTCAGCATTATCTTCACAAAAGTTGACATTTTTCCGCGGCACACCAACAAATGAGCACGGTACAACAGTGTATCGCGCCACACACTTTGGGGAAGACTGCTCTAAGTCATTGATTGTTAGTTTCGAGATATTTAAAGTTTTATCAAAAAAACAAGATTCGAATTCTGTATGAGACAACTAGAAATCCACATAATTTTATGCGATTTTTCAAAACCGACATCTTATTACTGTACTTTTTAAATGGATGAAACATAAGTATGAAAAAAATAATTTTTTGACTTAGTCCACTTTCATAATTATGGGTACAGTTATAAATATTCCATAAATTTAATTGTTTTTATATTTTTCAAATGAAAATATTATACATAATTTATTAACTGTTTTATCAAGGCAGTGAAAAACCGACCGGAACTTTATCGGTTAACCGATGTTTCATTTCTGCTGATCGGTATTTGAATAATCGATGCTCTACTGTAGTATATTTTTTCTTCCAATTTTTAATCACCAAATTACCAATCACTGTTTATATTTGAATATTAAAAACGGGTTTTATCAAGAGTAGCTGATTGTTTATAAGGAAACAAATCAGCGAGAACGGAAATTATGGAAATATTTATGATTCATATTTATATATCTACATATTTTATTATTTTGAGAAGGCGACAGAATTATATAACACTACTCGATTAATCGTGCTTTGTAATGATTAAATCATGGAGAAATGTCATTTTCAATAATGAATTTTTTCTGTCTCTTTGGGTTCCGATACTCATGATAACTCAAGAATGGATGGTCTTAGATTATCCAGACGGAAAATATAGTAAATTAGAATAATATAAAATCTTTATATTAACATACTAGTTTTTATTAATAAGCTGCAACATTCAGCTTTCCAGCCAAACTGTTCGTTGACGAAAAATCACCAAATTACCAGAGAGTGTACCATCTCTTGAAACTTTTCCTCACATTATTTTTACAAATTATCACGTTTGTAGTCTAAGATCAGATATTTACCTTAAAATCAACCCATTTTTACTCATCTCGAAAAATTTACATAATTCTATATAGTTATTATATAACATTAAATAAAGAATACTAATATCAGTATAAACAATTTTTTGTCATAATTATTTTAGAAACAAGATATTAAAAAAAACATAAATTTATTATTCATAGTTACATAGATTATAGATAATATATTTAATTCAATTAATAAATTTAATTGTTTTCTATTTTCAGTTATCAGGCATTGGAGAACCCAGCATTTATCATGCTTTAGTTGTTATATTTTTGGAATTTTTTGCCTGGGGATTATTAACCATGCCAATTATTTCTGTAAGTATCATTTATATAAAATTATTCATATGTAACTCATTCCTAAATGGTTTATACTCGCCTCCATTTGACTTTATCCATGCCAATTTTTTCACTTCCCTAAAACTCGCACATTCCAAATTCTCTTACTAATTATTAAAAAATTTTAATCTTCCCCTTTTCTTTTTTATTTCACCCTCCAAAATATAACACATTACTCCCCTCAAAATGCTCTATCATCTTCTCTACCTCAGATAATCAACAAGGAACTCATTTCTTTAATCTCATCGAGAACTATTTCATTTACATTTCTATTTATCCATTCATTAATCCCCTCTATCACCTATCTATCACCTCATTTCAAAGGTTTGAGGTATTCCTCTTCCATGATCAACTAATAAATAATAGATATTAGTTTTTCTCATAATTTATTTTTAAAACATTTTGATCTAATGAATGTTATATCATAATGAATTAAATCAAGTGGGTTTTTGAATTTTTAAAAAATCTAACTGCCTGGAATGCAAGTTTTGAACTTGAGTTTAATGATTTCCAAGGGGACGATCCCTTCTTACGTTAACTAAAACAATAATATCTTTGATTTGGCCTTTAAATTCTTATTAATGGAAAGTTTTATCAAATTGAAAGTTTTTGTGTCGAAGGTAGCAGAATTTTTATATATTGAAGGAGACAATAAAGAGTGTGTCTTCTGCTGGAATTATAAATTTTATTTATAACGACGTAAAATTTATAATTCCAGCAGAAGACACACTCTTTTATTGTCTCCTTCAATATATAAAAATTCTGCTACCCTCGGCACAAAAACTTTCAATTTAAAGTTATATCAATAATTTTTTATTTTTTTACATTTTTAAACTATATCAGGAATAATCCTTAATGATTAAAATATATACTCATCAGTATAAATTCATTGATTCATATAATAGGTGGGATTTTGTTAAAATTTTCCCACAGTTTAAAATATGATAAAAAAGACATTGTTGTAAATATGGACACGGGTAGGGAGTGTTCATTCGATAAATAAATAAATATGTAAATAAAAAATTGTTTTAAATAAAAAAATTGATTCATTAGAAAGAAATATTACTAATAGGTTAGGGTTAAGCTTTTTGAAAAGTGGCGTACAATAAGGTTGAAAGTTGACTTTGCGGAGAGACTATTTCTATCCAGCATACCCACTAATAATAAAATTAATTTACTAAATTTATTGAAGATCTGATGTTACACTTCATTTATAAATTTTAATGTCAGTATTCAAATAAAGTATATTTGCTAATGATAGTTGACCTTGTTTGTAGATATCTGATATCTAATTTAGTTTATCTGATAGTCTACTTCTTGTTCCTCTCTACTTACCAAAATGAAAGTATTTTTTGAATTGCTGCAAAACTTTTTTTCTAATAAAAAGAATGCAACCAAGTATATAGTTATAAGTTAGGATGATTGACTCTTAAAGATGAAAAGTAGGATTGATTAATTTATTGTATGACCTCAGATTATGGCAGAATTTTAGCAATAATTAACATTTGGATCTGATTCAAATATTTGTGAGACTTAGTTTTATTGGTTTGAAGGTTATAAGTTGTCGAAGATGGAAGCAGGAAGTGAGAATTTTTTGTTTCTAAAACTTTTAGGGACAAATTAATTTTAGTTAGTTAGATTTGTTTCCACTTTTGATCGGAAACGAGTGTTTAATGTTTGCATAGCTCATATCACTTGCTAATGAGGCTTTTGAAAGGGTTATTTATTTAATTAGAATATTTTTCAGGATAGTACTTTAAAGCAAAAAGAAAAATGAAAAACTTTGTACTATGGGTCGAAGGATGAAACTCGGAGCCAAGACTCAAGCTCGGCTTATTACAATAATATTATTATTAACCTGATAATCTCAGTGATTTGATAAATACATTTACTTAATTGGAAATTAAAACAATTTGTTACTTTCACATAGATAGCGAAGAATCAAAGTTAAAATATTGCATTCTTTTTCGGGAGGTTCAATTTTCGAAGTCTATACATAACTATAAAAGTTAATTTCACTCGAACAACTCTAAGGGATAGTCTTCGATGTCCCTAAGATTTAGAAATTTAGTTTAGAAAAATAAAACGGGTTTTGGCGTCAAGAGCAAAAACTTGCCCGAAAATTCGATGACCGGCGTGTGTAGGTATATATATATATATATATATATATATGTGTGCACTATTATATCTCAGCAACACCAGGTCTCAGAGCAACGAAATTTGAAACTTAAGCTAGGAATTATCCACCTACAGGACAAGCTAAGCTTTTGTCCAAATCGACAAACTCCTTGCACCCCCTTTATTTGAAGGTTATGGTATTTTTTCTCAAAAAAAAATTTCTTCAATTTTTTTAACACTTACAACAAGTATCACAAGTTCTCTGATTTGTATTTTTTTATATCGATTGAAACTCTCTTGAGGAGGACTACTAATCGTGTAGCAGAGGGAGATTGTAAGGGAATGTCACATGGTGCACACATCAATAAATTCTTTTTACTTAATCTCTAATCGATAATACTTGATTTCTAATATGGTAATTTTTTCTAAAAATTAAACAAAACTCTTATTCCCTACAGAGCTAAATTATTATATAAAGCATTAATTAAATTATCTTTTTTATTTTCATTTTTCCCACCCTCGCAAACTTTTAAATTCCAAGTTAAAATCCATCGTTTCTATTTATCTTTTATTTTGATCAATCTGTAAATGCCTATTGATTCTTTAAGCATTTTACCTTTTTACATCAATACCTTAGCAAACAAATCAACGATTAAATTAAGTGATATAACATTTTACAATGAAACTAGATTAGATTATTAATTGACATCAAATGAGATCCGAGAAAAATTGATTTAATATTACGTCACAAATATATTTTAGATTATAATATTATTTTTATCTTAAAATCTATCACCTTAAACTATGTATATATTTCTTTGAATTTTATCCAAAAAATTCTTTATCAATTTAACAATATATTTTATTAAAATTAAATTAAACTTTAAAGTAGAAGTGACTTGATAGAAGAAAATTAAAAAAAATCAAATCGATAGTTTTTGGGAATTATTTTAAATTTCATTGATACATCAATTATGTTTTCATATTAATTAAATATTCTATTAATAAAGTAAAGGGAGTGTAGTTTCACAATGAATGAAATAAAATTCAAAAGAGGTATAAACCTCTTCGAGTTTTATTTCATTCATTGTGAAACTACACTCCTTTACTTTATTAATTAATATCATGTTTCACCTAAAACCTTCACCACTTTCCCTAAGTAAAATAAATATTCTATATTTAAAGATCAGCATTAAGAATATTTTTAATTTTTTTCCCTGGCTAGACCCACTCCCAGCAAAGAACTAGAAAATTCTTAATGATCCCTCAGTGGTGTAAATATTCCGAACAAGCCAAAAAAATTTAAAATATAGGGGATTAGGGGTGTGTGTGTCCTTGACTGCAAAGCCTGCATAAATATATATTTTTTTCGATATAGGCATTCTAACGAAATTATATTTTGTCACCTCTTACAAAATATTCCTTTAAATATATGTAAAATTTTCGTGCAAATAAAATTTTATTTTCCTATCAAAATGCAAAAATTACTCATAAGTAAAATTTTCTTACTTGACGAAGGTTGCAAAAATAGATTTGTTTTTTGTCCAATTTTAACAAAATTATATTTTTTCATCTCTATATAAAATACTCATTTAAATATGTTTATATTTCAAAATTATTTTAAACCAAATTGGTTTGGGGGAGGGGGCGCAGCTGATATTAGTTAACACCACTAGTAACTCTCCATCGGTTAAAATTTTCTAGGCTATATTCACATTCTAATTTTAATCAATTCGCAAATTTCACCCTGGGTTGTTGAACTTTAATCAATTTACCTGAGAACCAATCAGAAAATAACTCATGAGGAAAGTAGAACCTTATTTCATATTTCTATTAGGATCAAAACGTTTCGGCCTTAATTCTGAGTGACTTTCAACTATTAATGGATATAGCTAAAACCACTCAAATCTTGACTCTAAATATTATTGCAAACTAAATCAATCATCACTTAGAAATTAGAAGTGAAACGTTATAATTAAAAAAAAAATTTAAATAAATTTCTAATTTCACCATAACCGATCTAACCCGATAAAACCATTCTGATCACAAAAGTCCTAACTTTAAAATGTCGAACACGAATATAATTTATTTGTTTTAAAAATTCTCAATTCTAGCGGAGATATTTTCTTTAATTAAAGAGTAGTTGAAAACATTTTTTTCTAAATAATGACTAATTGAGACCTTGGCCTCTCTAAAGGTTAATCAATGGAGCAAAGCATATTTTCATTTTAAAAAATGGCATTAAAATTGAAAATTATTTTCTAGAATAAATTTCTGCATTCAAACTTAATTTGATGTTTACTGTATATATATCATTATTATTATGTAATTGATCGCGTAACGACAAGATTCTGAGACTTGATTATACATTTTATAGTAGACTTAATTAATTAATTGAGTCAAAATATTTATCTTTAACATCTATGTTATATATCTCTAAAATTAAAATCATTCAATATATTCCTAAATTAATTTAGCCTTAACATCAGTGTACCTTAAATATATATTATCAATGGCTATTTTATTTCCATCTATAGAGTTTCGATTTGAAATTAAAATGAGACCTTATTAGTTGTCGGAACATAGCAAACTAAATAAGATCAAACTTGAAATTAGAAGTTATATTTATTCATTTTTTCCAAAATCAAATCCAATGATCCAATTATTTTGGACAGGGTCGAATTTTTTGTGGGTTCAAAAATAAAAAAATATTTTTTGATCATGGGATGTGAGGTATCCCTGTAAAGATCTCTTCATGTAGAATGTGAATAATTTTTTATAAAATTTGTTTCATTTTAATATGACCTTGTAAGGGTGCCCTAAAGTGAATATTTTAATGTGATTTTTGTACCTGTCGGCGTTTAGAAATGACTTAACTACAAATAATGAAAAAATTCCACAAATCCTCTAATTCTCTCCTTATAAAAAATAAATAATAATGAATTTGTTATCTCTATATTTATTATAAGTTATAAGGTACGAAACTCTCAGGCTCGCGGTTGCTCGTCTTATTTGAATTTTTCGTTTTCTATTTACAACTAACTAGGCTTACAATATAATTTTTGAGATTTTTTTTCAAATCGTAAATATGAGTAAGAAGTAAAGTTGACTCTGTACTTTTATTATGAAATACTCTGATAAATTTAAAATCTAAAATTAAAATGATATTTCGTCGAGAAAAACTGTTTTTAATTTATAAGGGTTAAATTAATATTCTTTACATTGGTTAATATAAATGTTTTTATAATAGCTATTTGAAACTAGATTAGTTTCTTCTTGATATAAATATTTAATGTTTCATTAACTATTCCATTCCATTCTTTTTTTTTTTGGAATATCCCGACTGTTTTTTCTACAAAATCAGGATTGTTATGAATAATTTTTATTCCATGTCAGAATGGTGGTATCCACTCCCTTGGGAGAGTTGACTCATTCTTATGCGATCGATTATTTTCCTATTCAACATTAAATTAAAGACGCATCACCAAGTTAATTTTGGTTAACATCAATATTTTCTAATGAAACACGCTTTTAAGAAGCGAATGGACCTCACTAGCATATATTTCTGCCTGAACGTCCCTAGCCCAAATGACAACAGAGCGTTTTAAGTTTGGCGATCTAGTGCGCACTTTATAGCACTCAAACCATCATTTGAGTTATAAATCTAAGTAAACATAATACTAAAATTAAAGGGGTGATGAGGTCAGAAATCTCTTCAAGTGAGCATTGCAGTTTGTAGTCAACCCAAAACGCTTATAGATAAGGATATATAAATATGATCTGTATCCATTTTTATTTATAATATTATTATTGTTCTAAATTTTAATATGAATTGTTAATTACATTATTAAGCTTTAATATTAGAGTGTCTTCGATTTGGAACTGTTTGTTGCGAAGCTCTCCTCACCATGCCCGACTTTAGTATTAAATCCGCCCTTGAGCTACCAAAAATTGATCCTCTCTCCCTATAAGCTGAACCTGAATTTAAAATAAATTCCTTTGATATCTAACGCTTGTATTCTTCACCATAATTCAGTTGAAATATTCTAATTCTATAATTAGATCAAATGCATTATCACTTTTGATTGGACTAACTGCTGTATAATTTTGTAAATGATAACCTATTTTATTTTTGTTTCAGGTCTTAAATGAAACATTTCCTGATCACACATTTTTAATGAATGGGCTTATTATGGGTATTAAAGTAAGTATTTCATTTATTCTTTCTAATTAAAAAGACTGATTATACAAAGTATAGTACTTCGTATCAGAGAAAATACAATGCAAGGCAACTAATATTTTTGAGCCCTTTCAATTTTTTTCTAACATTAAATTATAGTGAGACCCTAGGCAGACTCCCCTTCTCCCATGAAATATGGCCTACCTCATAATACTGGGCCAGCCTAAGTAGTGGATTCTCTAAAATTTACGAGTACCTTGTCTTGATAAAGTTATAAATTTTCCTCCAATTAATTATTAACAAAAATTAATTTCTATAGTTGAAAGATTTATTCTCAAATATAAATTAAATTGAAATCATTAAAACGAGTAGTTACATTAAAAACTTAATTTTATAATTTGAGATGAAATGAACATGATTATAACAGAAATACTAGGGGATTTACAATAATACCCTAAATTTAATTAAGCTTCATTATTAAAGAGATCGCGAAGCTGTCATTTAAATTTCTGCACTAAACCATAATAATTGAGCTTTTACAACTTTTATTTCATCAAATTAGATACTTTTACTATTCTATAATGATCTAAGCTTTTTATTAACATTATATGACATAGAGTAGGTGAATAATTACAAAAACTCATTTTTAATTTTCCCTGGGTTTGATAAACTCATCTAAGTTTATATGGGCATCAGAACAATTGAGTAATAAAATTTAATCGAATTGCAAACTTTTACCTTAAATATATTTTATCATTATCCTGAATCATATGCTATCTTATCAAAAGATCCTGAGTTTTTTATAAAACAAACAGACTTTATTTTTTAAACTTTTGTTATATAAAAACTTCTAAGCACAATTCTATAAAAAAATACAATGAAAATATTGAAATAGTAAAATATAATTTATTTACATATTTGACATAGATTATAGATTCATTCATTCTCTATTCAATGTATGAATACGAACATTGTACACGAGCCCAGGGCTTACTTATCTAATAAGATCTTTGATAGAACCTTTGTAGATTCATTTTTTTATAAGATTTAATTTATATATTATTATTAAACATCTTCCAATTAATTAGAACTTAATAGGCAAACTACTATAATTTCACGAAAATACTAAAGAAAAAGAAACAAATTAATTAATAAACTTAATATCGAATTTCGGGAGCCGTTAGAGATCTGGTCTAGTAACTCGCTGGTTGGGATCCTCGCGCTTGATACACAGTCTCTGGTTTGATCCCAGGGTTATCCTAGTCACTATCTAAATTTTTCTTTTTTTTCTAATATGATTAAATTCAATGTTGTGACGTTTATCGAGCCTCTAAGTGATATTGGAATTTTAGAAAAATGTCATTTTTTCGAAATTCGAGAAATGCTCTTGTTTCTACTATATGTATTTTATTATTGTCTATTTGCAGTTATAAAACAAAAAGTTTTTATCTTCATATTTTTTAATTACCCATTAGACATTAAAATTAACGAAGATGTTGATTTGAAGAATTATCAGGTTTTCGGTCAAAAATAACACCTTAATTGTTTATTTCCGAGCTTTCGATCTTTTATTTGATCATCTTCAAGACTTCACGAATTTCACAAAAAAATGCAATTTTTTCAAAATTCCCTTACCCACAATTGAAATAAAATTATCTGAATATTTAAAAGAAAAAATTAAAATTATATTTATAAAACACTTTTTCTTTACTTCACTTCCATTGTCTGACTAGTCATCTTGCCTCACATTCAATTTGTATTTACTTAATTTTTTTTATAAAAACATTGAAAACATTTTAAAGTTTAAATATTTCTCATATCTTTAATACATATGATTTAGTCATTTGATCTGTATTTTTGTCAACTATCGAGCTTTCAATCCTTTTTGCTCATTTCGATCATTCTTCTAATTATATCCTATAAACATGTCAACGGTCTTGTTATATTCAAAAGAAGGATCACTGATATTAAGAAACATGTGGCATGTTTTTGAGGCGTATAACCGAATTTTTACGGTAATCCCAATGTAGCGTGCATTTCAGTGGAATTGATTAGAGATACCTAAAGGGAAACACCGAGAAATGAGAAAGTTTATCTTCACTAGAAGCACAACCGTTTTACTCCTTAGAGTCGTCGAGGACATTGCTAGTGTAGGCAGAACTAACCAACAGAAAAAATAATATGTTGTTGTTTTTTTGTGTAATGAGCTTTTAGATACAAGGAATTCTTAATAACAAATCTATTGTTGAGACGGGCTATTTTCTTATCAATAAATAGAATCAAAAATTTTCACTTTCATATTGGCGAAAATCAGCAAGAGCTGGGACGCTCCCTAACAATGAATAATAACATTTCTTCTCATAAATGTTTGTTATTCATCGTTGGCGAGCGCCCCGAGCGGTTTGTCAGTAGATGTTAGGGGGTGAATTTGCATTGTATATATATATATATATCGTCGCCTTAGAGAGTAAACCTGCTAACTCACAACAAGGAAATTTTACAGGGCAGAGAAAAAACAAACACAATTTAATATTGTTGTTATGGAAAGAAACTATTTTTCACATTTTTTTTCTACAACTTACGATCGTAATTTTAAGTAGCAGTTTTACTTGGACGATACTGCATCTCTTTTTCTTTCGAACGGTATTATTAATATGTCATATAAGATAAAAAATTGAGTTAGCAAGTTTACACTCTAAGCCGACGATATATATATGTTCATTGAGGTTTCCGCGGATGGGTTCTATGTCATTAGAGATTTTTTTTTGGGTTTGAGATATCTTATATAATGATTTAAATGAATATAAACCTGATTTATTAGTAGCTAATAGGAAGGCATAAGATTACTTCAAATTTAGAATTAACTTCACTAATCTGATATTTTGTAATATCAGGTCAAACGAATATAATGATTCAATTCATTCATCTATGTTTTTATCAGATAATTATTTTTTAATATGACGCTTCTAAATTATCTGATAAAACACTTAAAATTGAAATTTACAACATCCTAACGCTATAAATTTTTAACCAAGTATATCGATTGAAAAAAGTTGACTTCATCATCATAATTTAGTATTGAAATCACATGAAGGCTTGGTCACTTTTTCACAAATAAATGATATTTCAATAAAAATTGTTACTTATTCATTTAACGTGGCTTCTAAGAGCTTTTTATCTGTCTATATTAATGTTTTATTTATTTATTTGCAATGAATACAAACATAGGTCCCACCTAGTGTTGTACAAGACTTAAGTTACAATAAGTTGAAAAACTTTACAAAATTGGTAAAAGAGTTTATACCAATAAATAACTTAGAAGGCGAAAATAGTAGAGAAAGATTAAAAGACATAAAGGAAATAAGAGTTAGGAATATCAGTTATTGGGATCCATAAAAAAAGAAGAGCGCCAAGATTCGGGTTTACATGAAATTTGACTGGAGATTCCCCCCCCCCCCCCCCCACTAATGCTTATTATATTTGTCATGTGAAAAGAAAAATCTAACATTTACAACATAATAATTAAGTATACACTGGTGTTGCGAAAGACAAAAGTCTTGAAAGCAAAGAAGCATAACCTGGATTCAGAAGAGAGCAAAAAAACAAAACAAATGGAGATCCAGCTTCATCTAGTTTACTCATCGTTGATCCGTCTCCACCCTTTCCCTGTACTATAGATTTTACTAGGGTATTTGTTATAACAAGTTAAAGTCAATAATCTCTCCAAAGCCTGGAAGAAAAGCTATTCGATAATTGAATAAGAATTTTACTAATGTATTCGCCAATTCATTTATCTCTATGACAGTCTTTAAGACCCAACCCCTAACATTTCTTCATTTTCCTATTTTCACGATGCGCTCAATCCTGGCCTATAAGAGTTGCTATTTTTTTTGGAATAATTCTTCCTATCAAATTATTTGGTAAATTCCAGAATAATAACATATGTCTTTAACTTATTTTTAATTGTACCATTTCTTCCTTACAGGGTCTGCTTTCATTTCTTTCGGCTCCTTTAATTGGAGCTTTAAGCGACATTTGGGGCAGAAAATTATTTCTTTTGATAACAGTATTTTTCACTTGTGCACCAATTCCACTCATGACAATCAATACATGGTAAGGAAATATACTATTATTATTATTATTTTTATTTTTATATTATTTTTAACTTTCATCTAGTTACTAATACTTCAAGTCGTCACTGAAGTTCACGGATCTTTCAGTTAAAGCTTGACCACTCTGTGAACACCA
The DNA here is from genome assembly GCA_024734495.1 of Forficula auricularia. Taxonomy (NCBI): domain Eukaryota; kingdom Metazoa; phylum Arthropoda; class Insecta; order Dermaptera; family Forficulidae; genus Forficula; species Forficula auricularia. The sequence continues at coordinate 938,235 of JALMQS010000075.1, forward strand.
ATATAATAAAATAAATAGGAATTCAAATAGAAGTTTAAATTCATTTTAAAATCGAAAAAAATTGACTTCACACAAAATAATTGTTGAGAGAAATAATCTTGAATATTAATAATAATAATAATTTTCATTTATTCTGGACTTATAAACACTTAATGGCGTTCCTAATTGATAGCGCTGTAAGCATGGATTTCAATTCGGACCGGCTAATGCCGACGTGAGCGGTCGTAGCTACAACAGCCCTTACATCTTTTTCTTAACTTCCATTTTCATGCTCCTTTTCGAACATATAATTTTTGTCAGTGCTAAAAATTTGCTGTCCAGAGACAATCGGTCCCTATAGCACCTATCATTTTATAATTAGATTTATTTAATTTCATGCTATATTGAGGAAAATAGTGGAAATATTTATTTATTTAATAAAATTCTCATTATGAATCATATTTTATTTCTTGTAGATCAATTAAATTTTATTCAAGGTAGAGTAAAATATAAATAACTAATGCGCTTTCCCAACATCGCAACACATCAATATTTAGAACTAAAAGTCAATAAATTCTAGAATACATGATAGGTAGAAAAAAAAATAATAATTAAATTTTATACCCTCTACGTGACGACCAAGTCAAATAAAAAAAACACTTCTCAAATAAATCATTCATTTTTTTCTTTTGCGAAAATCTATTAATTAGAGCCTGTCAAATCCCAAATTCACTATAAATAAAACGCTTAACGAGTGGTTTTGAAATCAATATGCACAATAAACAGTAATAATTCAAAGTAAACTTCATTATTAATGTGTTTTGACCTGCTTAATTAAATAATAAAACTGGATATACAATTTTGCATAATATATATATTTTCTCTTACTTTCATTATTAATTATAATATATATATTATATATATCGGTGTATATAAATAAACAAGTGTCACTTGAATGAATCATTGATTTTATCTGTTTTTTATCTATAGTTTCTTTTGAAAAACATTGCTTCAAGCTTTAAATACATAAATATATAATTATAAATATAAAACAATATTTTTGTACATTTATTTTTTATGTATTTTCTTTTAAGATGTGTTTAATTTTATCAATCAATAACATAACATATTACATAAGATAAAAGGGATTTTAATAGACAATCCAAGAGAGCATCCCTGCTATACGATACATAGATAAATTTCCTGTTTGCCATGTCGAGAATCGAACCCAAGTGCCAAAAATGGCATCCATGCCAATGACAATCCTTTGATCCGAACACTCTCAGGCCTATATAACTAATTAATAAATATCAATCGAAGATATAACTCTAATACTATCGTAAAACTTCGCTGTTGAATGTCTCAAAATTTAAACAAATAGTAAGACTCATCTGTTTTAAAACTAAATAATATGACTATATGTTAAAATTTCGATTATTCATCAACAAAATGTTACATTAAGATGATCTTTTAATGAAGTTATGTAGCTGTTTATATATGGTATCTCAGGGAGTATTCGTTTCAAAGGATTGCCTGGCCTCGATAATATTGTTCACTGAATACTATTCTCTTATAAAATCAACAGCTCTGCTGTTCTTAGCTATAAGACATTTAAGAAATAGCGCTGTTATAAATATTAGATTTTTTCTTTTCTTTTTAGGTGGTTCTTTGCTATGATCTCAATTTCGGGTGTATTTGCTGTTACATTCTCTGTTGTTTTTGCTTATGTTGCGGATGTCACTGAAGAGCACGAAAGGAGCTTAGCTTATGGCCTGGTAATATATATATGTTATTATAAAAAATGATTATGTTAATATTGTAATTTATTTTTATAATCATCAGATTAAGTTTCTTTTAAAATATGTTGTTTTTTTCGGGGGGTTCTATTTTCGATGTCTTCTAAATCAAAATTATAAAATTTAATTTCACTCGTTCAACTCCAAGGGATAGTATTCGATGCTCTTAAGATTATAGAAACTGAATTTAGGTAAATTAAAAGGCTTTTGTGTACGTCAGTGCCAAAACTCCAAAAATTCAATAGCGGGTGTGTCTAAGTGTTATATATCTCAGAATTCGTAATTCACAGAACAACGAAATTTAAATAAGCTAGGAATCAGCCAGCAACAGTATGAAGAATAAAAAATGTATAAATGTATGTATGTATGTATTTTATATGGTAAGCTTCTGACCCAAATCGACATTTCTCTTGCTTACTTGAAGGGTGGAGTGGATTTTATTTTTTTTCCCTCAAAAAATCTTTATCTCGATTGAATGTGAGAGGACTTATGATTAATCGGGCAGCCAAAAACTCAAAAGTAGTAAGTCGCAAAGCAATGTAATTTGAAAATTAGACTAGAAAGTCAATTTAATGAGTTTATAGATTTCTATTTTGAAAGAGGAAAATTACTAGGATGGTTTCAAAGTAGGGGAGGTGAAATGAAAGTCGTGTTGTGCACACACCAATTTATTTAATTTAAATTCCTAAATTAGTTTAATTTTGTTTATTCTAAGGTTTCTGCGACATTTGCTGCTAGTATGGTAATTAGCCCTGCTCTAGGTGCTTATATGATGGATGCATACAGTGAGAATTGGGTTGTCGCTTTAGCTACTGCAATTGCTATTCTCGATGTTTTAATTATCATGGTAGCGGTTCCCGAATCATTACCAGAAAAAGTCCGTCCATCATCATGGGGCGCCCCAATTTCGTGGGAACAAGCGGATCCATTTGCGGTAATATTATTTCTTATATACTCTCTTTAATTATTACTTACAAATAACTAAATATCTATAAACTTTTTCAATTTTTTTTTTAAGGCATTACGAAAAGTTGGTAAAGATCATACTATCTTGATGCTGTGTGTTACGGTCTTTCTCAGTTATTTACCAGAAGCTGGACAATATTCATGCATTTTTGTTTATTTAAAATTGGTATACAAAATTTAATTAATATTCAATTTAAAACATTATTCTATTCCGAATAATTAAATTTAATGTGTATTTTACAGGTAATGGGATTCAGTGTTGTAATGGTAGCGGTCTTTATTGCTATTGTTGGAATGTTATCTGTCGGAGCTCAAATAGTTCTTGGACTACTAATGCGTTCATTAGGCTCCAAACACACAATAATGGTTGGACTTGTATTTGAAATGCTTCAACTAATGTGGTATGGATTTGGATCCCAAACATGGTAAGTTCAGATTGGTCTCGAATTTAAAGCTTATAATTTAATGTTATAATAAGTTATTTTTATTAAAACCTCAATAATTTTTGTTCAAAATATTTTATCATTTAAGCATAAGTTTATTCGAATACTAGAGTTAAATATTAAGTCTTGTATATAAAAACATATTATATTAATTCCTTCTCTGCTAGTGGGGTTGTTACAAAGAATCTAAATTCTCAGAAAAGTCTATATAAAGCCATTTAAGGTAGTCCTTTCACAAATGAAAAATTCAAGAAGTCTTTGAAACTTGGAATATAAGTCATTAAAAGCATAATCCACATACTGTTAAAATTTGAAGACGATTTAGCACACCAAACATGAAATAATTGCAATTAAAAATGACATTTTTTTACATAGGGTAGATAAGGAAAGGGTGGGGATATGATCATTTTTTTATTTTTTTTCATTGAAGGACTTTCACTATCTTGATGAAAAACTAATATTTGTTAGAATAATATATTCGGAGTAACTTAAAAAAAAATTGAAATTATTTACCATAAATTGATAAAAAAAAAAAAAAAAAACATATTTAGGCTATTATTTTTAGTGGAGGGGATACATACACAATGGCTTGGAAACGATCCGGCTAGCATATGTGTATCCATATAGAGATTTCATAGTGTGAATGGACAGTCACGTTATAAAAACAACCTAAAATTTTAGTTCCGTTCATATTTATAGAGTGGTTACGAGGCTAAAACTTTTTGTGTGGATTGTCGCGAAAGAACCTCCTTAATAGTATAATAAGACTATTTTTTGGCGAAATTTTCCATGCTGGTGTATGGAATCGTTTCGGAGAACCTTAAAAACGTTTAATTAATTCTTATGGAACCCATATGGCCTGGCACATAATATTTAAATGTATACTGTGTAGTGGAACCTTTAACATGGAGTGATTGATATGTAGGGGCTGTCCATAGATACATTCAGAAAATTAAGGGGGGGAGGGGGCAAACATAACGTCACATACACATGGGAAAATATTTTCAAATAAAATTTTTAGAGCTTTCTCTATTTTTACATTTCACAATAAAACATTCCAAAGTGAAAAACTAAACCTAATAATTACTCTTATTGATTTCCGTGAATTAAAAATATTATAATTGTTTTATTTTATTATTATTATAACATTATAATTTTATATAAATAAGAAAGTTTTCTTTTTACTTCGAAGTCGGGATTGCAGATATCATAACATAACAAAACATTCACTTATTAAAATGTGACGAGGTGTGACAAGAGAGGGAAGGAATTACCTAAATATAATGATATTTTATGGACAACCCCTTATGAGAATATTACTTCCCCTTACTATATATACCTATATAAAAAATAGAAATTAATTTTGGGTTGTTATCGTCCATCTTTGAAAATAATTAGGCTGGATATTGGGATCTTGGACTCGAGAAAATAATTAAAAGCTAAATTTCCAAAAGTTGCAACACGTTTCGTCCTATATTTTTCGACTTCTTCAGGCAATTTCTAGGATCAGCTTTCTCGTTATTAGATATATTTATATACAGACCATTAGACTAGATTTTGCAATGACATAATTGATAAGGCTTAAACAAACTTAATACAACAGATATTAAACAAAATAAATAAAAAATCTCAAACAAAATTGATCATTCAAAGTGTATCAAAGTCATCAAATCAATTTGCCTGAAAAAGTCGAAAAATATACGATGAAACGTGTTGCAACTTTTTGAAATTTAGCTTTTAATTTTTTTCTCGAATCCAAGATCCCAATATCCAGCCTAATTATAGAAATTAATGTATTTCTGTTATTATTTACATAATATAATTAATTTCCAATCTATCTAAACCTAGATGATAATAATTGTTTAATATAGTTGCTATAGCTTTATATCCGACGAGTAATTTAAAATCTCACATTATTTTGCAACTCAATTTAAATCGCTTGTTAAATTAAATTTAGACAAGAGAAAAAAAATAATCTAATTTTTCTTTTTCTTCTTTAAGGATGATGTGGGCGGCAGGTATTCTTGCATCTATATCCTCAATAACTTATCCAGCTATTTCAGCATTTGTCTCCATGCATTCTGATGCTGATAAGCAAGGTGTAGTTCAAGGAATGGTCACAGGCATGAGAGGACTCTGTAATGGTCTTGGCCCTGCAATGTTTGGGGTCATCTTTTACTTGTTCCATGTCGATCTTAATGAAAATGTGGCATCATCTAATACATATTTAAATACAGCGAATAGAGTTAAAATGATACCCCATTCCGGTGGCGGAGTTTCTACTGCGAATTTGACATCTTCAGGTCCATTGTTTGACTCCATGCAGCCAGTAAGTTTATCAATTTATATATAAATTTATAGAAAAAATACTATCTACTTACATTAAAATGTAAGTATGGTTCCCTTTAAAACTAAATATTTCGAAAACATTAAATATATTCTTACAGATACAGATTAGTAGCAGAGTTGTTGATTTATAAGATTAAATCCTCTTCTTATTTTGCAAATAAGCATACACACATATAAATGAATTTTGTTAGAGACTATTGTTTCGAAGTACTGGTTTTTATTTTCAGTCTTTTTACTTTATTCATAAAATTTTCAAAAATTATGGTGAATATCAAAACGAAATTCCACTTGTTGTTTTTTGTATTGAGATTAAAAGTTGATTAATTACATTTACTATAAAGGCTATAATAAAAAAGAAAGTCATTTTTCTTTCTGAAACCAACATGGTGGGGGGGGGGGGGGGTCAAAAAATAGTATTATCAATATAAGTCCTAGACTTGATCGATTTGTACGAAATTTCGATTATGCCCCCCGATACGTCCTTACAGAAATGACTATGAGAAGGTGATAGTGACCAAATGGGAGGGGGGATTAAAATGCTAAAATTTTCAAACAAAAATTCTAGAAAGCTATTTACCCTAGAAGAGTCGCATATTATGATTCATTGCTAATGGGCCCAAAATTAAGGGAGGGGTTCTTTCATAAATGATTATAAATCATTTTATTAAAAATAAGAGATTGCAGGTGTATGGTAAGTTATGTGGATGACCATATCAGTTTATTTCATTTAACATAGTCCGTCTGGAGATTTAAGAATCCAGCTTTTTCGTCGATCATTTTTTCCACATAGTTCATAGCCTATGTAATGGCCTTATTTTAATAAAATGAATCGTTGATTATTTTTTGCTGCAAATCTGCCCACAAAAATTATAATTTATTTACTATGGATTTAGTTTTTTTATAAATATCATTGAAAGTGTCTTAATTAATCAAGATTATATTTTTAATATTCTATTTAGGTACAATAAGTCGAAAATGTTTTTGTAAAATTATATTTTAAAGTAATTTACTATTGTAAGCTAGTAATTTTTTATTTAATTTGCTTAATACATTATAGCTCATAAGCAAGGAATGATTTTTTTAGTAAATATTTTGACGCCCTCTTGATAATGACAAGCAAACCGTTGTCACTTTATTTATAAGTATTTTAATTGTTTTTTTCGTGATCATGAATAAATCATTGTTAGATTAGAGCCAATGCCCTTACCAACTCAATTTTCATTCAATTGAGTATTAATCCTCAAGTGAAAAAACAAATGAGATATTTATAAAAAAGACTGAATATGAACTATAATAAATAAAATTATATATATTCATTTATATATGTATACCATATATGTGTGTATGTTTATTTGAATCAAAAAGCGGATACATACTTTACTCGTAAAATTCGCTAAACTATTTATTTTTTAATTCTTTAAAGGATACAAAACATTTCAAGTATATTCTTAGCCAATCCATTTTTAAAAATCTGCAAATAAATAGTTTTAATTTGACTCACGTAACCTGAGTAGTTGTTTAGGAAATGTTATTTAAACCCAAATGATTTTCGTTACTACACAATCATTTTTTTCTTTCCTTATTTAAATAAGTTAAATTTAATTTGGGAATTCAACAAAACATTCGAATTCTAACTTTCCTTAGATATTTATTTAAGTTACCCATATCTCTTTGTTTCTCTAAATCTTTTCAATTATAGTATCTTAATAATTAATAGAATTGAAAAAAATGTTTACTCTTCAGCAAACATTACTCCTGTTTCTTGTAAATTAAAAAAACAATCATTTTATTTTACATTACATAGTGTGGAAAAGTATTTTATTTCTTTTTATCAAGGCCTTCGATTCAAGCTAACACAGGTTCAAGTCCGGCTCTCTGCAAATATTTGATCGGCTATAATCTTATCCCTACACCAATACCAATTTACAGACACTAAAACTTGAGTTTGAAATCACTCTTATAATCAAGAGCTCTGAATTTTATTAACACTTAGACTATGGTAAAATATATAAAAATGGAACAATTTTTTTATTTAATGTAAGGAAAAATTCAATCACTACTACAGCTAAAATGTATTAGTTAAGAATTATTTTCATTTACATTTTTTAAATTTATTTTAAAATTCATTGCATTAATTATTTTTATTTTTGTTAGATTAAAGCTTTGGTAGTTGAATAAATTATGAAGATTTTTTGATAAAAACTAAAGGGACTGTCCATAAAATCCGTCACGCCAAATTCAGATAATAATTCAAATTACGATTACCTAATTGTATTCAAATATAATTTCCGACTCTCCCTCCCTCCTTGTCATAGCTCATCACATTTTCGTAGGCTTCCTTATAATTATGTCACAATACCCAGTCACCCCTTCCCTTTTAATACAAGTATATTATGATAAATTATATTTATTTAAAAGAAAATAAGTTTGGTGAGTGTAGCTGTTTAAAAAATAAAAAAAATTGGTCTGACCCCTTTCCCTTTCCTCGTCACATTGTGACACTAGGCTTGTGCCCCCTCCCCTTGTTGCGTATGTATTTTATGGACGGCCCTTATGCACATTAAATTAAATATAATTATTAACAAACACTTATATAAAAAAAACTCACGAGATTTTAATCACTTCGACTGTTTATTTTAGTTGTTTCACAAATAAATTTACACTATTATTTATTTAAAACGAAAAATTAAATTTTATCGATCTTTTGTTTGTTGATTTATTTTTTTAGTCCCTAAATTTTTTTTTTTAATTTATTTTATTTTAATATTATTTTTTGTTTCAGGAATCTTTTTGGATTACTATTCGTCAGGTAGTTATTTAATAAAATTTATTTTTTCCGACTGACTTAGATTAGGAAGAATGATAGGGAAGATTTAAATTAAATAAAAATAAAAATCTAATTTTTCTTAATTTCATTTAAAGTTCGTTTGTTTTATTTTTGTTTTAGTTGGTTCCTGGTCCTCCATTTGTGTTTGGAGCATTCCTTGTTATTTGTGCACTACTAGTCGCCTTTTTTATCCCTGAGAGTCCAACTGTTGCCTCAAGTTTAAGGTCTTCTACCCGAAGACAATCAGGTAAATATATTTATATAGATATAGGAATTAAATTACATTTTTATACCCTTGAAGTCGCTTTATAGAATATAATATATATATTATTGAATTACTTGAAAGTTATTTAAAATATTAAAATCTCCCTCATTTTTCGAATCATCACTATAAAAATTCAGATTATTCTATAATTTATTTCTTGCTTTAAGTCATCTGCCATTCCCTTTTACACTTTTATTTTATTTATAATAATTTTTTCTTTCTTATCTTTATGTTAAAAATTTTCTATAAATCATTGAATTTTTATTACAATAACATGTCTCAGGCCCGATTCCACTAACCCAACTTAAACTAAGCTTAGTTAGCCCTTCTCTGGTTGAATCACATCACCTAAGCTTGGGAAATAATTTAAATTTCCTCAAAGGCAACTCAAAAGAAAAAAGTTTATTATAAATTAAATTAGGAAATTCAGAAAAAAATTTATAGTTACAAGGATTCACATAATTCACATATGCCGATTTCACCAACCAAACAAAGATCGCACTGAAATTAACCTTAAACCAACTTTTAAAGTAAATTGTATTTCCCCTAAGTATCATTGGTGGTATACAAATTATTTTCAAAGTTGATTTTAAAGATTAATTCAATAGCTACGATAGTTGGTGAAATCGGACATAAGAGATGTTATATTTGTTTTATTTTCTAATTTATACATTTTAAATTTTTTAAATAATGCCACTGTTTAGGAATATCATCCATTTAACAAAAATTCATACATTATTTAATCTTTTTTCTAATAACAAACTATTATTAACTTATTTCTTAATTAAATCTAATATAATTAAGAAACAGTTGATATTTTTCAAACTTTTTTAAATTTCATTAATAATTATAAAATAAAATTTTTAGATACCGAAGATTATCAAATCGTGATACCCATTGATGATAGTTATTTAAAACCAAATCCTGACATATTTGTATTGTAAATAAAATTAAGATTTATAAAGTAATGTGCCTTTATTTCTAGAATTATTATTTTATTTATAAATGAATATGATGATTAGATTTATCTCGGATAGTAAATTTTAATAGCAAGGGATTTTGTTTTTAATAAATAATTATTTTTATTATTAGAACTCTTCATAATCTAGTATAAGAAAATTCACTAATTTTCTATTAACGAATTTCTTAAGTACATAAGAGGGCGAAATTCCAAATGTTCCCACAGTTGTGGGAACGATGTTTGATAATTTAAACATTTTTAAGGATCCATGACAAACGAAAAATCGGAACACGGGTGTAGATATGTTAATGTCTGTCTGTCCGTCTGGTGATGAGTTTTTGGCTCCTAGACCCCTTGTAGTATGTACTATAGTGTGTGTGTCCATGCGTCTTGGAGATCATTGTAGCTTAAACTAAATAAGATACAAATTTAAGATTTATAAGTTATTTGTATTTATTTCTCCAAAATCAAAAATCATATTTAACATTTTTTTTTTAATCGAATAATTGATTTTTGTACTTAATCGGTATTTCCAAACTACTGAACTTAAAATTATAAATTTTTTTTAAATACGTCCATTCTCTGGTTATGAACGACAAATAAGAACAATTTTCATATTTCATATATTTTGAGAGTTATAATCGTTTATCTTATCTTTACAATACAAATTAAGTAATTTCAGTCTATCTTAATAAATAATTTTTTTTATAGAAATTTTGATGGTGAGGTTGAAATATGAGGGGTTTTTGGAGTCACTAAAAGTATTAACAAAAATAATTGAAATTTTCTATATTTTAAAGAAAATGCGTTGACTTTTTTCTTCCCATTAGTAACTTCAAAACTAAATTCTTCCTGGGCTAATTGGTGGAGCGTGAACTTTTTAATTAAGGATTACATAAGAATTTAAGTTTCCTAAAATGTGAATAACATGGCCCCTTTTTTTCGGGCTATCCCATTCTCTTATCTCAAAAATAGGAAGAAGAAAGTCATCTCATTTTTTTTTTAGAGAAATATAGAGATAATATAGAAAATTTGAATTATTTTGTTAATATTTTTAGTGGTTACAAAAACTCCTCATATTTCAATATCACCATCAAAACTTCTATATAAAAATTCTTTATTAATTAATCTAAAGAAAAAAGCTTAGACTATTTTTCTCATAGATATTCGTTTTATATTATTAAATTAACAATTTATTTTGAAAAATAAATTATTCATTAAATACAAAATTTCTTACTAAGCAACAGCGATTACGAGCAAAATACGATTTAGGATATTATAATATAATTAGGGAGTTTGTAATTAGGCCTTATAATTTTTAATAAAAATATAAACAACTAAATATATATGAGTTTCTTGGGGATAAAATGAAAGAATATAAAAGTTCGCATGTCCGACCGTTATATAATAATTTAGTAAATTTCATTATTATAGTTGATATTTTGAATAATGCCAGGATAATTAAAAAGAAATTGTCACGTGATTCGCCCGAAGAAAAACGAGAAAACAAACCTTAATTTTTTAACGAGGCGAATAGGAAAATCTTGGACATTTTCAGGGACGTCTACTTTGCGGGACAATAGTGGTACAATCAGAGATTGATCCAGAAAAACTAGTTCTCAATCAATATCTAAATTTGTCGGCAGCATTTTAACTATTACATGAGAATATTTTACAAAAACTTTTCTGAAAATTCCCGAATTTATTCTGGACATTGTAACAAAATATCACCTACAATATGAAATTTTTTGAATGACAGAATATATCTTGAATTATTGGAAAATTTATTTAAACTGCATTTAGAAAAAATAAACAATAAAAAAATCCAAATTCCATACTACCACTTGAGCGATTTATCTAGTATTTTTTTTTATTTATTATCATTTTCCCATTATTCCTATATTGTTATTGTTATTAATTAAAAGAAGAGCTAGAAGAGCTAGAAATGGGCATTGATGAAAAGAATATTCCATCTGAACCAAATACAACCATAACAACTATAGAAGAGAGATCTTAACAATACAATCAGACTTGAATATCAATTGAGAAGAAAACTAACAAGAAGAAATTATAAGGTATGAATAAACTAGTTAAAAAAATCGATATTAAAAGTTTCAAAAATAATTGAAGAAACGAAGAATAGCTACACATCATCCATTTTCATCTACTCTTAATTTTAATAAACAATAATTCAAGAAATATTTTTATCATTTTTTCAACCATCAAATTCAAATATATTCTCAGCTTAATTTTAATTTTGTTTTGTTTTTTATTTTGAAATAATTTATTTTATAGCTATTTTAATTTTTTTATTTTTTTAAATATAATTTGAGATGGCAAGAGCAAGATTCAGTTTTTCTCATTGAATTTTTCAGGGTCGAAGGTCAAATATACACTCGCACCCACAAGCGCTCCTCTTGGGTGATATGTTTTTATTTATATATATAATCTTTAAAGACCAAAACAATGAACTCATTAAACCAAAATATAATTAAAAACATAAAAGTTTCATATTCAAGAAACATACAATCAAGTAATTTAAACTATTATTTTTAATTTTCTTGAATGCATATCTAATGGCTAATCGGTTGTGGGTAGCTTGCTTATATTTTGTGAAATTTCTCACTTCTCTCTTTTTCTTTTCAAAATTGAAACCCTAAATCCAAGAACCAAGAATTTGCATGAATTTTTTATTTGTGCAACAATTAATTAAATCATTTATCAGCATGCTTTCTCATTTAATAAATTAAATCTTCTCATTAATGTCATTACGCTCTCATTAGAAAATATATTAGATTTTACATTATTTTTATTGAATTTTTATTATTAATTTTACACCATTTTCTTTCTTAGGGCCGGATGTATGTCGCAAAGTAAATGCTTTTTACCACTAACAAACGGTGAGTATGGCATAATGTAATGGACACCAGGGATGGCCAATCCCTCGGACAGTTTGCCATCTATCGCTTTGTTAGTGGTAAAAAGCATTTACTTTGCGACATACAACCGGCCCTTAGAGTTTTAGAACGATTTACATTAAAAACTTCTGAAAAGGATTTTGAATAGTTTTTTCAGGTTAAAATGGAAAATTTAAATTTTTTCAAGTATTTAACGTTTCGGTACCGATTTCTGGATCTGTTATCAAGTGGAAATTATTATAGCAATACAAGCAACCTACTTTTGTATCGAACTTCGAATACAGTTTTTCAGACCATACCATAATTTAATAATAGTTCAAGAAATCGATATCAAAACAATGAATACTTTTGAACAAATTTAGTTAATTCCCTTTCTATTTTATTAAAAAAATTTAAAAAATGTGATTTTAAAATTAATTAATTTCTTCCTAAGTGCTTTTGGTCATTTTAAAATACCATACCATTTAATAATAGTTCAAGAAATCGATATCAAAACAATGAATACTTTTGGATAATTTTAGTTAATTTTCTTCCTATTTCTTTTAAAAAAAATGTAAAAAAGTGTGATTTTAAAATTAATTAATTTCTTTCAGTCTGCTGTCGATCATTTCAAAATTGATTATTTGAATCAACTAATTAGATTTTATTTTTAAAATAAATTTATTAAAAGCAGATTCAAAGAACTTGAGGAAGTATTAATTTCTTACGTTATTACATGTTAAATAATTTGTTTTATATTTGATAAATCTAAGTTTATTAGTGATATTTAAATTTAAAATTAGTTTGAATAATTCAATGGCATCTATTCCATTTTAACACACATTATTTTCCTATTCTTTCTTTGATGATATAAGAAATGGGTCGGCTTGCGGCATAACATTTGTTTTAATAAATATACTTTTTGATTTGTTTGATGTCATGTTATATTATATCTTGATGTTTTTTAATTTTTTGGAATTTGATCAAATGAACTCTTTTTTGTATTTATTTTATTTTATAAAAATAATTTTATTTGATATTGGAACTATTATCAATGTATGTTCATTCATTTAAGAAGGGGCATTAGCCCTTGGATCTTTTTTCTCACGAAACGGAAAACCGAGGCACGGTATAGATGCTTAGTAATATTAGAAAGTTCTTTGTTTCACTAAACGGTAAAACTAGATAGTCACCTATAAGTGAGAAGATTTTGTTTTGCCGAGAGTAGCAGAATCAACGGTTGTCTTCTGCTTGATGCAAAAAACATATACGTATATGTTTTTTTTTGTTTTTTTTAATGCAATCGAATACCAGTAAGATGCAGCCCCTAAGTATGGATCTCGAAAGACTCTTACATTACCGAAGAGAAGGGAAAGTTGATCAAGTGAGAGGGTCGAGGCGTAGGTGTTTTTGCACCCGGGTTTTGAAGGTTTAAAAATTATAAGTGTTGGGAAAGATGGAGGCCGGGAGAGAGTTCCAGTTCCTTGAAGTCATGGGGACAAAGGTATTGGCGAATGAAGTGGTCCGGCACTTTTCTAATTTAATCGCGAAAGAGTGTTGGGAAAGCATGCTTTTGGGGGGAATTATTGATTTTAACTCATCAGATCACCTGCCGTTATAGTACCTATCTATAAAAAATAGGGAAAGTACGGAAACATTTCTTCGATGAGCTAGCGACTCGAGGGTAGAATCGTCAGTTAGCCTGACAGCTCGTTTCTGAATTGGATTCATGGTAGCAAGATAATGTTTGGAGGCCCCTTTCCATAGATGCGACAGGGACAGATTTGGGCCTTGTAGATAGAGGGTGAGAAGTTGCAGGGGGGTGAAAAATCGGTTGAACCTGAATAAAAAGCCAATCTTCCTTGCTGCAGATTTCGCCAGAGGAAATGTGTTCATTCCAAGACAGGTCAGATGTCAGACTCCCAACATGGACAGACTGTCACACATTTTCAGGTGAAGAGAATGTCAGGGAAATTTTCATTTTCGCGCCCAGAAATTAGACAACATTGAGTCTTGTTTGCATTAAAGCTAACTAAATTTTGAGAGCTCCATTTATTTAGTTTGTCTAGGTCGAAAATGATTGAGGAGGCAACATTGTTTCGATTATTCTGGAGTGAGGGAATGCCATGCAGAGTGCTATCGTCGGCGTAAAAATGAGTGGGGTTTCAATAAGGTCGTTTATATATATATATTAGGAAGAGTGTGGGGGAGGTTACCGAGCCTTGGGGAACACCAGCATTTGTGGAGAAAGATTCAGATGACATTCCATCTACCACAACTTTGATAATAAGGTTTGCCAGAAAGCTTTCTAACCATTTGAAGCCAAAGGTTGGCAGTTGGCAAGAAGATTTTTGTGCCAAACTTAGTCAAAAGCTCTTGAGATATCTATGGCTACAGCGATGGTTTCTTTCCAGGTCTCTAGAGTTTTTTTCCAGGTGGGAGTGACATAGGTTAAGCTGTCGCCTGTGGAACGGTTCTGTCTGAATTTGTATCAAACAGGATAAATGTTTATTTGCATCAAACAGAGGACAATCTCATTGATTTCTCTTTATTGGTAAAACTACCCTTCTAAATAAAAAATCCACCTTAAAATTGACCAAAACTGGTTCCCTTTTTGCTTGAGGAGATTCAAATAAAATAGTAGTTGTAATTCGAGTTAAATCAAGCGTATGAATCAACTATTTGTTGACGGATTTTATCCCACGGCTTGTCCATTTCAATATTAGCTTTGAAAAATTAACCAAATTCGTTCAACTACTAATTGTCTATATTTTGTGATATTCCTTATTATTTCTCTCATTATTTATTTTTTAACATGTTTCTATTCCAATCATGATTGATTTTTGTTTGTAGGTCTGTCGATGGAGGTACATTACGAAGTAGAGCGAGCCAAAAGACACGATGGCATCGGAGCTCTATCACCTCTTGTTGACAACTCTGCTGTTCTTTAAACACATCACAACATTCTCCTCGTTTTATATACATTTATATATATATATATGTGTATACTACTCGAAACCTCAATTTGATTTTCTTGGAGCTAACTGGAAAATTTGAAATTGACTTTTCATTTCACAACATTTGTTTGTCTTTCTACTTTCCAAAACAATTCACATAACTGCATTTCTCATTCATCTCGGAATTCATACTATTTTTTTTTAATATTTAGTTTAATTTCACCGTCCTTCGGTAATTTTTTTAGACTATTTTATATAAATTGGTGTTCCTAATATCTTGTTGTTTTTTCGCAAAGGGCCTAATTTATTTTTTATTTATTTTATCTATTAATCAATATTTGTAAATAGTTTTTTTAATTTGTGAGCTATCAAATTTTTTTTAAAGTAAAATTCATTTTAAACAATCAATTCAAAGAGCTCTTAATTATTTCTACAAAGAAAACTTTAAAAATTGCTCAATTTTATGTGAAAAATAATCTAATCTAAATATTTCAAATTTAAATTAAAGATTCGATATCAAACATCGCTTTGATTTTAAAGTTTTAATAACCACCTTGATATCTATACTTGTTTTTGTTTTTTCTATCAATTGGTTTATATCGCATATATAGGTAAGGTATAAATTTTCAACAGAAGGTCAAACTTTTTGTTAATTATTACTAATAACAGAATGACTTGAATAATGTGATTAATTCTATCTTTTACAAGGTGCAAATTATCTACCATGAAAACTAATGTTTTATTAAATGAATATTTTTACGAATCGATTTGGAATGCGGTCTAATTAAAAAGCGAAAACATTTTGCTCACAATTTTCATTTTTTTTTCTTTTCCATTTGTTTATACCTCGAAATGGATCAAAATCTACCTGCCGTACTCCTTGTCTTTTCTAACTAGAAAAGTTTTTTAATTATTTTTCTAATCTCATTGCACAACAGAAATAAACAACTTTTTACCCGCTAAGCCTTAAAAGAGGTTTAATTACAAAATATATTGATATCAGACAGAAAATATAAAAGAAAATATTTTCGGCCTTTTGAAATTAACATATAAGTGTTTTCTTGTTTTATAATTAACTATCATATTAAAAATAAATGGATTATTATTTTTATTAATATTTCAAAAACATAGATGTGATAGATTTTGTAATTACTTTAGCCATTTGCATAAAAACATTTAAATAAAAGATCACTTTTTGTATCAAATAGAGATTTTTACATATTTACGAAATAGAGCTCTCCTTTTTTTTATAATTCACAATATAAAAACTAAGTTGAACATTTCTATGGATATACATATTTATATATAGATAAATACTTGCCCTTGTTTAAACTCTGATATCCAAAGTATTCTAGAAAAACGATTTTAAAACCATTTTTAAATCAAATAATCTAATCCAATTTTCAAATACTAAAAATATATAAAATTGTACTATTTTAATTAAAATGGAACTACCTTGATTATTCAAACTAATAACATATAAAATCGAATAGAAGTCATCGTCATAAGAGATATTTTCAAAAATTTCCGAAGGAATTTTCTTTATTTTTATTTTAATAGCCACACTTTTCAATTAAGGAAGAAAAAGTCTTCTTGTGTGATTCATTTATGTATTATTTTTGTATACTTCTTTAATTATTATTTTTTCTATTATCATTTATTCTTATAAGTTTAATTCATAAAGCAACATTCCATCCAGGCTTGAAACAAGGACATTAAAAATGTTGCAATGTGTTAAAGTAATACATGTGTATTATACTATATATATTAACAAAACAAATAAAAACAAATGGACTTAATTATAAAACATAGTATTATATTATAAAAAAATGGAATGAAAAATCAAAAAAAAAAACTTATGAAACAAATACAAAAATAAACTTATTTAATATAAAAGGTACATGTCAAATAAAATTATTGATAAAATCGGATAATACAAATAAATATACACATACATATTAAGAAAATAGAAAATTAATCGATACTTATAAGTTTATTTTGTTGGATATTGTTGAGCCAAAAATTTATAAGAATTTTTCGATATAAACCATATTATTATGTACTAAGTACTATTAAATACATTTGTTAATAAAATGACATCGATATATTTAATAGTACATAATCTGGTTTACTTCTAAAAAAATAATGAATTATTCAACTACCAAAGCTTTAATCAATTTATAGATCCAACAATTATTTTGAAATTAAAATCATACAAAAATATTTATAAATCTTGCCAGGCAAGATAATTGTGATCATAAACTTAAATAATAATAATAATATATTTTTGATTAATATTCAAAAGTATTTCTTTAAAATATTAAAACTCATTTTTAATTTAAATAATTATTGTTTACATTTTTTGTTCAAAAATTTGCACCTTTTTATTTTATTAAATTAAAATGTTAATAATTGATGTTTAATTATATTTATTTATTTAAATATACATAATTATTTATTTATTTATTTTTATTTTTTTACCTTTCATTTCTTTGTTTTACTTTTTCACAAATTTATATTATATTTATTATCATTTATTACAAAATAATTATTTGATTTATTTGAACTATATTGTAAAACTAATTTGTTTACAGTTTTAAATCAATATCTTCAGCTGAAAATATTCTTTCATTTCGGGCTATATAATTATATTCATTATTCTTAAAAAGCAATATAAATATTTGTTGAATGAGGAAAGGATCTGGGTGACGAAATGGAGTTTTCTTAGAAAAAAAAAAAACATTCGTTCGGCAATTATTTTTAAATCTGTCATAGTGTGTGAATAATAAAGTTCTTTGATAGTGTAGAACTCTAGATGAAAGGAGATTACTTCATTCTGTGTTGTTGGTGTTGTGGGCCCAGAAGTTTGGATGAAGGTAGATGTGATGTTGCTATAGCCTAGTCTAGTATGGCTAGACTGAACGTTACCCTCTGCGTAAGGCCAGTGGATTTTATTAGGACCATCTTAGTGCAAAGCATCTCGCTAAAATACTATATGCCACCAATTTTTCCACCAATTTTTTTTTTTTTTTTATTAATAAGCAATCAAGAAAATGATTAGTTGAATTTTACAAAATAATTCTTAGGCTGTAATTGCAAGAACAGTTTGATACCAGATGTTAAGGTAGATTTATAATTAAAAGAAATAAGAATATATACTCAATTAATTAAATTATTAAAAGTTTATTATTTTTTTGTGAATATATCGGACATTTCTTTCAAAGCTTGATTTAATTGAATATATTTTTATTTTTTTTAATTCACAGTCTACCATAATATCTAGTTACCAACTTCTTAAAATTTTCAACCTAAGAATTCACTTTCAAAATCTTTTTACACTGCTTATATTTATTTTGCTTTATAAACCAAGAAAATTGGATAAGCTCCACCAAGTATTTGCCAAGGCTCTTCTCTATTATTTTACCTGAAAAGAAAATGTCTATCTAGTACTACAATTAGAGAAGCTACGTACTGTTATACTATTTTTAGGCGTCTTCCAAGCTTCTTGTACTATATTGATATCATTTCATCGAGAAATCTAATTTATTTTATATTCTCTTAGCCTGCAGAAATTTCAATATATTTGTAAATGAATTCTTTTTACTTTTTCTTTCTACTTTAATAATTACAATACCTACAATTACTTATTAACTAAAAAAATTGAAATATTTCTCATAAAATAACTATTTTTCTAAAAAAGTATACCTACCTACCTATATTATTCAATGATTATCAAAAGTAAAATTAAAACAAAGATCGAAGAAATTTTTTTTAATTCGGACCAACAATTACATAAAATGACTGCCAATTTTAATTCTTTAATTTTTCTTTTAAGCAAATTGATAATATATCCGATTTTGTCAATTTTTATTATTTTGTACCAAATAAATTAGAATACAAAAAGAGAATGTTTTATAGTAACAAAAATGGAATTAGAATGTTTTTGAATATAAACAAATTAGTAATATAATATACATATATTACAAACTAATTTCAATTAAATTGAAACATCTGTATATATCTAAATACGTTGATAATATAAAATAGGCTTTATAAATAAGAGAATCAATTAAAAAGCAGTTTTAGAACTTTTTTTAACAAGAACATTCAATGAATGTTTAAGCTATTATACATATTAGATTGTTTGCATTTCTCTTTATAATTTTGCACAAAAAATATATTTGACATGAACCTTTTATGCTTATTCAAAAAGCCCATTATCATGCTTAATTAAATCTTCATTTCTCCTTTCTTATTGATTTATTTAAATATTTATTTTTCTTTATAGCTAAGTAGCTACTTTAAATGTTTTTTTTTTTTTTTAATTATATTTATTTAATTAGTTTAATTTCTAATACTTTCTTAAAGTAGGTAAATATTTTTATTTTAGAAATCAAAATAAATCATAATATTTCTACGCCAAAAATCATATGCCTAAAAACTTCAAAATCATTCTTCCAAAATCTCTTCTCTTTTCTAGACGCAAAATTCATTTTTAATTATAGAGGACTTATCATCACAATGAATCCCTAACATATAATGTGAAAGCTTATATATTTTAATGTCTCGTTATTTTTAAAATAATTTGACTTAAAAATATGTTGATAGAGATATAATAAATAAGGGCTTTTTGATTTTATCAATTTATTATTTTTTTAAGCTACCAAAGGCACAAATGAATAATAAACGATTGAATGAATGGATAAATAAAACGTATGAAATGACCGTATTTATAGAGGTTTGAGTTTATAAAAAATAATATAATTAAATCAAAAGGGAAGGTGGTTTCGAGGCTGGATCTCTTGCTCCTTCTCTTCTCTCTCTCTCGACGTGATCTGGGTGCTTTCAATTCACATCTTAAATTAATTTCTTTAAATCTTGTTTAAATATCCATCTGTGAGTTGAAATCATCTTCCAGATGGAATCTATTATTTATTTGAGGACACATGCAGTCCATTTGGGAGTAAACATAGTGTAGTTTAGAGTGCTCTCTTCAAATTTGTGAATTCCAAGTGAGAAACAGTCATATCTATCTGAGGGTTGATTAAACTCTAGTGACAAGGACGGTTGCTCTCAAAGAGTGTTGTTATCAGGCTTTTCCAGAAACAAAATTTTACTCTCAGATGAACTTTAAGCATTAGTGAACGCCTTTTGCTTTACTCTGCATAAAACTTAAATTATTTCTTTAAGAATCATCTCTAAATATATTTTAATATATATATGAGGATAATTTAAAAAATGCACTTGATTTAATAAACATCAATTTATTGTAATGAAAGCATTCTTCCTGTTTTTTTCTATAATTTATAATAAATTATCACTCTTAATCTGTATCAATATTTATTGTTTTAAACTTAACACTTGTTTTTCTTTTTGTTAAAAATAAATACATACAACGTAAAAATAATGTTTGCACTTGTGTAACTAATAAAAAAAAATCATTCTTTATATTTAATAATATTAATTTATGTACATTTAGAAATATATAATATATTTAATTTAAATATTCTTTTAAAATAGTCTATTTTATTTATTTTATTGTTTTTAATTTTTAAGTATCCTATCTTATAATGATACATGTAAATATTAATGATAATTTTATAAAATATGTATTTCTATTAAATAACAAGTTAGAATTTAAAAGACATTGTGATTTATATTAGTCCGAATCATCCAGAAAGTTTTAAATTTAAATGACTATATTATACATAAATTATCTCTAAATTGTATCTTACAGTGCTCTATGATGAATTATCAATCAAGGTCACTTTAATTTTAATTTTCATCTAACTTTTTCAATGGCTAATAGAAAATTTCTAACTTTGCATTTTCTCTTGCTCCTTTCTTTCTCTTTTGGGTATCCTTGAAATAAATCTAAATAACCATTCTTGTTTAAGTCTTAATTACCTGAAAAATTATGTGATTGAAATATTTACTGGGAATTAGATACTATTTGTTTCTATGACTATAGGAAAAAAACTTTCTCCCTGTCTTCTTAATCTTCCATCTGGCCTCTAAGAACCAATCCTTTAAAAATAAATTATATTAAAACTGTCTCCTATCTTACTCTATAATTTTTATTATGTTATCTGGAAGCTGAGTGCACCGAAGAGCCAGACAAAGTAAACAAGTATGTGTTTTAAGTTTTAGAATCAATTTTACCTTCCACAAGGCCGTACCCAGAAAAAAATTTTGGTAGAGGGAGGGAGGGGGATTTGCACCCTGTGCACTGTCTCTATTCTCTAATACATTTTAGTTTTCTTCCTTTTAGAGGTGGAGATTTAATATTTTTGATTTTTCGAATTCCTCCTCTATTCCAGACCTCTGTCGAATACACACACCTTTTAAACTAAAGGCCATCTCAGGATTAAATTTCAGCTTTTTTATTTTCTAAACTTGAAGATTCAATAATTTTAGTTTTTTGAATCTCTCTCAAGTTTTGGGGCCCTGGTAAATATTCAAAAGCTCTTTTGCATTAGAGCTTAAAGTCCCTACCAACGATCGCTGAGCAGGTATTTGGTGTGAATTCTGTATTTTTACAGTTCTTTAGCATTTGGATTTTATTTTTATTATACTTTTGATACTGTTGTAATATGCAATTAATTAATATTATTTGATAGATTTTCCTTTCGATTAAAAATTACAAGCTGACGCATACGAATTATGTTTCAATGATAATGCAGCACTGGCCTTTTTAGATTGTCTAGAAATCGGTTAAGTGTTGTATAAAAACGAGGTAATCTCTAGGTCCTCGAAGCTGTTCTCTGCCAATCTAACTTACCAGAGCCTTTGGCGATGCGAGACTATCTGGAAATTCTAAACAGAAAGCTCTACTGGCCTAAGCTTAATATAATAATAAATCATGTTCAAAGTTTCATCTTTCCAAAATTCCCTATTATTATAAAAACTCCACAATACTTCACATTCAATGCCATTCCAATTAAATAAAAAAAGGCTTTACGGCATATTAAAAACTTTTTTAATACACTCAATGTAATTTTTTTCTCTTAGGTAGTACTTCAAATTTGTTGGAAATTTCTCCATAAGATTGATTAGAAAATTACATCTTAATCGGTGTATTTTTTATATTAAATTGAAAGTTTATTTTTGCCGAGAGTAGCAGAATTTTTATAAATTGAAGGAGACAATAAAAGAGTTTGTCTTAAATAAATTTTTAATTGATTTATAACGAGACTATAGTTTCGAGGGCTTTGCCCTCTTCATCAGTCGTATTAAAATTGATCACAGGAATTAATGTATGAAAGTGAGATTTACACGTGGCTGGGCAAATTATTATTCTTGGTACCAAAAAAATGAAACAATACATAAATCTCACTTTCATACATTAATTCCTGTGAATCAATTGTAATAGACAGATGAAGAGGGCAAAGCCCTCGAAACTATTGTATCGTTACAAATAAATTAAAAATTTATTTTTTCCATCAGAAGACACACTCTTTTATTGTCTCCTATAATTTTTCTCAACCTAAACGAAAACGTTTATTGAAATTATTCTATTACTATAAAATAAAATAGCTAATTTATAAGAAGTCTGTTAAAAAAACTAACAATTTTGGAATCGAAAAAAAAAGATAATTAAAAATAATTTTGAGTTCTCCGTTTACGATCGCAAAAGAAACCTCTACCATAGAAGGAAATCCATCGATATTGTTGGCGAAAAGTTTGCCTTAGAAAGCTGGAACTTGGCAAAGAGGTTTATTTTATAAATACGACCTATTTCAAAAAATTCCAGCTCGTGATCCACAACCTTTCTAGAGCTCGCTATATAACGATTTGAATTTTTTCCGCATTTTTAATCTAGTACTTCTTAAGTTAGTGATTTCAAAAAAATCAAATTAGTACGTCGTATTAAAAAATGCACCAAAACGAACTTTCTACGACCTTCCGTTCTTGTGTTATGCTAATTGTAGGGATCCAGGCTTAAAGAAAAAAAAAATATTTTTATCCTCATTTCTAAACACGAATAAGCAAAATGTTGAGTGAATTCAATACTTTGCCTGTCTGCTGGTTTAAATTTTATTGATTACAATTCTTAAAATTTTATATAAATAAAATATCTGCTATTTACTTTATGCAAATTCATTTAATTATTTTATTGCTTTTGTAAAATTCATGCAATTTTTTTTCTTTTTTTAAATTCTCTGCATATATTATATATAAATATTATTTATTGAGCTGATGGTGATGCGAGTGGGGGAGGTTACTTTTGGCCTACTTATATTTCCATTTCGTGTGAATGAACTCCTATCCTATATTTTGTATTCATCTATAAAGAATAGGATCGATAGTTTGACCAATGACCAGACACTTGTTCCCATTCCTGAGGTCACGAAGTGAATTTGGTTAAAAAGTGCAAACTTTTTCAAGACTTTTTACACTTTCCCCAAATTTTTGTTATTTGGCATTTTTTTCGTCAGCGGACGGTTTGAACTAGAAAATTGAATCTTGGCACAGAGGTGCAGATTTTTAATACAAACTTTTGTGCTGAATTTTATCTGATACAATCATTAAAGAGCTTTCCATTTAAAAAATCATTTTTCCATCCAATCGGTTCTTTGTTTAGAAAATACAAAAATTTAAGCATCAGGACGATCTTGCCCTTGACCATGCGTACTTAAATTATTATAATCGCAATCCAAGCACACGCATACAGAAAAAATATTTGTTTGAGACATTTTTTAACACATGCACATACACAAAAATAAAAATGAAAATTCAATACTCCGTCCATTCGAATGTATTGAATATTAATTAAATACCTGGTTCGCAAACAAGAGACGAGAATGTTAATTAAATTAATTTTTGAAACAGTTTATTTCATTTTTAGGGTTCCTTTTAAAAAGTAAAAAGTGGCCCTATTATTATGGTTACGGTGTTTTTTAGTTTTAAAAAGGATGTTTATTAAGCCAAAAGTAAAAAAAAATATGTACAAGAGTTTTTACAAGATTAAATTGCAACATTTCTAAAATAAGTTTAGCAATTTAAATTATTTACAAATGAAAAAGAAAAGGGCCATCTATAATGGAAACCCAGTAGAAATAAGTTTTTTTTTGTTAGTTTTATTTACAGTTTATGATTAAATTTGATGTTTTTGTCGGGATAAGGCTTTGGGAAAAACCCGGATTTATGGGTACAGTGTCTGTCTGTTCGTCTGTCAGAGCAGTGCAATAATTCGTGAAATAAATCAGATATTTTCCCTGAAATAGAAAATT
Source organism: Forficula auricularia (assembly GCA_024734495.1). Lineage (NCBI taxonomy): Eukaryota > Metazoa > Arthropoda > Insecta > Dermaptera > Forficulidae > Forficula > Forficula auricularia. The sequence goes on from JALMQS010000075.1 coordinate 962,908, forward strand.
GAATAAAATTTTAATGAAATGATTATTTTGGGACGAGTCGAATTTTTTCTGAGGTCCAAATTAAAAAAAAAAATGTATTTTATCAAGGAGTGTGAGCTATTCCCGTAAATATATTTTTACTTAATTTTCTAAATTAATAAAGTAAAGGGTGTGTAATTTCACGCATTCACTGTGAAACTACACACCCTTTACTTTATTAATTAAAATCATGTTTCACCTAAAACTTACACCACTTTCTCTAAGTATAATTTTCTAAAATTTATTTTGTTTTGAAATAACAATGTAAGAAATTGCCATTTTTAAGTAATTTTTTACTAGTAGATAGCTACCTACTTAAAATATAATTTCAAAAAATTCTAAAAATTACTTCATTCTCTTGATATGAACGACAAATAAAAAATAATTTAATATCTTAAGTATTTTGGAAGGTATAAGCCTCAGAAGCTCATTTCTGACGAGTACGTCGATGGCGACCACGGGGTTACCCGAGCTGAGTCTGACATTGCTTCCACTTGTGTCAGGCTCCTCTCTTTTATCTTTCCTATCCAACCTCTCTTGGCTAACTCTTGTTTTTTCCGACCCCGACGCTATTAAATTTTCGAGGTTAGGGGTCTTCTTTCTTGACCATCTATTCTCTTTTCTTCAGTCATCAATCCGCCTGGCAAGCTTGGGGACTTATTGCCAACCCCTTTCACCAAATGAAATAAATGTCGAGTTTCAAAACAATGACATCCGAAGATTGCGGGGAAAAATTGGCAGCTAGAAGCCAGCACATATGAAAATGGAAACAAATGGAAGAGGCCTACATCCAGGAGTGGATGGCGACAGGCTGAGGAAGAAAAAGAAGAATTTTTCTGCTGCATCCCAGCAGCCACTGGGCCGACCGAATTATAGAATTTCCGAAGCAATGAGATATATACCATTATATATTAATAGAAACGGGACCCTCAATATGCTAGTCCGACTAGATGACCCAAAATCGAATCACTTTTTCCATATGAAAATTAGAACATTTTGGAACCAAAACAAACTTTCTACGACTTTCCGTTCTCTCTTTATAGTGGATATCAGAATTCAGAGAGACACATAGACAGACATACAGAATAAAATATTTGTTCATGTTTAAGATATTTTGGAATCTCCTGACGAGCGAACCAAAAGTAATTGAAAATTTTCCCGGGAATTCAGTATTCAGGTCACCCAGTCAGACGTGCTCACTAGCTGATTATTTTTTTGTAAAGAAATTTGATAGAAAATTATGATAAAAATTATCTGTATATTTAGTCTGTACATCAGTTAAAAGAAATTTGATTATATTTTAGAGAATCCTTCTAGGCCAAGTGCGGGATTTCTAGAATAAAATAAATGTGATGTTAAACTTTTCACTTGCCCCTCACTACTCTTAATCCATCATCGAGGTCGCAATCTCTTTTGTTGTTATAAATTCTCAAAAAAATTATGGTGTTATAGGGATTTTTTCTTTTTATCAACCTTTTTACGTCCCATACAAATTTCATTTGTTTTTGGAATAAGTAGAACTTGGGTAACTTTTCATCCCTACCTTGATGCTAAACACACATTTGTTACTGAGAAATTCTACTAGGATAGTCTCTTTCCTTTCGGGACCCACCAATCTTCGTGGAATTTTTCAACTAACCCTGATACAAAACCACAGAGGGCATCACAATACTTCACATTACTATCTATATATATATATATAAAATTAAGGTTTTGTCTGTACATTGATCCAAATCACGCCCAATTTTGGCTGCACACGTTTCAAGCAAAGTTATGAACGAAAACACCCTCAACAAAATTCCTGTCTGTCTGTATGTTTGCGTGGTTTCGGCGAAAAGTTGCTCACAATTCACGTAAAAACGGCCAAAGGGAATTTTATGAAATTAAATTTAATATTTGGATCAGATGACTTCTAACTTTCGTTTATTGCTATATAACGTTTTGATATTTTTACCCCAAAAGGGGGTTTGGGAGGGCGCACGAATGAAAATTTTCAAATAACTCTTAAACAATTAACTCTATGGCAAATTTTATAATGAGCAAAGTTGTAGGGGATGTGATTTCTAACAACTTTTGTTTAAAAAATCCTCTAAAAAAACACCCAAAAAAAAGGGGGGGGGGGCTGGGTGAAAAATGTAAATTCTTGTCCTTGGAGCAAACTCAACCAAATCTCGTATACCTAATTTGTGGGTCTCTAGAGTGCTAGAAATGCAAAAACTAACCACCCAAAATGGGGGGGGGGGGAGGGTCACAAAATGAAAATTCTTGCTCTTGGACCGAACTCAACCAAATTTTGTATACATAATCTGTGGGCCTCTAGAGAGCTAGAAACGCAAAAATTGGGGTACGGGAGGGTTGGTGGAGTGGGGGATTCGGGGGTGTGATGTATGGGTCGGGGTCCAGGGGGCGTACCCGGGGTAGGGTGCAGTGACGGTCTGGTGGTGTGGGACGCGGGTGCATGGTACGGAGTGCTGGTTGGGTTCCAGGTGGTGGGGCTCCGGGGGGCGTAGGTGGAGTGTCGAGCTCTGGGTGGGGGTCCAGGGGGCGTAGCTCCATGGCTATCAAGAGGACCGCCGAAGGGACACAATGTTATAATCTATATCTATCTATCAAACCGCTCTATTAAAGTCGAGTTTGACGGAATATCATCCTCGTCCTTTAATACTAATGCTGGAGTTCCTCAGGGCTCAGTCATTTCTCCCACGCTCTTTATTATCTATATTAATGACCTATTAAATCAAATTCGCCCCTGTCTTGAATATTGCTCGCATTTGTGGAGAGGGGCCCCCAAGTATTCTCTTGAAACCCTGGACGCAATTCAGAGACGAGCTATCAGACTGATAGGCGATCCTACATTAACTGACACTCTCGACTCCCTAGCCCATCGTAGATCTGTCTCCGCCCTTTCCCTTTTTTATAGATACTACCATGGCTTTTGTTCTGACGAAATTAAATCGATAATCCCACCAAGGGCTTCATTTGCGCGAAATACACGATTTTCTAAAACTCAACACCCCTACGCGCTTAAACTGGATACTAATCGAACAAACGCATTCGCCAATTCATTTATCCCCATGACATCTAGAGACTGGAACTCTCTTCCCCCGACCGTCTTTCCAGCAACTTATGACCTTCAATCTTTCAAGACCAGCATCCACAGATACCTTCGACTTCTACCCAATCACTAAATCTCCCCTTATCTTCACGTTACAAGGGTCCACCACGGACTACAGAGGTTGTACCTTCTTGGTGCAACTTCTTCTTGTATCAGTATCTTTATAAAAAAAAAAATCTTATTATACTTTATCCATGCTATATAATGGATAAAGTAAAAAAGAAAAATTCTATTATCATCACTTCCTCGAAAATTTGTTTTCCATGTCCCTGAAAATTTTTGTCACCCTACGGTTAACTTTGTTTAATCAAAACTATATAATTCCAGACACTTAATTTTTACCCGCTGACCTTTTAGTTTCAGACCTTTCAAAATTTTTTAAACAAATTGTTTATTGGAGTGACCCCCCCTCTGTCTTTGAAAGATGACCGGATCAAGCACACTACACTAGTATGGCGCCTCACTTGTATGCCTCTTATCTAAATAGAGCCATTTCCCTTGTGTTATTAATGGCCTAATGAATTGCCCAGGTAGGGAGTTTTGATTCCCCTCCAGGTGATGTGAGGGGTGACGGGCACGTTGGGTTGTTTCTTCGCCGTCTAGTGAACATTCGCGCCGCGGTAACCGCGCTGTCCATATCAACACAATGTTATAATCTATATCTATCTATCTTTTCTATTTTCAACACACAAGATGACCAGAAGACAACAGGCACAGGTAACATAAAATTCTTCATTTTAACTCTAGGCTCATAGAAGTGTGTGAATTATTTGAAATCAATCCAAATCTTCATGTTTTACTTTATCCAATGCGAAGCATGGGTAAAGTATTATAATCACTCTCGCGCCAAGCGGGACTTCAAAGGGTCCTCAGGTAAAGACTACGGAACCCATGGACTCAATTAAGGTGACAAATTGTAGTATTCAATTAGGTTGAATTTTAGCACGTGACGGTTTTGCCAAAAATTACCAGGGATCTCGTCGAGAGGCCAAAAAGTGTCATTTTTTTTGGAAGTGCGTGGGGATGTATGTATGTATGTATGTGTGTGTGTGTGTGTGTGTGTGTTATCGTTTTTTTCGTCCACGATTTTTTCCACACCTTTGCACCGATTGAAATGAAATTGAAAACCTACGATTTGTTTAACAAAATGAAGCGCTGATTAGTTTTTGGTACATATCGGCCCACAAACATTAGTACTTTATTTCAGTAATTTTTTAGTTTTTTCTAAATATCTTGAAAATGACTTAACAAATTTTGATGAAATTTAAATATGCTAATTAAGGACCTTGGGACCACAAAAAAGGTTAAATAAAATTTTTAGTAAAATTATATTTTAAAGTACTTTACTCTAGAGTAAGATAGTAATTTTTTTTTAATTATTTATTATTTTATTTTAAACATGGACCGCAAATAGGCAGTGATATATGATTAATAATAAAAGAATAAAAATATTGATATTTCAAATGACTTTGGATAAAGTTTAGCAACGATCCGTTGCAGTTTATTATTTTATTATTCATTTTGTTTGTTTATCGAATTAATCAAACGAAAATCTAGTAAGCTTGGAAATATTATTCTGGCGATACCCAAGTTAACTTAATTTAACACTATTACGATTCGATTATAGTTTTGTTCAAAAGTAAACCGAAATTTTATTAGTTTCAATACAATGTCGGTCTGTCTGTCTGTCCGCCTGCCGGAGCATTGACGCTCGTAAGCTTAAGATACAAACTTAAAATTTACAAGTTATGTGTGTTCATTTTCATCTTATTTAAATATCGTATTAAAATTGTAATAAAACTATTATTTTGGTGAGGGTTACATTTTTTATGGGGTCGAAAATAAAAAAATATTTTTTTGTCATGGGAGACATCACTGTATAAATCACTTTAACTAAAATTAATCTATATTTTTTTAAATTTATTTCATTTTAAAACTAAGATGTGAAAATCTCCGGAATACGGAAAAATTCCTCAAATTCACTCATTCTTTCTTTATCAACAATAGTTAAGAACTAATTTGATATTTCAAGTATTTTGTAGTATAGGTATAAGATATAAGGTAAGGAACAATCGGTTTGCGGCCAGGCCTTTGGCCTTGATTTTATTTATTATTTATATGGAAGTTATAGAGCTAGTAAGCCAAAAATATAAACAGTTCTTTCATTTGGAAATGCAAACATTTTTGTAACCATAACAAACTTTCTATGACATTTCGTTCTCGAGTCACACAGAGAGACATAATCATGCTTGAAAATGATATATTAAGCCAAAAAAAATAATGAAATTTTTGAGTCATGTTAATAGGCTAGCGACGTGATAAGAAAAACGATCATATCTCAGAAAATATTTGAAATATTAATATTGTTTTTAATCGCCTTCAATAGGCAAAGAATGATCAAATTTCTAGATTTTTTCAATTCAAAAATCTTCAAAATGTAGCTACGTACCTTTACGCACACCCACCTTTATTTTGAAATGAATTAAATTTTAAATTGGAGGAAAAAGTAAAAACTTTTTGACTCGGAACGCTCGCCTGTTAGAGCCGTCCTTTTTGTAATAAATTTAAAGTACCCGGGCTGACATATTTTTTGGATTACTGTTCAAAGCGATATATTAATATTATTTTTTAATTTAAAAAGAACCGTGTTTGGTGGCCCTATTTTATTTAAATTGAATTAACTAAGGGGCCAGTAAGGGGAAAATAAAAAGTTGAAATAAAAGTCAACTTCTATTTGTTACTTTATTTTGGGCAGACGTAATCGATATTTTAACAACGTTTCGAGCGCTATACCGCTGCTCTTCATCAGTGCACGTCAACCAAGTCACAAAAACACGTAAAATCTATCTCCAGCAGACGTTTTACATTAAGAATCATTACACTGGTAAAACAAGTTATTCCAACTGAACAATTGAACTGAATTATTTTTTAATTTTAAATTCAAGAAAAAAGAATAATTTTTACTTGCAGACAGGATAAAATAAAATTGAAATAAAACAGTACTTAACAAAAAGACCAATCTGGTCTTTATCTGAGTAATGATTAAAAAAAGATATTATTTCAAACGGCTATGGATAAAGTCTAGGTAATAACGATCCCTAGCAGTTTATTTATTTTTTAATTCTATGAATCATAATAATAAGCCAATTACACTTGATATTAAAATCACTCATTCAAACATGTACAATTATTTATTAGAATGTCCACGATTTCCATTTTCGAATCGTGTCTTTTTGATAATAAATTAAAAGTTGTCTCAGGTGAAATGACTCGAAAGAACAACTAGACCAGAAAAAACAATGACTTCCTTCGTCCCCTTTCTTTGTCTTTCATTTTATTAAAACACCTTATATTTAAAACATATCATTAGATTCGTCTTACCTTATAACTTATAAGCTTATAAGTAGATGAAAATGATAAGCAAAAAACATGGATCAGGACATATTTCCAAGGATATTTAATATAGAAGCTTAATAATTATAATGGATATTTGATTAACCCTTGCGGGTGTAAATCTGATCCCTAGATAGAAGACAAAATTTAAAATAATAGTATCGCAAATTGGCTGATGGCTAGAAAGGCAGAAAATCCAAAAAAAACTACGGGTGTTTTTTATAAACTACATTCTAAAATTAGAGCCAGACGCGGTATATAAACACAAGCTAATTTGCAAAATATAGCGGCGTTTTTTTGCGTTTGGAGCGCTTGGTTCTACAAAAAATACCGCCCGTTAAAGGGTTAATTAATTTTTCATAAAATTATTTTTTTATTTTTAATTAATATGTTAATGTTTTGTTTTGATAAAAAAGAATAACAAATTTCCATGTTATTAATTAATTTTTTATTTTTTTTATTTTAAAACTCACTAAGTAATGGTTAATTTCCAATATTAATAAATTAATAAAACGTTGGGTGCAGTTTATTTTTATTGAAACGTCATTTTCATCATTTTAAAAACCGACATTTTCGAATGATCTTCTCTCCTTCTTCAGAGGGTTTAAGAGAGTCAACGAAGGAAGCTTTCAACCGCTTTGCAGGGGTTAGAATTTGCCATTTACATCAACAGATAAATTTATTGATGCAAATAGGTTGTTACAAGCCTGTTTATTTTTAAATCCTGAAGGGGGGAAGATCCTCTGAAAGGACGATTAATTCGGGGGTGATGATTCCAATCAAAATGTTTTTTACTATTCACAATTTGTAGTTTTCGTTAATCTATTTTTCCCATCATTGAATTCTATCCCTCCATCTCCAAATAAAAATACTTCTTTCTCATTTATTAAATTTTAAAAATGTGGTCCCTAGCAAGGAACAAATTTCAATAACAAACAAAATTCCTTCTTTAATGGAAATTCATCTCTTGTTAGTGACCAAATTTTTTTTGCTTGTCTTGTTTAAAAATATGTGAAAGGTGGAGAGAAATCATTTTCAATCACTTTTAGAGTTTGTTCTGGATTAAGATATCCACGTTAGCTCAAGATCGAAAAGTCGTGAAAAGTTTCTTCTTCTGGTGCAAATATCTGGGTATTTCGAAATGAAAAACTGATTCGATTTTAGCTTCAAAATGCAAAAGATCTGGCGGGGGGATATTGAATCGATAGTAGCTAAATAAGTTGAAATTTGGCACATATATTTTTGTATTATTAAACTCCTCCTTGTGCAAATCTTAACTATCTAGCACAACCCGTTTTCTTAGAAAATAAGCTTGGCTAATGCGAGTTGAGCCGCATTCCGAGGGTTCCGTACTTTATAACTTATAACCTTATAAGTTATAATTTATAACCGTTTCATAGTTCTTTAAATGATAATTCGATACATTCTGATTGTCTGCATTTTTAGATCTAAAGTACTAAAGCCAGAAAGCCGATCAAAATCTAATCGGTTGTTCAATTTAGAAATTTAAAAATGTTCGTATCAGTTCATCACTAGTTCGTAGAAAGTTTGTTCTAGTGAAGAAAAATGTGTTATCCTAATCTAAGGAACTGATTAGATTTTGGGCTTTCTAATTTTATGGAAAATTAGGAAAATCTGAAAAAAACCTTATATTAGGAGCTTAAAGAGAAATCAATGAGGTTGTTCATTAATTTCTCTTTATGAATCAACAATTCTGTTACTCTCGGCAAAACCAAATCTTTTCATTATATTATATTGGGAGCTGTTGAATAGTTCTTGTGACTAATATGCTGAAATTTCGCATAGATGAAGTTTGTATTAAAAGCTGTACTTTTTCCCCAATTATTACTTGTTAAATAAGATATAATGAATTGAAGACCCATTGCTTTTTAAATTATTTTTCATTTGCTGTTTTCTTAAATTAAATTTTCTTTCAAAATAAATAGATAAGACCCTTGACCGATATTAATGTAATAAAGCAATGAAGTGTTGACCCGAAAAAAATATTTTGATTATCAATGAGAATGATTGAATAAAAATATCATAAAATAGTTAAGCCTTGAGAATAAATTTAATATTAACCTCCCTTAAATGTAATTCTGAATCAAGTAATCATAGAGTATACTCTATGCAAATAATGATGAACTTAGTTGATTGTGAACATAAGCACAATGTCTATATTATAGGTGCGTGTTGTTATTTATGATTGAGAACAAAGATAACATGAATCAATCGAAAAAGAACTAATCTGGATGTCCCCCCCCCCCCCAAATCGTTCAGTTTTTAAACTTCGAAGCCATTAGATATCTCTTAAAATAAGATTTTTTCAAACTTTACTACATAAGACCTTTTTGATGAATTTTACGCAATGATTTCACTAGACTTTTTTTTATTAAAATAGATATTGGTGAATTTGAAATACATATTTCAAATAAGCCGTCAAGTGCGAGTCGAACCCTAAAAATGAGCAATCCGTAGTCCTCTCACACGATCATTTTAATATAATTTAAATACATAAAAAAATAAAAAAAAAAATATCTACAAATTCTCCATAAAAACATTTTTGCAGGTATAGCTGCTCACAGCATTTTTTTCACAAAGAATTCGACTCCTCAAAACCAATCGTCAGATAATTCAACTAAATTTGTAATACAGGTTTTTCACTTCAAATTGAACATTTTATTATTATTATTTTATTTGTAAAATGTTCAATTTGAAGTGAAAAACCTCTACAATTTGTATTATTATTATTATTATTATTAATGGCTTCTAGTCTTATGGCTAATTTGGCCTGTACATCATTTTTTTTAAATATATAAAATAAAACAAATATGTAGTATAACAATTAATTAATTATTAAATATAAAACTGTGATGCAAATAAAAATCGTAGAATTAAATTTCTGGCTTCGATCTCTTGCCAGTCCACATTACAGTGCACCAAACAAAATTGTAGTCTTAAAGGTAGCTGAATTAGTTTTGATTTCGGGGAAAATGAATAAACATAACTTGTAAATTTTAAATATATATTTTATTTAGGTTGCGAGCTACAATAATCTGACTGACAGACACACAGAATTACAGACATTGTATCAGCACTAATAGGGTCCCGTTTTACATTTTTACGGAACCTTACAAAATAGTAGATATCTTTATCGTTGTTGTTCACGCGAAGCACACTGCACAATGCACATACATCAGCAAAAGATTAATAGTTATTTTTAGAGCAATTGCCAAGTGTATATATATATTATTCTTTATTTGTGGGGTTCCAGGGCTAAAAAAGCAAGTAAAATATTTAGTAGATAATAGCGATCTTCAACTGTTAAAGATTTTCTTAAACCCTTATTTGGAGATTTATTAAATGGAAATTCAGGAAATTGAATATGAATTAATTTTAAGATGCTATTTTATATTCAATTTATATATTTATAGATTTGGATTTTTTTTTAGATTAAAATTAATTGTTGGTAAATGATATGAGAACTAATCAACTCAGCGCATTTCCGTATCCGACCCACGCTCATTCCGTATGCATTTTATATTAAAAACATGAGGGCTCAATTGATTATTGCAGCATCTATGAATAAGGACCGAAATATAGTGCATTTCAAGGTCTAACTCTAAAAAACACAAATTGATGTTTCTTGGAATTATACTTAAAAGAAAACCCACCCTTTTCTTCTTGTGCCATTCTCACTTTGATAGTAGATTACTTTTTCTTTTTGAGCCATGCTCGTTTTCGACCGTGGTGATTATTGTGGAAAATATCTCCTCATAGTAATTTTTCTGGGAGTTTTTGTATGGTCCTTTTCATTTGCCTTCCTCTTAATAGATTACTAAGAAATATATTTTATTCATAGAAATGTTCTGTTCCCTGTTGTCGTTTCTCGTTTACTTTCTTTATACAGTAGAGTCCCGAAAACTCGGGACTCGAAAGCACGGCAGTCCGGATAACTCGGCCACACCCTAGCAGGGCAAAACAACCCCCATTTTCATGTAGTAAAGGCTCTATGCCTTCATAAAGTGCGTACTTTCCCTTTGTTTAAGGGTATTTGGGCAGTTTATTCTCTGTTGTATTCTCAAGCAAACAATACATACAAATACATAAATGTATTTTCTGAGGGAACACTCGTACTTATTCTTTTTTAACCCCCCATTCCCGATAACCCGGCATTTTCACAAACTCGCCCACCCTTCGGTCCACATTAGGCCGAGTTTTCGGGACTCTACTGTATTTATTTATGAAGTGCTTTTAATTTTTATCAGCAATAAAATTTCTGGATTCGTCTCCAAACCGGCGCACTGAGCCATTACCAAACCATATTATTATTGTATATATATTTTCATCGTTATTCTCAAGGGATAGGTGATTTCTTAGTCCAGAAAATTGATTAAAATAACAAATTAGTCATTTATGCAGTTAGAATTACCTATAGTTAACGTCACGAAACATTAACGCGCTCTACTCAAAAGCCGCTTTTGTCGAGTTGAAGGCTGGAGAGATTAGAACAGTTCTTCCCAACCTGGGGTCCGCGAAAATTTTCAGTAGAAAGTTCAAATATTTATTTATTAGCATTTTTATGCTTTTTCATTCTATGTATAGTTTTTCTTATTTTATTTTTAAAAACTCTTTGTAAGTAAGTTGTGATAAAACATAAACATGTGAAATACAAATTTTGACGACTAAAAAATGGATTTTTTCGGGGGTCCGCGGATTATTTTACAGATTTAGGGAGCCGTGGCATGAAAAAGGTTGGGAAGCACTGCTCTAGAGACGAACTCTTTTGATGTGTCTGCCCTTGCTTTCCTGAGAAAAACAGTTAGGGCTCACGGTGTCTCTTCCATTCCGAAAAAGGAGACACTGGCCTCTTCTATGAGAATTCTTATAATGTCGTGACACTAGTCTTCAAACTTTTCAAATCACTAAAAAATCAGAAATTTAATAAATTCCTCTTCCCTTTTTTTCCTCGACTTTTGTTTTTTAGAGATTTATGTATTATACATATTAGAAATTTACATATTTATTCATCTTTTTCAATCCAATCCCTTTTAATTTGATTTTTATCAGCACTCTGGAAATATTCAGCTTTGATTTCATATTTAATTTACGTAATACTTGATTGTCATTTTAATTCAGAGATGAATTTAAAAAAAAATAAAGAAAAAAGGAAAAAACAAGCAAAGAATGGTTCTCGTTTCCCGTTGAGTGAATTGAGGGCGAATGCATCAACAAAACATATCTACAATTTTTATTTTATTTTATTCTTTTGCCGACTTTTTGTTTTTATTATTTTTAATGTCAGTCAATTTAATTTAGAGAAGAAAAAATTAGCAAAGACAATATCTAATTTTAAAAATCAAATAATTAATTTCTTAAAAACAAAAAATGAAAAGTAGGTAGTTTTTCTTATTAAGTTAAGATTTCATCATTTTTTTATTTTTTCTATTTATTGTTTAACACTTCATCAATCCTATTTATTCTGTGATTATAATACATTACCTTAATTTGTTTTGTAGCGTTCTTTCTTGAAAATACACTAATTTTATTATATTTTATTTTGATTGATTGATCAGTTCTTTATATACGAAAAATGTCCTTAAAGGGGATTTCCCTTCTTTCTTATTAACCTATCAATACGTTAAGGCCTAACAAAAGCCTTCTATATTAAAAATTATATTTTAATAAATTAATTATTTAAAAAAAAAATCAAGAATAACCGTAAAGTATACGTATTCCGATATTATCCAAAATTTAATCAATTTCTTAATCCCAATATAAAACAACTAAATGTCAAATTTCATTTTGATATTTTTATTGATTTTTTAGATTGAATGCACACAATAAATATTTGATAACTCAAGAACACATCAATTTCTACAAAATATTTAATATCTTTTAAAATATAATTTTTTCGATATACTCTTTATAAGACTTTGTAGGTCTTAAAGTTTTGATATTGATTAATTTTTTTTATCACAACAGTTTAATCGTGTTTGTGATATTTCAAAATAAAGAGGCGACTGTGGGTCAGTGGCTAAAGTGTTGGGTCGCTGACTCGGAGATCGCTGGTTCGAGACCGAGTCTCGGCAGATAGATATTTGCAGTCGCCTCATCTTGGAAAGTAATGGCAACCTACCAAGACTATAATTGCCTATACAACCTCTCCAAATTAGCCGTTCGGAACCGGCGTTAAAAAGTAGGTCCCGTATATCTGTGTAAAACAACTAAACACACTCAGCACAGGTATATGTGAGAGGCGCCGACACCCGTTTCGGGTATGGCACTCGAAGAAGAAGATATTTCAAAACACTGTATTTTTCTGCATGGTTTTGATACTTCTCCATAATGATGATAGAATAAAAATTAAAAATATATACACCTGGACTCTAGGTGAATGGCGACCACATGGTTCCGAAATAAGTATGGCATTGCTTACATTTTAATGCATTCGTGGTCTTTTCTTCACTATTTTTTTTTAATTACGAAGAGAAATAAACGGCAAAATCATTATGTATATGGACAAATTTAGTAGATGCGACAATCGATTTTTTTCAGAATGTTTTATTTTTTTATTTTTAATATTACTTCTGAGTTGATTCTTTTACTATACGGGCAGAGTATTTTCCTGATCTAATTTTTAAATGAAATTAACTTTTAATAAATAATCCGAAAAAGGGGACTGAATTTTTCAGAATTTAGCTCCTGATGAAATTAGATTGTTTATAAGTCTATATGGTTTACTTTAGTAGGCGTCATGAAAATAGAAACATTGACTCGCTCAAGACCGAGTACCGTACATCTGTATGATAGGTTGAACTGTACAGAAGCCTAGACTACCACTGAATAGAACATAGGAAGTGGAACAGGGTGATCAAAATGACTTTAAAATTTTTAAATAGCATGTACCTTTGTACATTGTACAGTTACCCATATGAGTCTACAGAATGAAGAAAGAAAGACATGTTAGACCTAAGTTTGAAGGGAAAATTCGCATTCACTTCTTGCAATGAAAAACAAAGAAGCTCAAAATTGTCAGGGCGGTAGAAGTGTTCGCCTATAGAGCTAGTCCAAGGGTGTACCCAACTAGGGACAAACAGGGGCAGCTGCATAGCGACGCCTTTTTAAAATAATTTATAAAATTAAACTCATAAACTACATTACCTATCCCCTCTTCCTCGAAAATAATATGAGCTGCTCCCCCTACACAACAACAACATGGGTACGCCCTTGAGCTACCCTCTACCACTCTGAGCGGCTCAACCTTTATACTTATTAAATCTATTCTTGAGCTACTTCTTTGTTTCAACTGAACAAACAATTGTTTGATAAACTTATGATTTGAGAATGATCGGCATTCTAAAATCGTACAAAACCCTTGATCACTAGGATTTATATTGATCTCTATTCATTTTTAATTTCTTTTAACAAACACGAAAAGGTTTTGCAAAAGACTAAAATGCAAATAATTTTATTTATATTATCTCTCTCCGCTGCTTATAAATATTCATGCTGGTTTATGTTTATGATTATTTAATTAAGAATATCAAAGAAATCATCTGACTCGGACTAATAAATTCTTTTAAAGAGGTCAAACTTAAAATCTCTTTGATTTATAATAAAAAAATTTAATTAGATTCTATTAAAATAATGTCGTATCAACTACTGGAATACATTAAAAAGTATCGAACTTACAACTCATGACAATACCATACAACCGAGAGTAAAGTACCTAAAGAAAAAGATGACAATTATTAGTACAATAAATACTATAATACTATTTTGGAATATTCCTATTAATTTAAGATTCGTAGGAATGTTGGGAAAATAATTGTTACAAAACAAAAATTTATCAAAGTCGATTCGTCGATCGATTTAGACTTTATCTTAAATATATGATGAAGTCGAAATTGATCGACTAAACGCTCAACTCTGATTAATTATTGTTTTTAAGAAAATTATTTTTTTCACATGTCCACATCTTCAATAACATTTATAAATCATGGACACATTTTATTATAATTAAAATAACGATAATACTAAAAGTGAGAATTGGTTATTTTTCAGCTATTTCTGGGTTTGTTTTAAAATTAAAACCGTCTGTTTTTTTATTATTTCACACAATGTAATAAGTGTAATTGGCTAATTCTGATTCTAGGTGAATGAACGAAAAAATGTGGTATAAAAAAATGCCGATTTTCCACACAAGCAGGTCATGAAGGATTTCGGATAATTTTTTCTTCAAAATTTTAAGATAACTAATTTAACGAAATATTCTAGATACAAAAATTGTCTAAAAATGGTTAGTCATTTTAAAGATAATTAAATTTAAAAAAATACAGTCTTCTTCTAATTTAATGAGATCTTTTGAATATCTCACACCTAGGGATAAAAAAAAATTACATTTTTTTTTCTTCTGGGAGAATGCTGTATTTAAAGTTAAAATTAAAATTTAGTTTTATGTATTTTTTTAGACATTTAGATGACTGAACGGTTCAGCCCCTCTTGAGTCGAGCCCAAGCGCCAAACTAGCTATCCGGGCAATTAGCCTAACATCTAAATTAAACATATCTAACAACTTTTAATTGAATGTAATGGAAGGCAGCCCAGGGTTAGTGAGGAAAGAAAAAATTAACACATCAAATAAGGTGCAATTTATTGGAATCCTTCCTCCTTTCCTTTCAAACCGACGTTTCAGAGGATTCTTCCCATTCTTCAGGGTTTCAAGGGGTCTAATTAAGAAAAGGAGAAAAAAATAGTTTTTCTATGCCTTTGCTAAAGAAGAAGAAAGTTATGAACACTGCTTTGGAGAGAAGAAGGAAGTATTTTATTTGTTTCATTCATTGACCCCTTGAAACCCTGAAGAAGGAAGGAAGAATCCTCCGAAACGTCGGTTTGAAAGGAAAGAAGGAAGGATTCCAATAAATTACACCTTATTTGATATGTGTTAATTTTTTCTTTCCTCACTACCCCTGGGCTGCCTTCCATTACATTCAATTAAAAGTTCTACCAGTCCGTCTCTCTCCAGAGAAAATTTCGTTGCAAAAAAATATCTAACAACATCTTTGATAGGGGCTTTTAATATGAGGAATACCTCCAGTGAGTTGAATTTTGGAAAATATGAAAGTGTTCAAAATTCAAAAATTTTCACTAGATTTTAATTTTAATATAACTTGTAAATTAAAATTTTGGATGTGTTTTAATCAATGAGCGCCATAAAGAACGAACAGACAGACGTAGCCACACAAATATTGTCTCCTTTTACTTTAATACAAAACCTATAAAGGTTACCGATCTCTGGCCAAGTCCACCACCGTGTAATATTGTTTGATGTCAAGTTCCTTGGAGCATTCATTATTATTATAATCAGTATTTGTTTCCTCTTCTTCCCTTCTTGCAATATAATAATATATGTATCTTTTTAAAAGCATGAATTTATACATCCCTTCTTTCTTTTAAATTATTCTTTCCGGATAGAAGTAATTGGTATGGAACGAGAAACTTTAACTTGAGATTAGATCAAGGTCGAATACCGAAACGCATTCTCTTTTTAAATGAAGAAAATCTAGGTAAAGACCTAGGACAAACTAACTTAAAATGTCTTAGACAAGAGAAATGTAAAATGCAGCGTTTGATATCAGATAGTAATTCAGCCCCATTACTACATATCTTCATTCGACTTTATCCCATGCCAACTCTTCCACTTATCTGAAAGTCCTACACCCTATTATCGGAGATTTTAAATTCGATTTATCGGAGCCGGAGCCGGAGCAGGAGTCGGAGTAGAAGAGAGATGTATTTATCTAACTGTTAAGGGCAGGTATAATGAATTAATAGAAAAATAATTCAGTAATCAGTCTCTTTAATCAGTCAAATATAAATAATAATACGTAAGTAACAAGCAACAATAGAAAAAAATACTGGCGTGAGGGGATTCCCCGGCCGACAAGTCAAAACTTGTAGATGCGCGCTCTGGCTGGACGCAGTCGAGTATTTCGATCTTCGTTATAACCTCCGATTCAAAATTTTCGGAGCCGAAGTCGGAGTAGAAGTTCTGACCTTTCGAAGTCGGGGTCGAAGCTCCAGTAACATATCGCTACTCACTGGTATATCTCAAATCACATGATAACAAATATTTTTTATTCTGAATCACATAAAAAACGACTTTCTAGTATTCATTAGATTATAATTTTAATACGATTTATTAATTTTGGATAATAATGAATACATATAACTTGTAAATTTCAAGTTTGTATCTTCTTTAGATTACGAACTACAAAATGAAACACATGTTACGACACTATAATAGGGTCCAATTTTACTTTTTAAACGAAAACTTAAAAAAAATAATAATAAAACATTTTGACATCAAGGATTTCTTATTATTGAGTGAGTATCTGAATAATAGCAGACACATTAGTTACAAACAGATGGAAAAAATCACGATTAAAAATGATTTTCCACACATTTCAGATATTTCTAAACAATTTAAAATTCTATACTTCGATCGCACTTTTTATTGGAAAAATCTCATCAAAATGCACGACGCTTTGACACCTATTTCTGGAGTCTTTTACAAGTGTTGTCGGAGAAGTCTGTTGTTAGATGAATGATCATCTGTGTTATGGTAACAAGTGAGAATTTGGAAACTCGAAAAAGCCATTAGTACAGGACCGCGCCAAGCTATTCGGCAGCCCTTGTGCAAACTTTAATTTTACGACTTCTTTATAGTCTTTTCAAGTGTCTGCCTAGCTGTTTTGCCGCCTGTGTGTTTTGCACACATTCGCCCTATAGTCGGCGCGGCCCTGCATTAGTATATCAATGGTCTTCTCTCATAACACTTCAAAACACTTCCGAAATAGGTATCGAAACATTGTCACTCTGAAGAGATTTTCTCATTCAAAATATACAATATCTAAGTGGTTTCAGCTGAAACTTTTTATTCCATAAACTACTCAACTACCAAACCATCCCATCTTGAATTCTATACTTGTGCCCGCCCAACAGTAAAATATTTGTTGCTTTTCTATTAGTGTTGTTGTGGCTGGCATTGATGTCCAAGGCAACTCAGATGCATTCAGTCCAGCGACGTCCGAAGGACCGACCCTTTTGAAACGATCAAATCGGAAGCAACGCTTCCGCTAGTATTGTTTGATTTCACGCATGCATAGCAATTGGAACATTGAACTTTTCTCTCTCTCCAGCATCTCTATCAACTATCACTTAATAGATGGATTCCAACAAATCATTATGATATGAAAATAAAATACAAAAAAGTTCATTGTCCATTTATCATATTTTTATTGAATCATAGATCAATGGACTTTCTCTATAGAACATTAGTATGACTTTATATGCTCTAAATATTTTATAGAATAATTTAATCAATTTCATACTTATTTCGTCAACGACCTAGCATCGTTAAATGAAGTTGTTCACATAAAATCACTTATATTAAGTTACAGTTGGGTGATTGTTTAAAACAATAATATCACATTTATTATACTGCTTGTCAAAAGTGATAATAAGTTTTTCTGTAGAAAATTTAAAAATTGATCGTAGTAGGGCTTTTTACGCTGATTCTCATGACATTTTCCGATTTTTTTATAACAGGTCGTTTTGAGACATTTTCGGTCTAAGCTCCAAAAAAGACCATTTTGACCTCTCTTTTTGAGGAGCTATAAATATATAAAATATGTTTTATTAATTGAGATAAGCTTCTTTCATTTCCAATTCACCACATGTTTCTAGCTCAATTAGAACTCGATTTTTAATGTAAAAACTAAAACTAGCATTTTTTGAATGATGATATAGATAAAAAAATGTAGTTTTAGTTTTTGCTCTAAGTAGAGTTAGAAAGAAAAAGTGCAGCTTTTTTCTATTAATAAAACAAAATATTTTGAATTCAAATATTGCTGATTCATATTTATTGCTATTCAAAAAATGGGTTGAAATAGGATTTTTCGGAACTTTGACCAAAAGTATTTCAAAACCCTGATGGATTGTAAAAAATTATATAATGTCTTAAGGATTAGTATAAAAATTACTCCTAAGATCAATTCTTGGGTTTAATGGAAACATTTTTAGTTGCCCAGCGAAAAAGCAAATAACCATTATAGTTTCATGTTTAGACTAGATCTTTGAACGTCACTTGGTTTGAGATATTACTTTATTTATTTATTTTAAATTACACTTGAATCATCATAAAAATTTCTTTGAGAGGTGGAAAAGTATTTTCTCCGACTTATGCTTTTCGCATTTTACCATTAGTACCTATACAAGTTTTAAATGATGTGTTAAGGAATAATCAAGAAAAACGTATCAGCATCCTCATAAAAAAAAAAAAATAATATAATAATTTTAAATCTCAAAATAATGGGCAAATATCAAAATGGACTTAGGTTTTTTAAGATTCCATTTCTTCTTCTAAAGTAGACTTCATTATTTTGAGAAAAAACATTTTCGGTCCTTAGTGTTTCTTATTTCACAATTTAAAAAAAAAAAATTCAACGACTAAACCAGTCAGTTTCTTTTTTTTTTGGTCGCGTATAAATGAAAAAATCCAATGATTAATTCGCCTAAAAGGGGAAACAATTATTATGTATTTGTATAGTCACTATAACTAGCATTCCATAAATCCTCGTTATTCATTATTCATGCTTAAATGAATCATACAAAACATCCTTCCATCCCTTTTGTGATTTCATGAGAATGGAATCTTTTCAATGATTTGAATCTTAGAGATGATTTAATTTTTTTGCATTAAATTCATTCAGTTTTATATTATATTGTTATTAGACTACTATACTAAAATTATTAATGCGGAAAGATTTCCGACAGAGCGAACACGCCTCATTTTATATATTTCCACAAATGCGCTAACACTTCAAAACAAGTTTCGAAAAAGAAGGGCCGAAACATCTAGATAATTTTTTCTAAAGATTCGATGATTTAGTTGTTTATCAAAAAAGAAGTTGCGGCTGAAACCACCCATCTAGGTTAGATATTTTTTAAAAGATATTTAATCAGAATGTACAACTTTTCGACACTTGATTCTGAAGTTGTTTTTATGTTTTTGTGAAGTCATTGAAAGAGGTAGACTGAGAACGATAAAGATTCCCGAAAGCTTTAGTTTTTCCTCTCACAATTTCACTTAATTACTAGAAATAATTATAAAAAAATAATAAATCGTCGAGCGATCTTGCAATGTTGAAAGCACCGGTTCTTGTTTGATCATTGAAGTTATAGACAATATGTGTACTGTAGTCAGTATGGATGATAACACTATGGGCTGTTGGCTTATTTAGGCCAATTTTCAGCCTTGTTGTCTGAAGTTTACTAGAATTTATTCATGAGCAGACCTGAAGGCTAGAATATAATAAGCCGTGAGTCGGATTCGCATATCGAGAGTACCGTACCTATTATATCTTCCAAAACACTTGAGATATCAAAGTCCTTCTTATTTATCGTTGATAAGGAGAGAATGAGGAATTTTGTATAATTTTTTTTTCATATTCTTAAATTAAGCCCCTTCTGAAGCCAGACAGGTACAAAAATTATCTAAAAATAGCCACTTTGAGACTCTCCTAGATTCTCATTTTAAAACGAATTACATATATTTTAAAAAATAGCCTGGTTCTATTTAAAAAGATCTTTACATAAATATTTGACACCCTAAAACAAAAATAATTAATTTTTATTTTTGAACCAACAAAATATTAGACTCTCTTCAAAATAATCATCCGATTAAAAAAATATTAACATGATATTTAATGTAGAGGAAAACGAATAGAAATAACTTGTAAATTTCAAGTTTGTTTCTTATTTAGCTTACGAGCTACAATGCTCTGACAGACACACACATAGACATTTTAGCGACTCTAAAAGGGCCCCATTTTACTTTTATAAGAAACCCTAGAAATGAATTATTAATGATTTTTTACAAATTAGTGATTTATTTTACTATTATGATTTGTATGTTAGACTATGAATATGGTCATAGGAACAATATGCAAATTTATATAATTACTTCTTTTTATAAGAAAAATAAAAGAGAGTAAGTATCCTCAAATTGATTTAAGATGTTTACTCTTATTATGTCAGAAAGGCTGTTCACCTCCATGTTCATGAAATGATTGTTACTTAATTTGAGAAACAGATATAAGTAAATAGTAAAGTATTGTACTCACTTTCGGCAGGTCAATCTTTCTTTGCATTTAGGCTTTCCGAAGGGAGCAAAATTATGTAGAAATCAGATGAGATTTGTTTTTTTATTAAATCAACATTGCTATTATCATCAAAACTTCTTTCCGTCAAGTAATGATACCCTCTTTGATTTTTTTATAAAATCAACATTTCTGCTACTCTCCGAAATTTCTAATCACTTGTACCTTTAATTTTAAATTCTTTTAATAGAAAAACAACCTGTGAAAAGGTCGTTGTTCTAACAAAAATCAAATTGGTAGCTGATATATTGGTAAATTATTCATAGAAACGTTAAGCTATATTTAGAGTGAATGCGTTATTTCAAACACTCTTAACATTGATTTAGAATTCGATTTATTGATATTGGTTAAATTGAATCGTAATATTAGATTATTTTATTTTATATGTTTTTAATGAATGAAATTTATACACGTAGAATATGGAAGTCAAGGTTGAAGGAAAGAGGAGACATAATACCATTTATATGAGTATTTGAAGTTTTTAATTCTTCTTCAAGCGCCTTACTCGATTCCGAGCATCGGCGATTACTATTATCGAGAGTATTCTCTTAATTGTAATTTTCCTAAGGAAGCGGTGGTTTCCCATTGCCTTCCCCCTGGATTTAATGAAGCGGCTTGCATTTTTAACATTTGTTTTGACTAAGACAAGATTCGATCCTGAGTAAACTTGGCCCGAACTGCCTTAGCCACTGCTCTACCAGCGATTTTATGGTAATTATTCCTATTTTTCCAAATACTATTTTATCAGAAAAATAAAAAATACCAAAGTGAAATATTTACTTCAAGTATTTGAAATTGGTCTACCGATGCGCTGTAATATTACCAAAAGCGAAAGAGTAAGCCGAGAGCCAAAAAAATTTGAAAACTCCTGTTCTACACTTTGCGGAATATAATGTTTTAGTTTATCTTCCCATTTTCGAAGCCCCTTAAAATTTAAAGAAATTTTGAATACAACATTCTTTTTTATAAGAGTCCAACTAAGTGAGCTTCTGAGACACTTTGAGATTTTTGATTTTTTCGAAAAATCACCTTTCCATTTTCGGATCATTTAGGAAAAATCAGCATACATTATTTCACGAAATCTTTAAAAAAGTGCTCACCACCTTTTCAAATTTTAACTTCGTTAGTATTTTAAGCATTCAAAATTGAAAGTTTGATTGTTTTCAAGGTCACTCTAATTTGAACTCCCCCTGAAGCCGGGTTTTAATGAATTCTAGATTGTAGGATTCGAAAAAATTCCCTCCTTTGTTGGTTTGTAATCTCTATGAGATAATAGGGATAAATTAAATGTGAAATGTGTTGATTCGGTTTGTTTCTGATAACAAATGGGTGAGTATTTATGGATTCAGAATTGCTATGATTCTATTTCCTAAGCTGTTTAATGGATTAACAGTTCAAGCAGAAGTTGGTCAATATTTATTAGTATGGCTTATATTATTATTAGAGATCGTTCACACTCTTTAGGGCTCCGTTTAAAAGTAAAACGGGACGCTATATTTGTATCGCTACACTGTGTGTCTGTCCGTCTGTCATATTATTGTAGCTCGTAAACTAAATAAGATACAAACTTGAAATTCACAAGATTCATGTATTCATTTTATCTAAAATTAAAAATCTAAAGATATTTGGGTTAATTAAAAATATGTATTTTGTTTTTGAAAAGATTTTGTTTCTCTTTATGATTATTTTGGGGAATACCGATTTTTTAACCAGTCAAAAATGAATTTTTTTTTGACGTGACAACTTCTTATAATTCGATGGAGCCGGCTGCGCGCACGAAAAAACATGACTCATGCGGCGTTACCTCGCTCTGAGGCGTTCCATTTAAGGCTTGAAGTGCAAGCGAGAGCGCGAAACGAGCGACAAAGATTGAGGCGGGCTTTTTAAAAGCTACAGTTACAAAAATTTTAATGATGTTTCCAAATTTTAAATTTTAAATTTAAGATTTATGAACAATAATTTAATCACAGTTTATTCTTATAATAAATTATTCAAAATTATTACTTTTTTACAACAAATTACAATTAAATTTGCAAAAATAATTAAGTTGAACAACTTTTATTCAGTTTACTTGCTGAAAGAAATAATGTCAATACAAAATTTATTATTATAAAATAATAAAATCAAAAATTAAATTTTAACAGTCGAGTAGAAATTTAAACAATAAATTTTATTCAAGTATTTTGTAAATTTAAAATGATTTTCTGAACGAAGAATTTTATGAAAAAATCGGTTGTCTGTAAAGTCGGTTTACTGACGATATTGAACGTGACAACGTCATAAGAAAATACCATTCCATCAGTATTTTCTTATGACGTTGTCACGTTCAACTATCGTCAGTAAACCGACTTTACAGACAACCGATTTTTATATTGAGATGGGAGGTATCGTTGTAAATAAATTTTTAAGTAAGAATTAGGCTTAATTAAAAAAAATTATTTTGCTTTAAAATGACGGTGTGGAGAGATCCTCAAAGTGGCCATTTTTAGGTATTTTTTGTACCTATCGGCTTAACTTAAAATTATGAATAAAAATCCAAAAATTAGTCATTTTTATCTTTATAAGCAAAAAATAAGAATAAATTTGATATCTCAAGTATTTTGGAATTTATTATTAGGTACCTAACCTTCGGTATTCGGTCCGATTCAAAATTGAAAGACCAAAAGCACTTTATACTTATAAATTTATAAAAAAAAAAAAAATACATTTGCATATATAAATGCAAATGGGATCTAAGTGATATTCCGTGCTGACCTTGGCTAAATAAAAAGTCCAAAGCCCTTTATTAGATATCTATCGCATGCAAATGAGATCTGTTTTGTGCACTAAAGCTGTTTTGAAAAATTCAGCGTTCACAACTCTAGCCAGTACAATGAACCCCCAAGAATAGCTTTCATTGTTCAATTGAAATTATGTGGATGGACCGGAAATATTTTTGATATATATATTAAATCAATATTTACTGAAAGTGTTTCAAGACTCGCAGCTTTTCGGTTATGGAAGAAGAAAGTGATCCAAAATTCAATTCAATCAGAGAAAAATATAAAAATTGTATCATCAAATGTATTCGTTGAAATGTTTTTATGGTTCCATAAAAAAATCCATCCTATTATAGTGTCGCTACTATGTCTGTCTGTCTGTCTGCTCGTCTGTCTGATCATTTGTAGCTCTTAAACCAATTAAGATATAAACTTGAAATTTAAAAGTATACTATATCTATATTCCCGGAAATTAAAATTTTAATTGAATAATTATTTTAGGGAGAATCGTAATTATAAATTTGTTAGGTCGAAAATAATTTTTCTTAAAATGGGGTCTGAATGTGAGATAGGTATCCCTCGAAAAGATATTTATAAACAAAATTAGCCTTCGTTTTTAGGGTTCCGTTTAGAAACTATACGGTACTTTATTAGGGTCGACAATGTCTATATGTCTCTTTGTTAAAACACTGTGAATCGTAAAATAAATAAGAGATAATCTTGAAATTCACAAATTATTTGTAGGTATTTATTTTTTCCGAAATCAAAAATCGTATAAAAATTGTAATCGAAATATTATTATTTTTTTTTGGGGGGGGGGGGGTCGAATTTTCCGTAGGGGCGAAAAAGAACTGGCTTAACCTATTAATTATAATAATTAATTTTATTAAACTTTTGAGAAATATTCCCTCCTTATCAATAACAAATAAGAACGTATTTTATAGGATTAATCAAGTAAATCAAGCCTATATACCCTATATAGCCTATAACCTAATAAAGTAATCTCGGTATGCGGGTCTTGCAATTGGACGGTTTATTGTAATTTGAAATAAAAACGTGTTTTTTAATGGTTTTTTTTTTAAGTAATTTTTAAAATTTCTCTGGTCTATTTCATTTATTCAGTTGGTCAGTACTAACAACATTCTCTACCAGGTTTCTGTTAGATGAATCGAGTGACCATGGATTGTTTCCTTTGCCCCCCCCCCTCCTGACTGATTATCACTTGGGGGATCTTTCCTGGCCAGTGCGTGTGGCCAATTTACTCACTTACTCATTTAGAGCATTTATTAAAGAAATCCTTTTTTATTATGAACTAAATCAATATTTATCTTTGAATTTAAATATTTTAGAGAAATATGACCTTCACACTACAAAAGCGCACAAAACTAGTTAACTTTAAAGCAAAATTAGTCGCGTTGATAAAAATCTCTGACGACCCGAGTAAAAATGAAAATGGATTTTAAAAAAATAAAATAGCTGCACCATAGCTGCACGACGCCCGCACTTCATGCCCGCAACACCGCCGCACCACAGCCGTTTGCAGGACAAAACCGCCGCACGCTAAAAGCCGCACTACGGCCGCAACACAGCTGCACGCTATCTAATTTTTATTGAAATCCCTTGCTGCAACACCGCCGCAACACAGCTGCACACTATCTATTTTTTATTGAAATCCCTTGCTGCAACACCGCCGCACCACAGCCGTTTGCAGGACAAAACCGCCGCACGCCAGCATAGCCGCACCACCGCCGTAACACAGCTGCACCCTATCTAATTTTTATTGAAATCCCTTGCTGCAACACCGCCGCAAAACAGCTGCACGCTATTCAATTTTTAACCGACTTCCCGAGTAAAAATGAAAATTGATTTTAAAAAATAAAATCGCTGCACCATAGCTGCACGACGCCCGCACTTCATGCCCGCAACACCGCCGCTTGCAGGACAAAACCGCCGCACGCTAAAAGCCTCACCACCGCTGCAACACAACTCCACACTATATAAAAAAGATTAATGTGAATAAATAATTAATTAAAAAAGCGAATTAACTTTCAATTTTAATAGTAAATTTTATTAAAGATTCTGTAGTTTATAATGGTCATGTTCTTCATTCGGTATGTTATTACTAGGAGGAGTCTGATAATTTGTGTTATGATGAGAATGATAATTCTGATGATCTTCCAGCAAGGTTCGTCCTTTTATTAGTGATGTGTCAGTAGCAACTACAAAGAAGAATTACAATTTAGTGTCAAAATTTATGAAAATAATTGATCCGCCCTTGGCACCCAGTGATGCAGCTACATGTGCAGCGCTGTTGCAGCGCTTGGTACGTTTCTCATATATTTTTATTACGGTGCGGTCATGTTGCGGCGGTGTTGCGGCTATTTAAATTTTTTCTACCGTCACAGGCGGGTTGCAGCGGTGTTGCGGGCATGCAAAGCCCGTGCGGCGCTGTTGCAGCGCCAGTGCAGCCAAATTCATTTTTACTCGGGGAATCCTTTGAATCGAAAAATCTCACCAAAAACATAAATATGAAAAAATAGACTAAGCTCTCTTCACCATATTTTTTTATCCACTAAAAGAATAAAATTCTTCTTCTTCTTCAAAAGTGTCGGGCCTGTTTTCAGGCTTGGACTCCTTAAAACCTCTATCGGATGCGATTCTGAAAAGTTGTTCTGGCTCCAATCCCGTCCAGGCTCTAACGTTCCGTAGCCATGAGAGATTTTTCCTTCTGATTCTTCTCTTTTCCTCGATCTTGCCCTTCATGATAACTTGAAGGGTCCTGTATTTAGGGCCTCGAATCACAAGTCCAAAGTATTCCAACTTCCTCTTCATTATTATTTGTAGAAATTCTCTCTCCTTATGTAGTTTGTGGAGTACATTTTGGTTGGTTTGATGCGCTGTTCATGATATCTTGAGCATTCGCCTATAATACCACATTTCGAACGCTTCAAGGCGATTCATCATGCTGACCTTAAGCGTCTAAGTTTTTAAACCATACAGGATAAAATTCTAAAACGGTGAAAATTTCCTACCAATCTGAAAATGAGAATTGTTATAAAAAGAGAAAAAAAAATACTAAAGCTATTCCTTGACAATTTCAAATTTGAACTATTTTCACTTTTAAAGTAGAATAAATCAATACCAAAATGAAAATAATATATAAAATTTAAAATGTTTCACCTTAAATATATTTCATTCTCCCTGAACAAAAAAGGAAATAATATATTTTAAATAATAAATGAAAAGATTTAAGTATCTTTTTTGAGTTTCTTTTTTTGAAGAAAATAAATGATTTAAAAAAGGAACCCCAGACTGAAAACTTTTTTTCAGTTTAGCCTGATTTTTTGCTTTCCCCTTCGAGTTGAAAGGAGTGAAAAATCTGTTGTTTTATTTCTTATATATGTTGCATATCGGAGAGAGATTCGTTTTAAGGGTTTGGCTAACGACCCGGCAAGCTAGCTAGCGCTTGGGTTCTATTCCCGAGGGGACGAAGCCCTCTGATATGCAATGTAAAAATATTTCTACTAAAATCTTTGATTCGTTCCTAAATAAAATTAAATTCACTTCTTAATATATTTTAAATTGAGATTAATTAAATTAAATTTGAAAAATACAATTCCCAATTTGATTAATCCCCTTTCTTTGATTACTCTCAATAGCAAGTTGAAAAATTATAGAAATAAAAAAAAAGAAAACAATTCAGTTATACTTACGTAATTCCTATATTTTTAAAATATATATAATAATAGAAGCAAACAATAATGAGATGTTCTGTTAGTTCTTTTTAAATGTATGTTTAATATTCTCTAAATAATTTAAATACATCTATTATCTATATTTCATTCACTATAGGGGAATTATACCAATTATATTATTAAATTTTGGTTAAACATATCATTCGTATCTAAAATTTCATGTGTAACAATTCATAATGCATACAATTTTAGAATAATTAGATAGAGACATCAAATAAACTACTCATAAT
Source organism: Forficula auricularia (assembly GCA_024734495.1). Taxonomy (NCBI): domain Eukaryota; kingdom Metazoa; phylum Arthropoda; class Insecta; order Dermaptera; family Forficulidae; genus Forficula; species Forficula auricularia. The sequence goes on from JALMQS010000075.1 coordinate 990,403, forward strand.
CATTTCTATTTAATAAACTTTCAATAAACTACTTATTTTCTTCAATTCCCATTTAGTTTCTATCACTTTTCACTGGTTAGATTGTGTTTCACAAAGAGAAATAAAAATTTAAAAATTAATTTTTTTTAAATTTATATATTGGAGATTTTTTATTTATCTCTATACATATTTCGGGTTACGAGCCCTTATTCAGGAGGTTTAACAAAAGACTTTCACCGTCAAAAAACTCCTGTGTTTAATATGTTTCACTATAAACCAAAAACCGCTTTCCCTAAATGTTAGTTTCTATCAGTTTATACATTTTTATTCTAATGAATGCAATGTTTTTGATATCAATCACATTCCAGGAAAAAAGTCTATTTGTCATGAGTTTCTCTCATGCATCACTCTATTCAAATCTGCATTTTTCAAATGATTAGTCTAACATATAGTAAGAAAAAAGAATTCGACAAAGCAACTATAATACTGGACACTTTGAATTTAATAACATGTAGATAAAATAAAACATTTTCGCCTAGCTTGCAGTCATTTATTTTTAACCGTCTTCAAAAAAGGAGGAGGTTCTCTATTCGACTGAATTTTTTTTGTGCCTATGTTACCTCATATCTCCGCCAATTGTGAACCGATTTTGAATTTTTTTTGCATTGGGTCCAGTCTACCTTGCGATTGGTCCCATTTTTTCATAGGTTTTAGACCTTTTTTGTTAAGTTTGTTTAGGACTAACTTCTATGCTTATGAACCGATTTCGATGATTCTTTTTTTATTGGAAAGGGGGTATCTTAGGGATGGTGCAATTTTAATTTGGTCAAGTTCTGATGATATGATCACTATTAATAACATCACTAAAAAGAGAAAAATAAAAATAATTCATAAGAAAAAAATAAAACTGACTTCAAAAAAATTAAATGCAACAAATAAAATACACTAAAAGGTATAAAATAATAAATGGGTTGTCCTCTGCTTGATGCAAATAAACATATATATCAAATATATATATGTGCATATTTATTTGTTTTAGACTATAGTTTCGAAGTCTTGGCTCTCATCATCAGTCTTTTTAAATTATAAATATTATTTTTTATGGGGTCAATATCGCGTGGATATTGAAAATTTTTCCTTTTTACTCAGCCTGTAAGCCAGTCAGAAATAAATTTTTAATTAAATTTTTAATTCTGACTAGCTAACAGGTTGATTAAGAAGGAAAAATTTTCAATATCCACGCGATACTGACCCCATAAAAAATAATATTTATAATTAAATAAGACTGATGATGAGAGCCAAGACTTCAAAACTATAGTCTAAAACAAATAAATATGCACATATATATATTTGATATATATGTTTATTTGCATCAAGCAGAGCACAACCTCTTTGTTTCTCTTTATGAATCAACAACTCTGCTACTCTCGGCAAAATAAAAACTTTTCAATTGTTTAGTTGTTTATGGTATATGTATTGTATATATTTATTTTCTGAAATACAAGTGAGATTTTCTAATATTCAAATGATAATTCTGAAATTGAATTGAGATTTCTGAAATATAATTGGAAAAGTTGTAGATGTAAATTTTAGTACAAACACCCGGTCCAGTGCATTGAAGCTAGTTAATTAAGCCTAATTCAAATTAGAGAGATCTTTAAGGAATGAAAAAATATTTTTTAATTTTGATCTCACACAAAATTTAACCCTCCTCAAATCAATCATTTAATATATGTTTTGATTTCGGGGAAAATGAATAAATATAGGTAATTTGTAAATTTCAAGTTTTAATCTTATTTAGTTTACAAACTACAATGCTTTGACAGACAGAGAGGGAGACAATGAAGGGGGACTATAAGAGAGTTCCGTTTTAATTTTTAAACGGAACCCTAAAAAGGGAGTGTTTTTTTTTTTATAAAATATTATTTTTTTATTCATGCGTCATTTCTTAATTTAAATCGATATTGGGAATTCATTATATTATAATCAATATAAAATATATAATTAATTTTCAATTTTTTCAAAAGTCCTTCGGAGTTAGGAGACATGCATTTTTCAAATAAACCACACTGTTCGGGAATAAATTTTTTAAAAAGGTCAAAATAATTCTCACTTAAAAAGAATTATTTATTAGATTTCGTTCATCTTTTTTATTATTTTTATTCTACATGTCGATTAACCCTCAATTAAGACTTGTTATTTATTAATTCGATTCGATACATTTGTATGAGAGAAAAATAAATATTTCAATGTCAGATTCAATTTAATTTTTAAAATCCTATTAATATTTTAATTTTATAAATGTTATTGATCTCTGATTTTATTAAAATATATTATTATTTTGAAGGTCTAGAACTAGTGTCGGTAGATATAGTCTTTCACGGTCAGTTTGGAGAGAATATTTTAAATAGGACTTTTTTTATTTACTCACCGTCATCAGGAATATACATGTATGTTTGTATGCATTCGTACTAGCATATTAATGCTGAAAGCAGCTGAGGTGAATTTTTAAGGAAAAAATAGAACCGACTTCAAAAAATTAAATGCAACAAATAAATATACACTAAAAGGTATAAAATAATTATTATCTTATTTAGTTACAACTAAACGACGAAATATAAACATGAAATTACTTTTTGAAGTCGGTACCAAACATACTATATACCTTTTATAAATCACACTCGACGGACCTTACTTAGTACGTTTGGCGGATACGCTCGCTTCTAGGTATAGTTTGTTTAGCACCGACTTCAAAAAGTAATTTCATGTTAATATTTCGTCGTTTAGTTGTAACTATATAAGATAATAATTATTTTATACCTTTTAGTGTATTTTATTTGTTGCATTTAATTTTTTGAAGTCAGTTTTATTTTTTTCTTAAAAATTATTTTTATTTTTCTCTTTTTAGTGATGTTATTAATAGTTATTATATCATCAGAACTTGACCAAATTAATATGGCACTGTCCCTAAGATATCCCCTTTCCAATTTTCCAATAAAAAAAGAATCATCGAAATCGGTTCATAAACAAATAAGTTAGGCCTGACCAAACCTAACAAAAAAGGTCTAATACCAATGAAAAAAAAAATGGGGCCAATCGAAAGCTAGACTGAACCCAATGCAAAAAATTTCATAATCGGTTCACAATTGGCGGAGATATGAGGTAAAAAAAAAAAAAAAATTCAGTCGAATAGAGAACCTCCTCCTTTTTTGAAGTCGGTTAAAAATCAGAGTGGGTATCGTCTGTTTGATTTAAGACAGGTGTGCCAAACTAGCTGTCAGCAGCTTAATTTTTGTGGGTCGCTTAAGAAAATTGGAGATTATAAGGCTTTTATAAAAAATGTTTTGTATAAAAAAAAATATTTATACAAACACAAGATAAATAATATTGTATTATTCGTTCGTCTTGAGTGTTAATTTAATAGCGGATCAAAATTTCTATGACCCGTGTAAATGTTACCTATCCCATAAATGGCCCGCAACATAAATGAGTTTGGCAATCTTGATCTAAGATGAATACAGTGGGGTAGGAATAAGGTGATATATGGGAATGGAATGGAATATAGAAAATCAAGAACACTGGTCAACTACTAAAACCATGAGTATTGATCATTTTTATTATTTCAGAAAAGATGGATTCACCCCTTCGTGAATCGAACCCGAATGTCAAAAATGCGGTCGGAGATGTAACCAATCTGGCTTATAGAAAGCACAAAAATTTTACTCAAAAATTAAATCATTCGAAAATTTTTAAAAATTGAAACCATTAAAATATTCTAATTAAAATAATATGATTTGACTTATGTTTAGATTTAGAATCAAATAACCGCAAAAATTTTTAATGATGAAGATTTAATATTTGAGTAAAATTAGCTTCTATTATATATGCCAGATTTAGTAGTAGACCTCTCTTTCATTGATTTTTTATTAGTCGTGGCTTCAAAAAACAATTGACCAAACAACAATTAAATAAACAAAAAAACTATTATTTTTACCTTTCTTAACTTTCTATCATTTACCAAAGCCATTTCATATTAAATGTGGCAAAAAATTATAATTGAACAGGAGGAGGAATAAATGACCATCCTTTTACAAAGTTTTACCCCCTCCCTGGATTAAAAACGTTGTAGTTACTTTTGCTCAATATGTCTGAAGGGCTATCACCACTCGGGAATCAGCCATTAACGATTCTTCGTAGAGAGGAGAGGTAGACAGCCCTTCTGCCATGTAAGAAAAATTATCAGTATCTCATTAAAATGAACAACGTTTTGACATCTAATTTTGGAATCATTTTCAATTCCTTGTTAGTCATTTCAAGAGTCGACAGAGAATGTATGGATACCACGATAACAGGAAAATCAACACAGAAGAAACAGAGGATTCTAGACGCCCTTTTATTGTATCATTTTACAAGCACATGAAAACTACTCTAGAATCAGATGTCGAAACGTTGTGCATTCTGATGAGAATATTTCATCAAGAATGTCTAATTTAGGTGGGTTTGACTAAAACTTCTTTTGATAAATATGATTAGATTTAGATTTACATTCTTGGACAATATATTATTCTGTCAAAATTTTATTACTGTATATAATGATCATTTTTTTCTAAATTATTTAAATAGCTCTATTAAAATAGTAGGTAATTTTGTCGCCTGGCTTGGACTCATTTTACTGCGCAAGGGCGAAACGAAAGAAAATATGTTCATTAGGGTTCTGTTTAAAAATTAAAACGGGACCTCTGAATGTCGCTCTATTGACAGTCTGTCAGAGCATTATAGCTCGTAAACCTAAGAGGATAAAAAGTTGAAATTTAGAAGTTGTATGTATTTATTTTTCCGCAAATCCAAAATCTTATTTAAATTTTAATCAAATGATTATATTTTACGGAGGGACGAGTTTTTCGTGGGTTTAAAAATAATTTTTTTTTATCATAGTGTGTGAGGTATAGGTACCTATAAATATCTCTTTAAGTAAAATTAGGTATAATTTTTTTTTAATTTGATTGACTTTGAAATGATTGTCTTAGAGGGCCCCGAAATGGCCGTTTTAACGAGGTTTTTGTATCTTTCGGCTGAGAGACATTTTCGAGGGTGAGTTAGGAAATAATAGAATAAGGAGAAGACCTATATTAAAGTACTTAGATTGTAAAAAATAAATTGAAATGTCAGTGTTAAAGATGTGGTTAGATATGAGATAAAATCCTTTATGGTTAGGCAAACTGCTCGAATATTATATTTGGCAGATTAATTAGCCTTCGAGGGGGTGCACCCTTTTGACATTGTATTTTTACAATTAAATTAATTTGAGGTATACCTCCAATTGTCTGAATTTTGGAAAATTTTATATTTTTCAAAATTCATAAAATCTCTCACTAAATTTCAATTTTAAAATACCTCTAGTTTCCATAGATAATGGAGGATTCGAGATGTAATACTTTTAGAGTAGGCTAGAATTGTTATGAGAAAGTGCTTGCAACAATCCAGTTTTAGAACTGATAACACAATGATGATGATGATTAGTTCCAGAAGAACCGCAAATTTTCTTTAAGTTTTAGGGGATAAAGTCGCCTCAGATTTCTTTTTTTTGACTAAGTAACAGGTAGAGTAAAAGGGCCGAATCCTATAGATAGACCAGATTGCATGTGGCGCCTAGTATAATATTATCTCTAGGCAATCGATTTAAACTTACTAACAATATATATGTGTGTGTGTGTTTATTTGCAGAAATCTCCAAGGCCCCTTTGGTCAGCTACTACGCCTTTCGCCCTTTTCATCATTCTTCTCTCTACAAACACAATCTATTGTAAGTATTCAACTTAAATTAAAAAAAAATGTGAAATACCAATAAAAAGGCGGAGAATCTATCAAATAGGATAGAAAGAGACATCATTGTTCTATAGACATTTTATTTGCTTTTGATTTAAAGCTTGATAGTTCTGATATATTAAAAGATGTTAAATAAAACTGGCTAGCTGACTGGGTATTTCTTAAAGTAAACGCGAAGCAGGGAGTTGTAATTTTCAAAAATGGCAAACGAAAATTTATATGGTATATGAAAGATTATAACTTTTCTACTTATTTAATCTAGGCAACAATGTTTGTCTCAATATCAGAGCATTGTAGCTCGTAAACTAAATAGCATACAATCTTGAAATTTACAAGTTATATGTATTAATTTTCCCTAAAATCAAAAACCACACTTGAAGTTAATTTTTATTTTGGGGAAGGCCGAATTTTTTATGGGGTAGAAAATGAAAAATATTTTTTTCTTATAATTGAATGAGAGATATCCATGTAAGAATCTCTTTAAGCAGAATTAGGTTACATTTTTTTAATTTTGATTCCCACGTTGTGAGAAAGTCCCAAAGTGACTATTTTTAGGTGATTTTTGTACCTGTTGACGTTTAGTAAAAGCCGAGGGGTGAACCGCTACCTAAAATCTTGTACACCTACTTCCACTTCCACTTTCATTTCCAAGTAGAAGACAATAGATTATCTAATGAATTCATCTGTGGAGGGGTGCATCCACTGGATGCAATTCAGAAGCGAGCAATTAAACTAATAGGAGAACCGGCTCTAACCAACTCACTCGACTCCCTGGCTCAACGATGAACCGTTTCTGCCCTTTCCCTGTACTACAGATACTATCACGGTGTCTGTTCAGTCGAGCTGAAATCAATTATCCCCCCTAATGCCCTCTTTCCAGAAACACGCGGTTTTCTAACTCTCAGCACCCCTTCGCTGTCAAATTGGATAAAAGTCGAACAAGCGCTTTCGCCAACTCTTTTAACCCTATGACCTCCAGAGACTGGAACTCGCTCCCTGCCACCATCTTTCCCGCGACTTATAACCTTCAGCTATTTAAGACCCGTATCCACAGATACCTTCGACCCCCGCCCAACCCATAAAATTCTTTCTTCTTCTTTTCACGATGGAGGGGCCAACCCAGGCCTTTAGGGTTGCACCTTTTTGGTGTAACTCCTTCTCTCATCATTATCATAAAAAAAAGTAATTCCAAATAATTCCAAAGACGGTGTACACCTAATTCCAATCGCGGTTTACCACTCGGTAAAAGCTAACCTAAAATTATGGAAAAAATCGACTAATTTTCTCATTCTCTCCTTTTCATTGTTGAAATTTTGTATCTCGAGCATTTTGGAAGATATTAGATACAGAACCCTCGATTCGCGGTCTGACTCTCATTTGGCCGGCTTATTTACGAACATTCGAGAAATTCCTTGATCTGATCCTTTCTTTAATTAATCGTTTAGATAATCACTAAAGAATAACTTGGTCTGATATTTTCTAAAATCTCAATCAACTCAATCATAGACCTAAGTCAATATATGGTTGAATTTCTTTTTGGTGGACATAATAAAACATTTTGTTCGTTTTTATAGGTAAAATCTAAAAATAAATAGCCAGGTACACTTCTTTGTTACCCCCTCTATTTGATTATCGCTATCTATTCATTAACAAATAATGAATGTCTAAATGAGAAATTAAAGAAATAAATTGTGAGCCATTGATAAAGAGGTCATGTTGACCATCAAAGGGTGAAATTACAATGCAATAAAATATAATATATTTATAATAAGACAAAGACTAGAAAGGGTCAAGGAAAAGTTCTTGCTTCTTGTTAATTACAACCCTCTGCTGCCGCCCCGGCTGCTTACTCACCTCTCATCGATCTGTTGATTTATACTTGTAATTTTATATATTTATAAGAGATGATGTATGCAATGGGGTCAAACTGACCCTTTCTTTGAAAATGAGGTCATCGTTCCCCCATTCAATAGGGCTTAGGAAAAAAATATTCACCCTTGAAATATCGTAGCAATCGAAGATAAGAAATCAGGGGAAGAAAAGGACTACAAAAGAGCTGAGGTCATCGCGTTAAGAAATTTATTCATTTGAAACAAAAAGGGTAAGAAGTAGCTGGTAAATATTGACCCTGGGTTACATTAAATTTAAATATAAAACAAAACTGCGAAGAAAAATTTTCAATCATGATTTTTTATTAATACTAGCTAAATGACCATGTGATTCGTCGGTAACATAAAATTTAACATAATCGTGGAAAAGTGAATACATTTTCAACATTCCGAAAATTTTACTAAATTGGCATTATTTCCAGCGAAATGCTTTAGAATTTTAGTTAGAAAGTTTAAACTTGGCATACAACATGTAGTTTATTATTATCTGCTAAATTTCCCCTCATTACTTCAACCGTATTATATTTCTCTATATAAAATTCGATTTATTTCTGATTTTTAGAATTTCTGAGCCAAAAATTTTGATTATAGAAAGCCCTAAATCTAATCAGTTCTTTTTTTCAGAAATACAAACATTTTAACACGCCATCTAATTTTTACGTTCTTCTATTCTTGAGTTACCGAAGTATCTTAATTCAGACATAAAAACAATTCAGCTTAAAAATTATTTTTCTCCAAGCTACAAACATTTCTAAATTAATAAAAAAAAAAAAATCACTTGTATTCACTTCTTCAGCTTGCTGGATAGGCAAGCAAATACAGCTTGTCGAACACACCGAGTAATAAATTATTAAAAATTTTATCTGAAATTTAATCTTTCGAAAATTCCGATTTTAAATATTCATGAAATGATTTAACATTTAAGGGTCTACTTCTCCGTTTAATTTCAACTTAGTTGGTTTTTCGCAGTTGAAGATTTAATGATTTGAATTATTTGTATTCTCTCATTTTAGCTTCTCTATAAAATATTCATACAGTCTGGTAAATAATAGCCTATTTTTCTGCTAAATTTCAACTTTTTTCTGTTTTTCTGAATTGGGAGTGTATTTTAATTTTTCCCATAGTCCCATATTTTGAGTTCTAAAAGTCTGTCATGAACTAAAACTTGGCAAAGAACTTTTCTTAGATGAATTGAAAATCTACCCGATATTTTATATTAATTGAATAATTGTATGTTTAATAACAAATTGTCATGATTAAAATTATGTGATATTTTAAAAAATGTAATAATCAAGACTTCAATAGCGAGCGCCTGACGATGCAGCCTAAAACATTTCGCTTCTCATTTGAATGCATATCTAACCAGCACCAGGCGGCGCTGCGTTCAATTATTTTATGTGCGGTAAAATTTCATTGTTTTCGGGATGGTGGTAGAGTTTGGGGCGTTAATAAAAGGTGAAATCGGAAGACCAAAACTTTCCCTTCTTCAGAACATAAAATGAAGGGGTGAAATTTATAGGATAAATTAACATATAGTGAAAATACAATGACTCTAGAATGATGAAATTTGACATTCTGGTAGATAGATCTTGGCTTTATAAAAAAGAAAATCGAAAAACAAAACGTTTCCTTCTTCAGCATCTTAAAAGAAGGTGTGAAGTTTATAATATAAATTCTCATCAAGTAAAAATTCAAATGCAATAAAATGCTAAAATTTGGCATGTTAGTAGATTTTGGGGCATTAATAATAGGAGAAATCGAAAAACAGGAACTTTCCCTTCTTCAGCATCTAAAATGAAGGAGTGAAATTATGAGTTAAATTAACTAATAGTTAAAATTCAACGACACTAGAATGCTAAAATTTGACATAGTGATCTTGCTTGAATCACATAAGTGAAAATCGAAAAGATGTTCATCAGCCTTTAAAATAAATCCGTGAATCTTGAAGGCTAAATTCCCATCCAACTTATAAAAAGAAGTGAAATCTCAACAAAAACACTTGTGTAAAAAAAGGCCAAGTTCAATATTATCAATTTAATAAATGAGTCAAGAATATAGTAACTCCAATTAAAACGCATGTTTTTCATTTTACTTATTATCTATATTTATTGAATTCACATTTTTAGTTGAAATTATTTTCCTAAAACTTGGCTTTTACTCATTTTTATGTGTGTCGCGAAATATGTTACCATATAATGAGATCATAATAAGAGAGGATGGAAGGACTAAAGTGGAGTGGTGAACGCCCTATCAGACAATAATAATAATACTAATAATAATTTAATTTATTAATCGAATTTGACCTTTTTTTACACAAGTGTTTTTGTTGAGATAAATATTACACAAGCAAATTCAATGAAATTTTGAGTAAAATTGAATTCATTTTGAAATGAAGATGAAAGCAAGTCTTTCGAAACTAATCACAAAAAATGACTTGGCAAAAATTTATATACCACAAAAAATTTCTCGCGTACACCTAGTTGAAAACCGCTGCTTTAGTATAACTAATTTATTATTATTATTAGTCTTTTTATCATATATTTCTAATTTTTCATTATACTCATCATAAGTCAAGTTGTCAGTCGTTATCTGTTCTTTAAAAATAATTAATCATTTACTACTTTTATTTATATGATAATTAATAAAAAAACACACCAGACTTCATTGCCGTAAGTATAATTTTTCGATTTATGATTTCATCAAAATTCACTTCGAAGATATTAACATATAGAAAGGGGCATTTGATTAATGTTGGATCCAATCCTAATCTTTCATTTGTTTATCAGACAAGATAAGATTCAATCTATATCGTAAAAAACCCTACGCAATCCTATCGTGTTTGATTTGTTTTGACGATTTGAGTTAAGACTTAAATTTGAATGACTTGTCATTTTTTTAATGAAATTGATGAGAGAATAAAGAGTTACACCAAAGAGGTGCATCCCCTAAAGCCCTGAGTTGGCCACTCCATCGTGAAAAGAAGAAGTGGGGATTTTATGGGCTGGGTAGGAGTCGAAGGTTCTGTGGAATTTCAATAGTTTGAGCAAGAAATTGAAATTTGACACATTGGTGTAGTTTATTAATATCTACATTCATGTATGCTAAACTTCCACTCATAGTTATGTTACACCCGATCGAGACCTTCCCACTTGACAATTTGATTTTTTCTGATATTCTGTATCTTCAAACGGAAAATTTTGAAACTAGAAAGCCCAAAATCTAAACACTTATTTATATTGGATTTTCAAAAATTTTGCCATCAGAATAAGCTACTATTTTCTATTCTTAAGTTATGGTAGTTATCTTAACAGAAAAAAAATCATGGTTGGAATTTTTTTTATGTCTCAGACATTTCTAAACAGAATAAATAAATCAACGAGCATGTGCACCACACGACTTTCCCTTACAACCTACTTGAAATCTTTCTACTAATTTTCCCTTTTCGAATTAATCCTCGTATAATAACTAAACGTTTTTCACATAAATCTTATTATATTAAGGGAGCAATTCTTGTATATATATATATATATATATATATATATATATATATATATATATAATATATATATATAGAATCGGTTTCTTGAAAACGGCTCTACCGATTTCGCTAAAAATTTCTGAACTTATCAAGTCTCATGAGTTATTAGTCGTGTATAAATTTTAATCGGATTGAAATAAAGGAAGGGGGAGTAAATCAGTCATGTCGCAAAATAAATATTTTAATCGTTCATATCTCGTATTCAGTAAGTCGCAGAGCCTTGAAATTTGAAACTTAAGCTATTTAGAGGCAAAAAGTTACCAAGCATCGCTCAGTGGTCCAGGCACTCTATTTGATCAGATATTTGTATTTTCAGGTATTGAGCCCTGTACAAGACAAGACTACGATCGATGTATCCAAATGGCAAATCCACTTCTTAAAGATCCGCATCTCATCTTTCCAGACAATATAAATGATATCAATACTGTTTGCAGGTAATTTCATTAGATATTAGAAATATTTTAATTTTCTTTTCTCCAGTTTCCTATTAAAGTTTTATTTATTTATTAAACAATGCTCTGAGGTAGTTGCCTCATAGAGCAGATACAACAACGAATATTTTGATACAGTAAATAAATGAGTAAAGTTCTCTCAGTAGAATTAAAGCTAACCTTTAGTTGGTTAAAAAGATTTTTATGTGTTTTTACTTATAAGCATAATTTTTACTTTACCATAGAGGGTATGGTCAAGTATTGTAATCGTGCATGAAAAAAGTGTTTTTTTCTTTCTTTTTTTTTCAAATATCTTAAAAACGGCTGAAACTATTTTGATTAAAAAAATTGAACGAAACCATGGCATTTCGCTCTACAAAAAAGCCCTAATAAGTGATCATCGAAAAAATTATATTTTTCGAGATAATAATTGTTTTGTCAAAATGTCTGTTAGTCTGTCTGGTTGTTAGTTAGTTAGTTAGTTAATCTGTGCGCTACCAAATTTTTGTGGACGAGCTAACTCAAAAACTAGTGTGAATATCAAAACCAAATTTCACACGTAGTTTTGGTCCATTGAGATTAAGAGCTGATTAGATTTTGGTGCTTATCGACCCAAAATTAAGGGGGCTGGAGGGGAGTTTAAAAATTAAAAATCTAGGCCGTTTGTATACATAATCAGTAGGACCCCAGAAGTCTAAAAATGCAAAAACTAACCGCCCAAAATGGGGGGGCGGGTGGTATAGGGTCAAAAAATGAAAATCTTGCCCATTTACCAAACTCAACCAAATTTTGTATACATAATCAATGGGTCCCCAGAAGTCTAAAAATGCAAAAACTAACCGCCCAAAATGGGGAGGGGTAAAAAAATGAAAATCTTGCCCATTTACCAAACTCAACCAAATTTTGTATACATAATCATTGGGACCCAAGAAGTATAAAAATGCAAAAACTAACTCCCCCTACATGATTATAAATAATTTTAGGGGCCAGGTTGTATGGTAAAGTCAAGTGTATAGCCACATCAGTACACGTCAGCTTATTTTTTTTTTAATTTCAACGAGTGTGCAGTTCCAATTATTTCTTTATTTTAAAAATTCCTACTAATTTTCGACCTTTGATTAAGAGTAAAATTATATCATTACCATATCATAACTCCATCTAAATATATAAATATATAAAGAAGTATATACAAAATACATAGAAATATAAATACAGAAAAATATATGCAAAAACGTTCCTTGAGTATATACCGGGTGAGTTTTTTTTATCTTGAGGCAGTCTTATAATTCAAAAACAGTGCATTATATGGAAAAATGTTCCAAATATAAGCTTATTTATATGGAGGGGGGACTAAACTACGGTATTGTTTGTCGGCCTAGAACAAGCTTTCAAGGGTATTTCTAGGTCAAGTTCTGTTTTTTAAATGGAACCCTATATTTTTCATTACGTCTACTTAATCTTCAAATAAAACTGCAGAAGTTGACCTTGAAATACCCTTGGAAGCTTGTTTTAGGTCCATAAACAATAGCGTAGTTTAGTTTCCCTCCATATAAACTTTTATTTGAAACTTTTTTTCATATAATACACTGTTTTTGAGTTATAAGATTGTCTCAAGATAAAAAACTCACTCGGTATACCTACATGAGCAGTTTATAGATTCAGGATGAAGAAATCTATTTGCAATCCCTGCTCTAAATATGGTCGAAACGTTAGTGTGAATTTTTAAAATAAAGAAATAATTGAAGCTACAACGCTCTTTTTTAATTTTTTTTTTTTAGAAAAATCCCATACCTAAGTTTTGTTTTCATTCATTATAATATTTCGTGTGTGGGAAATTAAATCTCTCTAGGATTTTGATGCAGTGGCAACCTAGTATAATGAAAATCATAAAGTCCAAATTTAATTACAAAAGTTGGCTGTGACCACATCCTGAGCCACTCATCCGGATTCCAAGCCTCGTTTGCGCGAATTACACGATTTTTAAATAGTGAAAGACCCTTCCCTAGATACAAACAGAACAAACGCATTCGTTAACTCGTTTATCCCTATAAATTCTAGAAATTGGAATTATCCTCCTTTCTCTGTTTTCTGGCTTTACCCAACCTTCAGTCTCTCAAGACCCGCATCCATAGGTACCTTCAACTCCGACCCAATCCTGAAATTGCCTTCTATTCCCTTTCCTTTCACGATATAAGAGTCCACCCCCAGACTACAGAGGTTGCACCACCTTTTTGGAACAATATCTTCTTTCAATAATTTCATTTAAAAAAAATACCGTAGTCATTCAGCTGGATAACTAATATTAAAAATTGTTTTGCAATTTGGTTTTTGATTTTTAGGCGATGGAATCAATTTGTCGATTGTGTGAATATGTACATGGATAAATGTTTTACGGAATCACGGAAGAAAGAATTTAAAAAGGCTGTGGAGGTTCCGGTTGATTCTGTACATCAAATGTGCTCAGATATTCCTTATCAAACTGGTAAAACAAGAATCTATTTTTTTTTAAATTTTAGAATATAAAAAATTTATTAATTTGAAAAATAAATCCAAATAACCTAAATATGTTAATTCTTCATTTTTAATATTTTTTAATTTCATTTATTAATCTTTTTTCTATAAATATTTCACTTAGGCATCTATACATTTATGTATATGTAGTAAGTTTAGTGAATGTACAAATAATATTATTATACATTAATTGAAAAATATTCGCATTTTCAAAACATATATTGAAATTAAATGTTGAAACGTTTGAAAGTTAATTATACACATTTCAGTTTAATATGTTTCTATTTATTATATATGATTCCACTCGGTACTCTAAGTGAAATTTTACTAGACGAGGGTATTAATCAGGCCCAAAATTTCAATCTTTCTTTTTGTTTATTCTTGATCAGAAATGTCTTAAAAGAGAATATAAAAATCATATTTAAATATATTTTTTTCTGTCTGTCTGTGAGTCTGAATTTCTGTTGTAAATTAATCATGAACAATTTTCATTGAATTACATTAAATTAGAAAAAAAGTGAAAACATTCCAAGACTCGATACCCTTTCTACTATTTTTAGTGATTTGGGATTTTTTTTCAACAAAGCTAGAAGTAAAAGTTTGGCCTATAGTTGTAGCTTATTATCAGAAACTTATATGTCAAAATTTAGCTCATTTTAGCTTAAATCGAGGGGGATTGGAATTAGGTGTACACGTCTTTGGAATTATGTGGAATTATTTTGGAATTCATTAGATAATGCCCCTTTATCTATTGTCTTCTACTTGGAAATGAAAGTGGAAGTGGAAGTAGGTGTACACGATATTAGGTCGCGGTTCACCCCTCGGCTAAAACCATTCAGCAACTTTCCATATAATCTTTCACTTTTTTCCTTGTTTTCTGGATCTTAGTCTAGAAGGTAAAAAATCTAGTAAGTTTCTTTTCAAAATATACAAATTCGGCGTACGGGCGCACCGTACAAATATGACAAATTCAATGCGCACAAGCGGAGCAGCGCACTAATGTGTATCCACCTTTAAGAATAATCGGAATCTTTAATTCTTCCTGTTTTAGAATATTTAAGACATGTCCCATGTATAAAGTCAACTGTGTTACGAGATGAACGATGTGGGAGGGAATATACTCGACTTGTGGAACAAACTACAGGCCTCTTAGAAGGAGCTTCCTCACAAATTTGTTGGTAATTATATTATTGATGATAACCTAATAGATTTTTTATCTTTGGTTTTATTATTTTTTTTCATAAAATATTAATTTTCTTTTTCAAGTTTGCATCAGCGCTTCCGTGATTGTGTCTTAGATGAGACTCAACGAAATTGTGAACCATCGGCTAATCAATTTGCGAAACAAACAATTGATAAGGCATTATCATTTCTTCGTGATCAGTGTATAGAATATAAGTAAGATCTAGATTTTATTGGTTTATTATTATTTTTTTATTTTATATTTTTTTCACTTACAATATTGTAATTACCTCTAAGGAAAGTGAGTGAAACATATTATCAATTGAATACTAATATATAAAAAAATTATAGTATATGAAACCTCACATTTTCATATATGTGACCTTCTCCGAGAAAAGGGACCTAGTGTGTCAAAAAACGGGTTTGGACTTAAGAGTGGATTCTGGTACCTAAAAGGGTGTAGAATAAGATGAAATGAGTTAGATTTCTGATAAAAATTTATTTACCCCATAAAAACGTACAAAACGAAACAACTTTTGAGATATTGATAACACTCGTTATACAGTTGGCACAAGACTGAAGCGTCACTTTATTCTTTTCCTTTCTTATAGTTATTTTTACAAAAAATACGTCACCACATAGGCATGACGTCACCAAAGTTGGCACCCAATCATAACTAACCATACCAAATCGCATCTCCCAACTGAAGGTGTGTTCAAAGTGATAATGCGTTATGAAACTTTAAATGCGTTTTTCTCAAAACTTCATTTTCACACACTAGGTCCCTTTTCTCGGAGAAGGTTACATATAATTTTTTGATATATGTCTTAGTATTCAATTGACAAAATTGTAAGTTAAAAGTATTGCATTCTTCTCTCAAATCCTTCACACTTTGAGGTCTTCTAACTATATAATAAGATTATTAGTAAAGTTACTTTAATTTTGTCAATTTTGAGTGAAAGTAAACGATAGTCCCAAAAAAGATAGAAGTGGAATTTAGAAAAAGAAAATGGGGTTTGTAGACCTCAGAGCCAAAAAAATGCCTAAAAATTTTGCATTCTATTATAAAATAATCACTTCTAACCCTTTAATTATTATTATAATAGTATTGTTATTATTCATCATTATGTTCATTATGAATTTATGTATTTATTGCAGAGCTTCAGATGAAGATTGTCCAATATTGAGTCATGAATTGAATATAATCCCGGATCAACGGCCAAGCAATTCTAGACCGAGACCTTGGGGGTCGGGTATGTAGAATAAATATAAAATGATATACTATTTATACATATAATTTTAAATTATAAATTAATTTTTATTTCAATTTGAAGGTGGTGAGAGTCGAACAACTTCAGACATGTCAAATACAAATGACCAATGGACTCCTGAGGCTCCTACCACATTATCACACCGCGGCAGGGATAGATCCTGGCCAACAGGTGAAAATATAGTATAATAGTTACATCAACCCATCACAAATAAGGGAATTTTTTATAAAATCATCAGCTCCCTATCATGAATTTTTTAATTTATATGATAAATGAGTAGAAATAAGTACAATGAAGTTCTAGATTAGATTAGAATTAAAAGAATTTTAAGGAAAAAGGAGAAGAGGATTTCTCTGATGATAGATCATTCATTGGGACATAAGGGTTTACTAAGGGATTTTGGAGAGTGGTGAAAAAAAAATTAAACTAGAAAGTTATTTTTGCCTATGGTAACAGATTCGATTTAATTAAATGAAATGATAAAAATTGTCCTTTGCTTCTGAGATATTATAAATAATTATTATTATCATTTCCGTCCATAATTTGAATTAATTTGAAAGTTTATATTGGGAAAATAAGGACAAGTTTTTTATGTGTGACTTTTTTATTTATCCACCAACGTTTCGTCGACTTTGCCGACTTCTTCAGGGCTTCAAATAGTCATGTCACACATTCGTCTAAATTTTCTTATTACCTTCGTTACCATTGAAGGCCATCAGAATACAATTTTCAAAAAATATTTAGCACATTCACAAAAAAACACAATGTTTCTTTTTATATTAACAATTTCATTAATACAAAACAGAAATCACATATATATAGAATAAGGCAACCCTGTTTTTTAAACTAGAATAGAATATATTTTTATAAGTTTATTCGAAGTTGAGATTTCTGTATGTAGGGATAAAACGGAGAGAAAAAAAATATTCTATTCTAGTTTAAAAAACAGGGTTGCCTTATTCTATATATATGTGATTTCTGTTTTGTATTAATTAAATTGTTAATATAAAAAGAAAAATTGTGTTTTTTTGTGAATGTGCCAAATATTTTTTGAAAATTGTATTCTGATGGCCTTTAATGGTAGCGAAGGTAATAAGAAAATTTAGACGAATGTGTGACATGACTATTTGAAGCCCTGAAGAAGTCGGCAAAGTCGACGAAACGTTGGTGGATAAATAAAAAAGTCACACATAAAAAACTTGTCCTTATTTTCCCAATATAAACTTTCAAATTATAAATAATGTTGCATTTCTCTAATAAAGGTTTGATACAACGTAAATTTATGCAATATGATAATGTGAGTAGGAGATATTTATTATTAGCCAGAACATCAAGAGCCTTCTATGCGGAATTTCGAGGTAATTTTGGGCAGTGCCCAAGGGGGTATATTAGATTGGGTGAGAATAGCCCTGCTTAAATGAAATCTAACCAATGTCTAGCTAATCCGAGAAGACCAAAAACCCTCATTGTGGACCAGCGTTGCATTAAGATCGAACTGGAATTTTATACGCGTCAGCTTATATCGTTGATTAAATTATATTGGTATCATTTCATTCTAAAGAAAATTTTATTAAATAATATTGATTATTTTTATATTATAACATTTATTTCTTGCATGTAGAAGGGTGTACCACTGCTATCTCAAGCCCAAGATCACAATAGTTTTTAAACATAAAACGTAGATTTATACTAAATATAATAATAAAATAAATAAAAATAATGTGATATTTTTCCCATGTTTCTCCAGCTATTTTACTTTACAAAAGGTCTCTTCATAGGTGCGCCGCGAAGTTTCATAATTAATTGAAGCAAGACATTTAGCCTAACTAGACAAAAAATTGGGAAGATAAAAATTTATTTACTATTTATTTTTATCTCTTACTTGCGATTAGACATACTTTTACTTAAGTTACTTATTGTTTTTTGTTTGATCCTATTTTTGTGTTCATTCATTTTATTTTTGTAAATATTTTTAGTTTTTTGTTGTTTTTATTAATTTTGACAATATGTATAAAATTCTAAGTTAACATGCGTCTACTGTAAATAAGGAGGAAGAGAGGGAGATGTAAACCACCACCAATTTGAGACTCAATTTGGTAAATAAATATTTTGTAAGAGGAGGCCCCCTCCTGCCTGGCCAAATAAATATTAATAAATGGGGCGCCATGGAAAAATTTTAATTGAAAAACGGCGCCGTGATTCGGAAAAGTTTGGGAACCCCGGGACTAGGGCCTACTTTAAAGATGATATTTAAAAAACAACAACAATTTCATTTAAAAAATAAGAAGATGAATCGTCTATGCATTATTTAATGGAAATTTGGGAATTTTTTTTTTATTGATAATAAATTTAATTTTATCTAGGTTCAACAGGTGCTGGCTCTTCATTCGGAATGACTGATCCGAGTTCCTCTGCAACTTCATCGCCATCATGGTTGCCAGCTTCTCCGACTATTTCGCCATCAAGAGGCTCAAGTTTTGGACGTGCTATTACATGGCCGTCCACTTCGTCGTCCTCCCAGGATATGTCAAGTAGTAGTCGCTCAACCCCTGACTGGCTGAGTGGAAATGCCAACGAACCTCCCTCGATCCGAGTAACAAGCAGTGGTCAGGTGTTTGGTAATCAACCAGGCCAAAGGGAAACAGATCCTCCGCCATGGTATCCAACTCACTCAAGCAACGAGATCGACGAGCCCAATCAACAAGGACTGAGTCACACACACATGGCCAACAAGGAACAGCCAGGCGACTTAGAAAAGACGGACGATGGAAAAGGAATCTCACCAAAGATTCCAGTCGTTGCCATCTACACTCTAATATTTTTTACATTTACATTACGACTAATTTAATGACA